>CM061223.1:40932577-41518462 GCA_030844895.1 Ambrosia x helenae
ATTTCCCCCACCTGAGCACGCTTAACTGTGGAGTTCTCCTCTCATCCACTAACATTAAGCCCCAAAACGCGTTGGTGATTTAAGAGGCAAGACATTACTTATGAACCAAAGATCTCTCCTGGCCACGGCCAATGTGGGATTTTCCCGGGGTGTCACAAAATACCCCAAATTTGAAGTTTTGTGAAAAGAATGAATATCTAAACTAAGAAAAAAGTATTGTTTTTTTAACGATATACATTTGAGTAAGTTGATTTAAGTTATGGTTTATCCTTAAATGGTCACTTGGTGTGACAGAAATATTTACCTAAAAAAGATTAAAATTGTTAAATGGGTTGAAAGTTGTCCAAAGGGTATATCTAATACCTATGCCACTTAGTTTAAAAAAAAATAAAAGATTATTGTTGTAACAAATACCTTTGTAATCATATTTCATGCACTACATGTTTATAAAAAAGGACATGAATGTGTGACTTAACCCGTTTTCAAATCATTATACAAACAACCCATTTCAAATGGTAATGATTTTTACACTAGTGTGCCTAAGGAAAGCGAATCACAAAGGTTGTGGTGCAAGTCAATGGAGACCATTTGATGATTACTGCACCAAATGGTTTAAAACCAAGTATTCCAACTCAGTTGTTTACGTATCTTTTGGAAGCATGGTGTTACTAACCCAACTAGAGATGGAGAAAATTGCATGGAGTTTACAGAAAATGGGTTTTACTTTCGTTATGAAGTTAAAGATTTATAGACACAAAATTTGCCAAAAGGGTTTCTTCATTTAACCACATAAGAAAAAGGTATGATTTTTGTGAGTTCGTGCAACTAGCTTAATATGTTGTTAATGGTTTAGTGGATCAGGTTCTCTTTGTTGTTTTGGATGATTGGTTTCATGGAGAACCACTCAAAGGAAAAAGTTCAGTTTCATGTATATACTCTTTCGTGTTAATGGGTTTGATAACCGGTTAGTTAGTATCAAAGTATATTCTTGATATACACACCTCATGATTTAGATTACCAATATAAATACAATATAATATACAATGAGAGGGTTGTAAACTAGCACAAAATGAGTGCCGGGTATTACATTATCGTCACCGCTGCATTGTGTAGGTTTCCGACACTATGTGCTTCAATATATGTCACCCCGCCGCAACGCGTGGGCATATTTATTAAGGAGGAGTTATGGCTAACATAGTAATTTTCATTTCCGTACAACTTCAAAAGCAACATGTACAACATATTTAAGCAACACATTTAAGGGCATTATAGGGATGTTGGTGACAATTAAGACACCTAGGAGGGTAATGTAGACATTTCACCATCCTCCTCCTTTACAATATAAAAATTTTGTTCCATCTCTGCCCTTATTCCCTGACCTTGTCCCTCGTACTAAACTCCTTAGGATCATGAATCGGCATGGTCATTCCAATCGACCCCCATGAATGCTTATCAGTACAAAATTGAATATGCAATTGAACGCTGACAATAAATTCCATCAGTGCCCCTTTCTCTTCTATCAATTCTCTTGGATGTTCCTTCTCTATAGGTCATCGTTCTTTTTTTTTTACCGGCGAGGCTCTGGGACTATTGTGAACAGATTGAGAGGTGAGGATGATTCGATAGTGGTGGTTGTGATTAAGATTTAGGGTTCTGCCGTGGTCAATGGTGTTTTGCGGTGGTGAACAAGCAACGATGGATTGAGACCTCGATAGGGAGATCGACGACTATTACCAACCACTCCAGCCGGAAAAGTATTAGGATTAAACATTGTTCATATGACATTAAATATCAAGTATGTGTTTGATTTTTTATTAAGTCTCGTATTATAAAGATGTGTGGATTTGGGATTTTATGGTGGGCTTTATAATCTATTTGGTGGCTATGGTGTATTAGGGATTTTATACTGAAATGAATTTGACGATGATGGGGAAGATAGAGTCATTTCTTGATTAAAAAAAGGAGATTAATGTATGTAGAGTTGTACTAAATATGCAATCCACAGTTATATATTTCCCATATCCTTTTGCAGTTTTGCTGAAGAAGACACCATTCCTGCGTAAGCATTAGGCAAAAGCACAAGGTCTTTCTCAAGTACGATCATATGTCTTTTGTGTTCTTTATAAATAGCCCTAATTGGTCTTCATTTCTTGTGTCTCTATATCACTGAATCCCTTCAACGTATTTGCTTTTGATATCCTATTTCTATTGATTTTATTCGATCTATAATCAAAACCACCAAACAAAATGAACAATACTAATTTAATAATTTGATTTTTGTAATCATGTTTACTAATACTGATTTATCATAACTCAATGAAAAAAAAAATCCATATATATATTTGGGTGTAAGCTAGCTAAGTCGCTCAAATCGAGCCGAGCTTAAAGAAGCTCGAGCTTAAATTGGAGCTCATATAATCTGATCGATAGAACGTTTTGTGTTCTGTTTCTGTATAGTATTTATTGACTTGTTGTGATTTTGTTTTTGAGTTCTAGAAATTTGATCTGATTTGCGTTGCGTTGTGTATGGAGGGAGTATCTGATCAGTGATTAGTAGAACGTCTGTTTGTTGCTTTCATGACTTAGTTTAGTTAGAATCAGATTTTGGTTATGGTTGTTTGATCGCTATTTGCATCATTAGCAACAGCCATGGAGCCTGTATATATAAGTCATGTTTGACTAGGTCTTTTTTATTATATATATCTTTGAAGTAGGGGTGTAAACGAGTCGAGCCGAGCCTGATTGGGCTCGAGCTTGGCTTGTCATGCTTTTATGAATCTCGAGCTCAGCTCGGTTTGAGCCTAATACTTTGAGTCCAAGCTCGGCTCGAAAGTAAAACCCAAGAGCTCGGCTCGACTCGAAATAATTTTAGAACAATTTTAATGGAGCTAAAAGCTCGGCTCGCCAATGTTAAATAGTAGGTATACTATAAATAAAATAATAATATAAAATTTGTTTGGGCTCGTTTAGGCTCGCGAGCCTAAACGGTCTTTGAATGAAAAGCTCGAGCCTGGGCTCGATAACTAAACGAGCCATTTTTCAAGCTCAAGCTCGGGCTCGTTAAGGCTCGGCTTGTTCGAGCTTTTTATCGATCCGATCCCGAGTAACTCTCGAGCCGTTGCGCATCATTTATACGCCTACTTTTGACTTTGAAGTATTACTACTTGAATAGATTTGGAATTCTGAATTCTTTTTGTTTTTTGTATTGATTTTTTTTATTCATTTGAAGTTAAGCATGTATCATTTAGAAGAAGAATTAACTTTTCAACCAAGATTATAGATATTGGCTGTTGTTTTTAAAAGCGCCTCAACCGAAACAGTTTAGATACCAGTTGATCTAAATCGAAACACACCGGATCAAACTGGGCTAAACCGGGCAAGTTTCAAACAAGATTTATCCTCAGTTTCATTCTGAACCAGGTTCAACGTCGGTATCCAAGAATATATACGCAAACTGATTACAAGCTGGAAACTCGGTTCACCAGTTTCTTTATACGATTGGTGTTGGTTTTACATGAACCGGTTCGGATGTGCACCTCCACCTTTAGCATTACTGATGGGCCATCAGTCTGTGTTTGCAGTTCTAGATAGTCCATTGGCTTTTAGTTTACATATGCCTATTTCTCTTCATGGGTTGCCCATCATTATGGTTCCCCTAACTTTGGCCTTGTCATGATGATGTCTATCACTTGTATGCGCTTAGGATCGTCAAATCTACAAAGAGATTGATCAAACAAGTTTGATTCAGGTGCGGAATCCCTGAATCAATCACAATTATGATAATCAAACAATCAAAACACAGATATCATCTTTCAAAGGCTTTTCTCATTAATAATCAACTCAAATTACACGTTTTTAATAAAGATTACAATCAGATATGACGTGAAAATAAGTTGACAAAACACTAGTGAGAGACACAAAACAGGAGGGAAATGAAATGAACAACAACTAACTTTCAAAAATGGCTTAACCTATTTATAGGCCTGCACATTCGCCCATATTGAATGGTCGAATGTGCAGGTTCGCCCAATCACTTCGTGCGAACCAAGCACTACAAAACAATAAATCTACATTCGCACTCCTTGTCTCTCCTTCGTATGTGTTTTCTCCTTCGCACCCAGTAAAATCTTCATTCTCCCATGTATTACTTCCTTCGCCCGTTCGACAATCATCATTAACATATGTTTATTGTAAATCCAAAGCATTAGTCGCACAATAATGCATCTACAAACTCCCCCTCAACTATTGCTTGGATTGTTTAATCCTTCATTCTTCATCCATTCTCTTGTTCATCAACTTTATCCTCAAAAGTTTCTTTTCTTCCAACGTCATCACCTTCTCAAATACTTGCTTCGGCTTTTTCTTTTTCGCTTCAGGAACCTCTTGAGCTTTAACAAACTTGCCGAGCTTCTTATCATAGTCGCATCCGGCATTGATATCATGAGCAAAGCACAGAAATACCACACGCTGGTATTTACTTGCTTGTTCAGCATCTTTCACATCGCTGAAAATAGGATTGTAATACAACATAATGATGTCCTCATGTGAGCAATTCACCAACCACATGGGATCAAAAATGTGTATTTTCTTGAAACTCTTTTCACCATCCTTCAAAACTATCACAGCTTCTGCAATCTTCCAATCATAGTACCACCAGATAAAGTCTTTTGCAAAATGTTGAGGAATTTGCAACAATGGAATATGCCTCAACACTTTTGGTGGTTTGTACTTTAGAGTCACCTTGGGCAAACCGGTAATATCATCAATGGTTTTCTTGTGAAAAATCCGCTTTGGATACTGAGGTTCAAAGAGATTCCACTTCGTCCTGCTTTCTCTAGCCATCTTATCAGCAAAGTAGGCAATCTGATCATTTGTCGTTCCAGTCAACTTGTGACGACAAATATCACGAATGGCCTAGTATGGGAGAGTCTTCAAATCATGAAATCTATCAAAGTAGAGTATCCCTTTCTCCCACTTCACTGCAACACACTTCAATTTCTTTATAAACTTCCAACCCAACGCTTTTCCTTTAAACATATCGTTGTGGAATTTATAAAAGCTACCCTGAATCTCAGCTTTAGGACGATTAGCCTCTTTCTCTTTTAATTCCCTCAGTAACTCTTTCAAGCTATCGGATTGTCTGATATGCGGTTTATCATGCCCTCTGAACACTTCATCAACAAACATATCGCTCTTCTCTTTTGCAAGTCTCTCGGCTTCCTTTAACAGTTCATCAGTGAAAGCTGTAAATCCAGAATCCTTGTCTCTCTTAAAATATTCTGGATACTCTTCACTAGTCACATCTTCAACTTCTATATCCTCGAACCCAAGTACGTCATGATCATCAGAATGATCTCCAGCTTCCTTTTCAGGTAGATCAGGAATCTGGTTATCAGCTAACAGTTCTTCTAACGTTTTTCCGACCTGTTTTGCTAAACCTTCAAAAATCTCTTTTGTCATCACCGCTGAGACTTCACCATCTTCCAAATATGGATCATTATACTCTAATTCAAACACCCTGTCACAAGATTCAAAGATCTCAGAAAATCTGCTGGCCATGTCAATCTTCCAGACTCGATCAGTAAGCATCTGGCGATACATTTGTTTATCATCTTCAGACATAGACTTCAGTTTTTCATTCCAGAAGATCGTATCATCATCCACTGATCCTCCAGGGGCTTTTGAACTAGATTCTCCTCCTTTTCCAGATTCTCTCTTCTCATACTTATATTTGTCTGTATCATCATCATCATCATTATTATCATCATCATCATCAAATGCAGAGCTGCTATCATCACCAGAACCATCATTCGAACCATCATCAGCATCATCCTTCTTCTTTTTAGGAGCCTTACCAGCATCTTCATCAAGATCTTCATCATCCTCCTCTTCATCAGACAGTTCAAAATCAACCTGCTCCTCTTCTAGCTCTTTATCCTCTTCACCTTCTTTCAACTGAGGAGCTCGAGAGTATAAATCTTTGATTAGATTATCCATGTTTTTATTACTCTCTTTCAGCTTCTTATTTTCTCCCTTCAAAGCTATAATCCGTCTGGTGTTTCTTTGCTCATGTTTCAACAGCTTCTTATTATCCTTCTGCAACTGTTTGATCTTCTTTTTCAATTCCTCATTATTCTCATGAGATGTAACCACTACATCCAACATCTTTGAGTCGTTTTGTCTCAATTGGGCAATCTCAGTCTGCTGCTTGTTTATTAGATTCATCATTTCAGCAAGTTTCCGATTAACAGTGTTCATCACGTCACTATCCACTGTAAGCTTTTTAGTGGAAACTTCAGAAACCTCTGGCAGTTTACCCTTCTTCATCTTCTTCAGTACGTTATCTAATGCTTCATTAAATGCATCAACAGGTATATCAGCTCCCTGTTCAGTACTTGAAGTAGCTGTGGTTTTCTGCTTCTTTGAGGCTGGAGCAGCAACTGGTGATTTTGAGCTAGAAGCAGGTGGCAACTTCTTCCCTGATATCAACGTTTCAATCTCTCTAGCTCTCTTCTCTGCGGGCTTCACAACCTTTTCTTTCTTTTTGAATTGGGGTTTCTTTGGTTTCTCCCCCTGAACTGTTGAACCAGGAAAGTCTCCTGCTCCCAAACCTAAACCCTCATCCTCTTCATCCAATCGAATAGGGCTATTCATTCTCTGTTCCTCCACAGATCTATTCAAACTAGCAGACTTACCAGCCACAGTGGCCTTGGGCATGGTAGTCTTTACCATTTCAGCATCTGAATCCCAGTGTTCATCTTCCTGCGTCTCTTCAGAATCAACCGACGCCTCATCAACTAGGTGTAACCCTTTCTTCGCCATGCTCTTATGCCTTCTTGGTGCACTCTTCTTCTTAGCAGGCTTAGGAACAACATTTATCCTTATCTCTTTCTCTTTCCCTTTCCCACTTTTAGCTCCAACATTAACAACCTGTCGCTTTCTCTTTGCCTCTGGATCAACAGGGTGTAATGGATTGTCTTCGTCTGATGCACTATCATCATGTCTTACCTTGTCTTTACCTGGATCCTCATAGTCAATCCTCGCCAAATGTCCAAATAAACGTCTAACAGGAGGACGTTCATTCATCGACAAACCTTTATATGCTTTCATTCTTGCCAATGTATTGATGGACATATGTTCTTGAACTACAATCTGTTTCGGATCCCTCTTCAATTCTTTATACTTGTGATAAAAAATCATCTGAAGGAATCGAGGATACATTAGAAACTTCAGATTCCTTGTGCCTCTGACAGGTTCCAATAGATGTTCCATAAGCATTCCTGATACATTGAACGGTTTGTTCAATATCAGTGCTACCATCATTGAGCTAATACTCTTTCTCATCAGATCATAACCTCCAGCAGCTGAACCGAATACATGAATCATCACATGCGCCAAATACTTGAATTGTGGACACAGCTTTCCCTTGTGTAACGAGCCATCAGTAATCAGCCCGTTATATTTCATCCTTGGAAAGCACTTTCTCTGTTCCATAAAGCTAAGCTCTATGGGATCAGTCTTTTCATCTTGAAGATTCAAAGCTTCCCTGATATCCTTCTCAGACTTGATGACCAATTTTCCTTGTATCTTGCTCACCAGAGACGATTCACATTCCCAGAAATCCATCTTAGCTTCCGTCCAAAACTCTTGTATCATGTCCCGATAGATAATAGCAGGTGTAGCAATTGCGTCTATCACCCGACTTCTCTTCAGAAACTCTATAATCTCTGTGAACTCCGTATGCTTCTTAACGTCCCCAAGATATGCACAACAGTTATGCGCATTCTCGAACGGTAAAAGCTCTTCATTTCCTTTCTTGGCAGCTTGTGAAGATGATCCAGCTTGTTCAGTAGGTTTCTCCTGTTCAGACATGTTTTAAACTGCAAAATAAAACAAGTAAACATGTTAAAAATCGACAAAATAATCAAAGTTTGAAAATTTGGTAATTGAACTCTTCATTCGCCCAAACGGAGGTGCGAATGAGAGATTAAGGGTACGAATGTGAAATTATATAGGTACGAATGTAAAAGTTTTCGACAAAAATTTTCATTCGCCCAAATATGTTCATTCGCCCAGATAAAATCTACTCCTTCGCCCATTTTTGTACATTCGACCGTTCGAAACGTGCGAAGGAGTCTGTTCTTCATTTCAAATTTTCAATTTTGAACATCAGTTGATTTTAACTTGTTATTTTGATTCATTAATCATCTAAAACTTCCGAATAACATTTCCAAACAATCAATTTTATCAGTTTTTCATTGATTGATTGTTTTATTCAAAAACTAGGGTTTATAAGTTTTAAATCAATCAATTATGCTAACTGATGTTGTTTAAACCTTAGTTTTTGCATAATCTCCCCCTAAAACATTCAAACAATGAAACCCTATCAAAACTAATATCAATTATCATCTAAAAATCAATGGTTTGTGACAGTTAGGGTTCGGTCTGAAATTCATCGATTAAACATTCAAATGAAGATGTTAACCTGTAAAAAGTATAGCAAAATGATCAGAAGTATCAGGCAAACACAATGAGAAGATCCAAATAGCACGAGCAACAAATGGACTTTAAATCAGAAAATTTGAAAATTTTTTGTAAGGGTTCGAATGAGCAGACAAGATATATATATAGGCTTCTCATTCGCCCATTTACCTCGGTCGAATGTGAAGCTTATGTCTCCTTCGCCCCTAATGAAAGGTACGAATGAGACATAAGGGTTCGAAAGAGAAAAACAACTAAAGAACTCTCACCTTCGCCCAAAATAAAACGTACGAATGAGAATGAAATTCCTCCTTCGACCCAATCGAATGGGCGAAAGTAAATCAGGAATTTTAAAATTTTACCAAATCTCAAAATCGAGTCCCATTCAAAATATTTTCCATCTTTTAAGCATCCGACAATCATATTTTCTCAATTAAAGATGACAAAGCTCAAATGGTTCATCAAGGTTTAGAAAATCGTCAACAACCACCATCAGATAGAAATGTAAAATCCTTTTGGATTTTCTAAAGTTTATGTTAAAACACACCTAAAATCTTTTTGAGTTTTGCAATTTTTGACGAGAAAATAAAATACAGAAATGTAAAGAGAAAACAGTAAATGTTTTGGGATTTCCGGTAAAGGGATCATATCAGTTATTGAGAAATCTGATCACACCGTTGATGTTTTGATTATTATCATTAAAGACAATGTGTGATCTGGCAATTGCTGATATTGTGATCCACATAAACTCACATGCAGACTTTTGTGCAGTGCTTTAGACTGATACTATTATGTATAGTATAAACATAATTGTCTGTGGTTCCCACGCACACGACATACTCCCGTATCAAGAAGTAAATGCACAAAGACTCATTGTAAAGCGTGATTATGCTTTCGTCGTCTGTAATTTTCAAGGTATAATGCACAGAGGTATACAAGTCAGCAAATTAATGCAGCAAAGTAACATGTGCACTTTACCAGGTTGAGGACTGATATTAATCATGATTTGCATCAGTGATTAATACGATGTAATAGATAATCTTTGATCATCATAAAACATGGAAAGTTCCTCAATTCGGTAACTTTAGGATTTGGCATAAAGCTCTTTTATAAAGACACCCTATCTGATCTAGGTCTGTAATGACTTACAACAGAAGATCAGAGAGGCTATCCCCAGACAACTAATAACATAACGACCCTAAACCTCCGAGTTTTGTACAAATACCCTATCAAACGAAATTATGGTACTAAGACCATATGCCAATGAGGAGTTCATCCACACCTCAATTCGTTTGATATGTATGTATCAGGCACGCAGTATTAGGTCTACGAAGCCTATCAGCACATCGCACAAACTCAGACACACGCCCTATATAGCATTACATTTCTTTAGAATGTGTCAGATCCCCACTGATGTACTATCATTTCCCCTTTTTCTCCAGGAAATCATTTTTGGTTTTTCTGATTTTTATAGATTTTTGAATTTATTGTTCCCAAGGATAAGCTGGAGCATTTCAAATATGTGACTGCCCAGATATCGTTTGTTCACAGAAATCTGACGGCGTTAATCTAAGGGAAGAAGATATAGCAGTCAGCAAAGAAAATTTCTAATTTTTATGGATTTTGAAATTTTTCAATGTTTTTGGTTTTTCGAAATTTTTCTGAAAAACAGTAAAGATTAAACTAAAAAGCGATAAACTGAGGTGGTGATCAGTCTTGTTTTTCTTTAATACCATTAGCTTTCAAAAGATATTCAAATCTCATTTATCAAAATCTTTGGTAAAAAGGTCTGCGCGTTGGTAATCAGTGTGGATTTTGACCATATCGATCAACTCTTTAGCATAACAATCACGGATAAAATGATATTTAATCCGGATATGTTTAGCCTTTGAGTGATTTACTAAGTCTTTTGTTAATGCGATTGCGGCTTCATTATCACAGTAAATAGGGGTTTTAAGAAATTGCAAACCGTAGTCCACCATCTGTTGTTGGATCCAAAGAACCTGTGAGCAGCAGCTCGATGCTGAAACGTATTCTGCTTCACATGTGGATAATGCAACTGCGGTCTGTTTCTTGCATTGCCAGGTCACGAGCCTGCTCCCCATAAACTGGCATCCAGCCGTTGTGGATTTGCTGTCTTTGTCACAGCCACCCCAATCTGCATCACTAAAAGCGATTAGGTCAAAATTATCATCATTAGGGTACCATAGTCCTCTCGACGGACAACCCTTCAGATATCTAAGGAAACGTTTGACAGCTGCAAGATGACTCTGTTTTGGCTTCGATTGATAACGTGCACAGAGACATGTGGCAAACATTATATCAGGTCTAGAGGCAGTGAGATACATCAGAGATCCGACGATTGCTCTGTATGTAAATGGATCAGTTAGCTCCCCCTTAGCGTCAACTCCAATCCCGTGATTAGGTTGTATTGGAGTATCCATCGGCTTCGAATCATCCATCTGGAATCGGCTCAAGACTTCAGAAACATATTTCGTCTGGTGAATAAAGATCCCCGTTGGTCTTTGTTCCACCTGCAAGCCTAGGAAAAACGCATCTCTCCCATTGCGCTCATCTCGAACTTTTCCTGCATAACACGTTCAAATTCTCTGCACAGAAGTTCGTTAGTAGACCCAAATATAATATCATCAACATAAATCTGGACTAGAAGCAAATCATCGCCTGTTCGTTTAGTGAACAGTGTGCAGTCTACCAAACCTCGCTTGAATCCTTTTGAGAGAAGATATGTGCTCAGCTCCTCATACCATTGCCTTGGAGCTTGGTGCAACCCGTAGAGAGCTTTGTTCAATACGTAGACCTTATCCCGGTGAATAGGGTCTTCAAAGCCTGGTGGTTGACCTACATATACTTCCTCTTTGACCACACCGTAAAGAAATGCGCTCTTAACATCCATCTGATACACCTTAAACTTCTTATATGATGCAAACGCCAGAAACATTCGGATTGCCTTTAAGCGTGCAACTGGTGCATAGATTTCGTTGTAATCGATTCCCTCAACCTGATGAAATCCTTGTACAACCAAACGAGCTTTGTTCCTTACGATCACTCCTCTATCATCCTTTTTGCACTTAAACACCCACTTCGTTCCAATCTTCTTTCTTCCCGGGGGCAAATCTGTCAGTGTCCAGACGCCAAGTTTCTGAAACTGCAACAACTCCTCTTGCATTGCTTCCACCCAAGCGTCGTCCAAAAGAGCATCCTTGTAAGTTCGCGGCTCCACCTGCGAAACATAACAAGCAAAAGACCAGTCATTCTGAAAACCAGATTTTTGTATTTTGGCATATAAAGCAAGATTGCCAATGTTTTCTGGTGAGTTCGCATTCCTCAATTGTCCTCTTGTCATTACACTGCTACCAGGATCACCAATAACTTGCTCAATCAGGTGATTTCGATGTATCCGAGATTCCGGATAATCGGGTACTTGGACTCCCGTCTGAGTAGTTAAGTTCTCTGTAGAAACCAGATCATTACCCACATTGGATTCACTGGTGGTGTCACTGTAGCATGGTCTAAGATAGCTTCGCTTGTGACATCATCGTCGTCATCTTCTGATTCTGATGAATTCAACGTTGTGGAAGCTTCTTGAAATACTTCTTCTTCAACGACAGGAACATTGGCATCATTAGAAGCTGTTTGAGGATTCACGGTAATCGGACGCACTAACGGTGAAGTCACTGCGTTTTCGACCTCGTAATATAAACGTAGTACAGCCTCTTCAACCAAGCTATCTAGATTGAATGATTCAAAGAAATCTTTGTAATCAAACATCCAGTCTGGACCGCTTCCTTGTAAGTTCTGAGTGTACCGTTGCACTTCAACATTAGCCCACTCCTCGACCTGACGAGTTCTTTTGTTGAATACCCATTTGAGCGGGGTTGCATATCCAACAAAGTATCCTTCCTCGGCCTTTGGTGCGAACTTCTCAGATGGATTAAGCATGGTACAAGGAGCTCCAAACGGTTCTAGATACTCTAAATTCGGCTTGCGACGATTCAACAGCTCATAAGAAGTTTTGCCAAACTTCTTCACCGTTAAAATGCGATTGAGAGTATAACAAGCTGCGTAAATTGCTTCGTTCCAGAACATTACTGGAAGATTTGAGTCCGCAAGCATTGTCCTCTCCGTTTCAATTAAAGTCTTGTTTTTACGTTCCGCGACACCGTTCTGTTGTGGGGTTTACGGAGCACTATATTCATGATGAATTCCTTTGTTTTCACAAAGATCGTCCATCTGTGCATTTTTAAACTCCGTCCCATTGTCACTCCTGATCCTCTTGATCTTAAGACCATAGATATTTTCTAGACGAGTGAACAGAACTTTCAAGTTGTCAAATGTGTCGCTCTTCCTGTGTAAGCACATCACCCATGAAAATCTTGAATAATCATCAGTCACCACAAGACAGTATAACTCCCCAGCATGACTCTTACGCTTGACCGGTCCAAACAGATCCATGTGCAAACGTTCAAGTGGCAGTTCAACGGAATTAACTTTCTTTGGTCTATGGGCTTGTTTGTGCTGCTTACCCTTTTTACAACTCACACACTTGTCATTTAGGTGAAAATGTTTGACGTTTACGCCTGTGACAAGTTCATTTTTCACCAATTGATTCATCTTTCTGAGGTGAATGTGTCCCATCCTCCTGTGCCACATAATGGATTCTTTTTCTGTAGCCTTGGAGAGGAAACACGTGACTTGGCCTTGGGTGGTCATTGCCTTTGACATATCGAGAATGTATAAGTTGTTCACTCTCGGTGCCTTTAGCATCACCCACTCTTTCGGTAATTCAAACCCCGGCTTGAGTATGTAACAAGATTTGTCGTCAAAGTATACAGAAAATTGCTTGTCGCATATCTGACTGACACTCAACAGATTGTAATCTATCTGCTTCACATAAGAAATTCTCTCGAAGCTCACAATCCCATTACTCACACTACCCTCCATGGTAATGTATCCTCCTTTGTTCCCGGCAAACACTACATAGCCTCCATTGATATTTCGAATATCGAACAGTAGCGATAGATCCCCAGTCATATGGCCAGAAGCTCCACTGTCAACAATCCAAAGACTGCTAACAGGGCCAGCTGAAGCTCCCTACACATATCAAGTAGAAAAGTTAGATTTTTCGGGGGACCCAAGCCTGTTTGGTCTTGGGTCTTTGAACTGATTGTTTCAAAGATTCAGTTGTTTCACAAACATCTTGAGTTTTATCAACCGCTTTCTTTTCACACAAATCTTTTGCTTTCTCAGATTTCACATTTTGTGAAGTTGAAGCACCCTCAGAACCCTTTGATGACCAAGACTGTTCAGTCCGTTTCAAGATCCAAATCTGAGATTTTGAGGTCTCAACCGGTTTCTTTACTTCTTCCTTGAACAATACCTTCTTGGTTACCTTCTCTGATTTAACAGAGACAGGTCCAACTGCTGGTTTGACATTAGGTTTAGCAAGAACCTTTTTGTTTTCAGCAGTTGCGTTCACCAATGGTTTCTTCAATGATTTCTCAGTGGCTATCCGGTTGCATTTATCATAAGTCATCGGACGATTTTCCCTCTTTTTGAAATAATTGTTTTGGTTATAATAAGGTGCTTGTTGAGGGAAAAACCATCTCTGTGGATAACTATAATTATCAACCGGACAGTCATACCTTTGCTTCATCTCCACCTCGTGCCTCTTGTGTCGTACATACGGGCAGTTGGCAAGTAAATGCCCCCTTTCCCCGCACTTAAAACACGCACGGTACTCTTCATAGTTTTCCTTGATGTTCGACTTAGAATAACTAGCAATGGGATATTGATCAACCATACACTGTCTTCTTAAACTCTCAGGAGCTGGGTCCTTTGAGTAAGCCGGCTCAATAAAACTGTTTGACTTGTCTGTTGGTTTAACGAATTGTGTGACATTGATCTTTGGGTCTTTAGAATTATCTGAATGAATTTTCTTTAAAATGGCTGGAGGAATATCATTGGTTCGTTCATGTTTTGGGAACCAAATTGTACTTTCCTGCCAGATCTTTTCAATTTTAGAATAGTTTGCGAATTGAATCGGATATTCTTCATCAGACATAATCTTATCGGAGCCTTGCATCCGATAGAAAACTTTCACAGGTTTATCACACGATTCGTTTTTCACTTCTTTTGACTTTTCAGTTTTATTTTCAATTTTCTTTTCAACAGATTTAACAACATTCTTTTCAACATTTTTAACCTCTTTCTTTTCAGCATTCTTAACAACAGACATCTCAGGTTTCTTAGCAACATTCTTTGCTGAGTGATTCTTTCTGTGAGCGTTAGCCATAGGATGGACAATCTGAGATGGTGAGACCTGTTCAGTAGTGATGATGTGATTTTCATCAGGAATATCACTCACTTTTTCAACAACCGTCTCAGACTGTTCATCCTCTTCATCAGAATCATCAGCAGCAACCACACCTTCATTGTTTCCCAGAACAGGTCTAACATCAGAATACGGGTCTCCGACACTGGATATGTTGGACTCGTTATCTGATGTAGAGTCAGATTTGACTAAGCTCTCTGGTGCTATCGCATGCAAATTATGGTTTTCGAACAACACCAGAGCTGGGACATCTTTGTAGTTTGCACTACTCGACTGTGAAGGTTCTTCTATGATGTGGTCAACTACATAAGCAATGTGCTTATAACTTTCAAGCTTTTTGTTCACTTTCTCGGCAAAGCACTTAATGGTGGCCATTTCCAATTTTGTGTTTTCTAAATCGTTTATATAATTGTTTATGGCCATTTGCTTTAAAGACAAAGTCTTTTTCAATTCAGAAATATCTTTCTTATACCCATCAAGTACTCTGTTGAATTCTTTTGATTCTTTTTGATATAATTGACAGTTAATTTTTGCACTCTCAAGTTGAACCTTGAGTTGCTTGTTTTCATCTGTCAATTTATCACAAGATTTGCAATTTTTAACACAAGTAGAATTAACAGTAGATTCGGTACTTACCTGCTTAGGAGGTTCTGTCATGGCCATTAGAGCAAAATGAGCTTCCTTCCCAGCGAAAAACTTGGAGTAGTTAATTCTGGTGCAAGCATCATCCACCATGCATGACTTCCGAGTCATCAAGAAATCAGCTTCAGCTAGCAACTGGTCAATGTCGTCATCCAGTGAATTAACACTAGATTCAGAATCAGAATCACTTTCTTCATCAGAATAAGTGGAATCAAACTGTTCTGGAATATCAGCAATAGTATCCATAACCATTCCAGTCTTCTTTTCAGCACAATCAACATCAACATACATCTCATCATTCACCTCTTCAATCTTTAACTCACTCAACTTATCAGACACAACCTCTTCTTCAACCTCCACCGGTTCATCCAAGTTCATCTTCTATGCCACACAAGCCACATTCCCTGCTGTAATTTCTTCCACTCCCAACTGCATACCGGTCCAATCGAAACCCTCATCCTTCTGTATCACCAAAGCTTGGTTTGGGTTTTCAGTTTGAGTTTGTGTGTTTGGTGTAGATATGGGAATGATTGTTCGGTTTGAGTTCTGTTGTGTATGGTTTTGGTTTTGTGATGTGGATTGTCTAGCATTGTTATTTTGTTGGTTATTTTGGCGGTTTTGATAGTTGTTGTGAGGTTGAAAGCTTGAAATATTGTTGGAACTTTGGTATGATACTTGGTTTTGGTTTTGAGTTTGACGGTTTTGGTATGAAGAGTTGAATGGATTTCGATTACCTTGTTGTGCTGGCTGTGTGCACTCTCTTTTAAAATGACCTTTTTCACCACAGTTGAAACAAGTTACTTTGGCTTTGTTAAAGCCATAAGTGGTGTTAGGAGAGGTTGAAAGATCCGTTCTCCCAGTCTTCTGAATAAAATCAATGGCTCTTCTCATGATGCTTGCAAAAGCCCACTGTATATCCATCAATTCCATCTCTTCCTTGTCAATCTGTACATAGTCCTCATTGGTCAAATTGTTGTTCCCAATTTGACTAGCAACCAGACCGTTGTATGATGCTACCATTGCTGAAACTAATGCTACATGTTGTTGAGCAATCTCAACAGTAACATTATTCAGATTAGAAGTCTCCAACACAATCGCGCTTTGGTTTGATTGGTTTTGGTTAAGTTTAATTTGGTTCATTTGTGGGTTGTAAGTTTGTTGTTGTTGAGATTGGCTGGCAGAATAACATGCGGCTTGTTGCATGGGTGAGAATGGTGGAACATAGGTAGTTGTTGTTGGATATGATGGTGAGGTATATGCAGATGTTTGAGCAAGGTAGTTGATTGGTTGTTTGGGTGGGTCAACGATGTTGGATACACATGCGATGTGTGGAGCAACGTTGGTAGTAGAACTGGAAGTAGTATGAGAAGAAGATGGACCACCAAGATAAAGTTCCGGATTCTGAGGAATTTGAGCCCTCTTTGCTTTCCTCTTCTCCTCCATCTCTTTGTTCTCCAGTTTCTGTATAAACTCATTGATCGTCCAATACTGGTACGCATCCTTCTCTTTCAACACTTCAATATGCTGGTTCCAATACGGTGGCAATGCATCGGCAAACTTGTCCACCAGTTCGGACATAGGTATGCTAATCTCATAGCTTGACAGCTCCGTGAGTAAGTGGCAATACCTTGGAACCAACTCTTTCAAAGTTTCGTTACCCATGTAACTAAAATTCTCAAACTCTTTGCGAAGCTCCTCCATCCTTAGCTTCCTAGTCTTCTCATTCCCATCATGTCTGTTTCTCAACATGTCCCATAGCTGCTTAGACGTTGTGCACGAACCAAACTGATGCAGCAAATCTGTGTTGATAGCTTGGGATAATTGAGAAAACGCCTTTTTCTCAATAGCAAACGTTTTCTTCTCATCGTCTGCTAGATTCTCTAAAGGAATAGGCTCTCCAGTGTTCTCCAAGATCGGAGAAACATAGCCTTTCGCAATCATTTGCCATGCCTCAGTACCTTCTAAACCCATACCCTCCAAATGGATCTTGAATTTAGTCTTCCACGTGTTGTAGTCGACCATTTCCATCAGCTTAGGTGGTCGGTTTCCACTTCCAGATGACAACTCTTGAATAAGCGTTGATATGGCATTGGTCGTCTGTTTGTGAACCGCTGCTGCTGCTACTCCCCAATAGTCGCCAATCGGTTGCGGTTGAGGTTGCGCAACATGTTGAGGAATAGAACTAGTCATAGCCATATAGTTGATAGGTTGTGATGGTTGACTAGTCTTTTGGGCAGCAACCGACCAAGGATCCATGGTTGTCTGCTGTTGTGGTGTCGTGTTGGGTCGTGGTGTAGTTGGAAAGTTTCACATCTTGATCTGAAAATGTTTAAACACGAAAAGATTAGAAAAGTTTAAAACAGTTTACTCCTTCGTATGAGTCGAATGGTCGAATGAGAGAAAATCTTCTCCTTCGACCGTTTTCAAAGATACGAATGTAAGATATAACAGACACAAATCTCCTTCGACCGTCTGACTCTCTCCTTCGACCGTACGAATGGTCGAATGAAACAGGTATGGTCGAATGAACACCAAAACACTAACAAACTCTTGGTTCGACCACTTAAAACACCACCTTCGACCAAAAATCCTTTGGTTCGACCGTTTAACACACACGTTCGCCCATTTCTCCCTAGGTTCGACCCTGAACTTTTCAAAAACGGTTATTCTTTGAAAATCAGTTGATTTTGATCAAATTTTTCAAAAGTTGAAAGAATTTGATGATATTAATCAGGTTTTGATTCGGATATGATTTGGAACAAGTTTATCAAAGAGAATTATGCATTTTATCTATGAAAACAAGCTCTAATCAATCAATTTATCACCAATTCAATGTTATCAATGAAAACAGAAAGTTTTTGATCAAAATAGGGTCCAAATCTGCTGTAAAATTATCAAATTGTGGTTGTTTTATCCATAATGGCTCTGATACCACTTTGTATGCGCTTAGGATCGTCAAATCTACAAAGAGATTGATCAAACAAGTTTGATTCAGGTGCGGAATCCCTAAATCAATCACAATTATGATAATCAAACAATCAAAACACAGATATCATCTTTCAAAGGTTTTTCTCATTAATAATCAACTCAAATTACACGTTTTTAATAAAGATTACAATCAGATATGACGTGAAAATAAGTTGACAAAACACTAGGGAGAGACACAAAACAGGAGGGAAATGAAATGAACAACAACTAACTTTCAAAAATGGCTTAACCTATTTATAGGCCTGCACATTCGCCCATATTGAATGGTCGAATGTGCAGGTTCGCCCAATCACTTCGTGCGAACCAAGCTCTACAAAACAATAAATCTACATTCGCACTCCTTGTCTCTCCTTCGTATGTCTTTTCTCCTTCGCACCTAGTGAAATCTTCATTCGCCCATGTATTACTTCCTTCGCCCGTTCGACAATCATCATTAACATATGTTTATTGTAAATCCAAGCATTGGTCGCACAATAATGCATCTACATCACTTATGTCTATCACTTGCTCTATTATCAATAAGTCGTATTGCTATTGTGTCCTAATATTCTAGTTTATGTAATCAGACTCTCATTGTTCTAACCCTCTACAGCATACTTTATAAAACCAAATTAGTCATTAGCTCTACTTGTTTTTGGTTGCAACATCATCACTGTGGCTTTTTTGATTTAGAGTTTGGACATCGTTTAATTATGTTTTCACTTTTCAATAGCTTTCTTTTGTTCATCTTTCATTTCAAAAGACATTATAATGACTTTTTGTTGTGCTTCTAAATCTACTAGAGTACCATTTTATACGTCACTTTTAACATGTTTTTTCACTGTATTATATAGAAGCTATCATCTGTTGTATCTTGTTCATGATTTACTCTATCAACGGTAAGTTTAGACATATACAATGTTATGGTGTTCCGAGTGGACAGCATAATGGGTCGACCCCCTTCAAATTTAGGCAAAACCTACCACAAGTTTCCTTTCTCTATGCTTAATATACTGCCCTTAGCAATTTTAATTGAATTTTCACTTTTATTGTTATTTAATTTAAGCCTTTCAACTTTTGCATTGAAAAAGTAAAAGAGATTTCTCCATTCGATCTAAATCTGGAATTCCACTGGAAGAAGATGAGAGATATCTTCGTCTCAATCGGCTGATTATTTGCATTAAGTGGCATCTGGTCATATTTTTGTTCCCTAAACTCATATATATTCACTAACCTGAAACCAATTTTTATAATTGCAATTCATGAATAAAGTTATGTATGCTAGAGAAGGTTCTAGAACTATTATGGATAGAACATTAGCGGATTACCCTTGGCAAGTTAGAGTGGAGGTAGATGGCATTGATGTTGAGGTCCCTAAGGTAAGTATGATGTAATTTGCCTTTGGGAATGGTTTTATTTTAAATAATAATAATAAAATACTTGTCATCCAAGTGAATTTCGGTTATTCATCACTTATACCGAACATCGATCTATTTTGATGGTTTTCGATTTTTTAGGATGCTGAGGGTATTCTTGTTGCCAATATTGGCAGCTATATGGGTGGTGTAGACTTGTGGCAGAATGAAGATGATAATTTCGATCCTCAATCTATGCATGATAGGATACTTGAAGCTGTGAGCATATCAGACACCTGGCATCTTGGAAAGCTTCAGGTAAAGTTATTGCACAAATGCAATTTATTATTGTATCAACTATTAATGCGCTTGGTCCAGCTAAGTGCATAAAAGGTAACCACTAACCAGCCTTGGTGTGATATCTTCTAACCAGCTTATTTTTGGCTACACAAACACATGAAAGTTTCAAAATTTGATTTGAGTTAATTACCTAATCAGGCTGTCACATTGGGAAAAAAAATGTCTACTGGTTAATTGTTTGTGAATCAAATTACCTTAAATCAAAATCCTTTAAAGTTGGTTATCCTAACCAAATTTTAAATTTTAATGGCTTTTTTCTGGCCTAATATATTTTATGCCAGTTGCAAAATGTAACCTCTGTTTGCTTCTCCCTTCCGTCCAATATAATATCGGACAAAATGGGAAAACCCGACTCTTTTTTTTAAAGATAAAAGTATTTTATATAATTCCCAGGCAGGGCTGGTCTCGATTACTCAGCTTCACATAACCACTTTCATGAAAACACCTTGAATTATATTTTCTCATTATATCAATTTTAAATGGTCAAAAAGTCATCAACATTCGGGCATGACACATATAATTTGAGATATTCAAATGTGCTTCTGCTGCAGGATGTCAACTGAAATGACCGAGAGACTCATGAAAGGGCGATTGAATTAATTAATCGTATATGGCTTTAGAATTATTATTGGATAAGTTGTGCTTTTGACTTCAAAACTTTTACCGCTTACAGTTTATAGGCAGCCATGGAAGAACCGAATTGTTGTCGCTCGCTGCCTCCGTAAGACACTAGGCATGCTTCCAAATCTCTCTTCATATATAAAATTAATGGATACTGTAAAGGGAATTTGGAGCAAAAGCATCACTTTTAATGTTTCTTGTTAATAAATTTTGTTTACGTTAAAGAGTATTTGTTTGGACCTCCATTTGATTAATTTTTTTTTACCCAAATTGTTGGAAAAAAAAACAATATTATTCTTCAGCAAACTAAGAGATGACATGAACCTAATTTGTTGACTCCTACATTAATGCATGTAAATCTTTTTGAGAGATCAAAATAAGAAAGACACCCAAGTAGCACGGTCAATACACAATCGAGTTTGAGTCATGAGGTCTATTGTAAGGCATATGTTGAAATCAACTGAAAATATAAAAGTCATAGTTGATGTCATGTTCATGTTGCGCTTCCACCGTACCATATATCACGAGATGATTATTAAACTTTTAAAAACGATGCCACATTATAAATTGTCGTTCGCAACATCACGTGGGTTAGTCGAGACACCCGCCGCAACGCGCGGGCATTGCCGCTAGTACATTATAAAGGATGAGTGATGGCCAACATGATCATTTTCATTTCCATACAACTTAAGAAGCAACATGTACAACATATTTAAGCAATAAATTTAAGAGTATAATAGGCATAGTTGTGACAATTAAGACACTTTGGAGGTTATGATAGTAATTTTGTGTTTTGTTTTTAGTTAAAAACTAAAATCTCATCCCCATAATACCCTTCCACCTTTCACCTTCCAAGAAATCAATGATCCATCGATGAAAAGTTATTGTTTCAATTTAATTTGATGATAACTATAAAATCATCATTTTGAATCATAATATTCACTTTTAATCCACCAACTCAAACATCTACTACCGGTTCTGAAATTCCACATGCATTTTATGATTCTGATTGTTAATCCTAGAAATCGCAGGCCTCAAATCCATGTTGTTCAATTGAACCTTTTTAGAGGTATTTCGTGAACTCAATGAATCTGTTGTTTTTTAATCATTTAGTATGTTTTTAGAGGTACTTTGTGCGTTTGTTTAATTGTTTGTGAAGTGATCATGTATGTTTTATGGAATTTTTACATTTTGGACAGAGGATTTTTGTGAAATTAGTTGGGTTTTTCCTTCTAATTAGGGCTTAATTTAGGTGTAGGTTAATCTATAATGGTGTTTGTTGTGCTTCTTATCAGATGTTTTGATTTGAAACCAAAAAATGAAAAAAAAAAACATGCTTGATTAATAATGGTCAAGGCATGAGTATTTAAGATATGCTTAAAATCTTGTTTGGTTCATTTGTTGCAGAGTGATATGTGCGAATTGATTTCACGTTTATCTCTACTTTATCTCTATTTATATCTACTTTATCTCTATAAGAGCGACGCGTTCGAGGTGTGAAGTGGGAGAGAAGGGTGTCATAATTGGGGTTTTGAATAAGATGACCTTTTTTCATATTGAAAAAGTATGGAGAACGGGAGGTGTGAAGTTTTTTATCATCCTGGCGTCGAGCTATTTTTCCGCTACAATATCGTCACCGCAATAGAGTTTAATCACTAAGTTCGGGATGGATTGGTATGGCATGAGTATTTAAGATATGCTTAAAATCTTGTTTGGTTCATTTGTTGTAGAGTGATATTTGCGGGTTGGTTTCACGGCTACAAGAGTTGTAGAAAAAGAATTTAGAATTTGATGAAGCAAATAAAAGACTGACGTCAAAGGTTAAGAACTTTTTGATACATTCTTGTGGTTTAATCCATATTATTAGTTTGTAATTGGTGATGTTAATATAACTTATGATCTTCTTTATTGTTAAGCTTAATTCATAATTTAATGAGTCGATCTCAAGTTTTGTGTATTTTTGTATTTCCATGTATATACACGTTAGGCGTTCTCATGTGTATGGGTTCTTAAGGTGTGTCTCACTAAACTTGGAAAAGTTTGCGTAGACGTTTCCTTCATGTGGCATATGTTTCAACCAACTTATACCACATGCAAGCTACAAAACATATATTAAGATCCATATTCTTTTTTTTTCTAAGAAAAAATTGATTCAATATTTTGCCCTTCATTAATATTTTCCATAGTACAATTTGTCATGTTGAATGTGCATTAATTTTGTGTTTTATACATATCTAACTAGGTTATGTACCCGTGTGATACACGGGTTTAACAATTTCAATTATATATATTATATATAAATTTAAAATATAATTAAGAAAAATTAGATTACATATGTTATTTAAAATAAAAAAAGTTTCCTGTACAACCGAAAAAATATTAAATATTCATCAGCCCCTAAATGATTTCTTGTAAAAAAAACATTTTTATTCACATAAAACTTTTTTCAAACATTCCAAAATATATCTTCCATACACAACTATTACCTTGTAGACTGCACGTACAACAAAACAAAACAAAAATAAAAAAGTAATAAAGGTAAATTTGTTTAGGCTAAGATATAAAAAAATGAAATTAATTTAAAAGTATCTCCTCATCCGTTAAACCATCCCAATCGAGTATTGTTCATTTTGGAATTTGACATCAAGTTTCCTCAAAAGCCAAAGTATTTCTAACCTTGAGTGTATAATCATTTTTTTTTCTAACATCAACATCCTTAAACATAATGACATTTATTGGTTCAATTTGATTGTATTATAAAAAAAGATTGTGTAAATTAATAGCCTGAAAATAAAGATTGAAACGAATTAGTAATGCAAAGACTGTTTAGATATTGCATTTCTCTATTGAAGTAACTTGAAAAAACAAAGTCAATGAAGATTTCAATTAATTATTTTTCATATATAAAATGTATTTTATATAGCAAGCTATTATAATACGAAAATAGCCAAACATATTTAGTTTTGTATTGAATCAAATATTTAATTAATGTGGATTGATTTGTTTTATTTTATTTGTTTAGAATATTGTAAGAAATATAGTTTTAAACTTAGAGTGAAAGACTACATATTAAAACACGTTTTTTAAGGTACACGATTTAAATTTAATAACATATAAATACATTATCTTTAAAAAAATAAATAATTTTTAATAAAGATTACTTTTATTAGTTCATAAACATTTTCAAATTATGTCTATTAATTTATTTCTAATTTTGTATTAAAATATAATTATATTAATTGATTTACAAAAACATAGAATATATATATTAAACTGAATTCTAGTAATTATATTAATAATTATAGTTGTAACAAATAAAAACTGAATAAGTAATAATTATTAAATAAAGAAACAAATTAAAATAAATGTATTTTTTGAAATAATAAAATGGGGGGCTTTATAATGGAGTTCTATGTACTCCATGTGCTGTCTTTTATTACTATAGATAAAATCGATTAATGTTGATTGATTTATTTTATTTATTTGTTTTGAACAATATAAAAGTCTCACAAAAAAGCTTGACTAATTGCATTGTGTTATTATTAATTTGTTTATTTGACTTTTGAACTATTTTAAGCAATTAAAATTAATATGTATTTGTTGAACATAGTTTAACATCTAAAACAATAACCAAAATAATAAAAATTAATAATCATTTGTAAAATATTGTAACAAAATTAATTTTAAACTTAGAATAACAGATTTTTTTTAAAATGTGTTAATTTAAAGTACATGATTTAAATTCAAAGTTAAAAATACATAAATATAAATATGTTATATAAAAAAGAATCATGTGTTTTCTTTTATTAATGACTAGATATTTGCCCGCGTGGACACGCGGTTCACCAACGTATGATTATTTGGAGTAGTATAACGTATAAGAAAAATACAGTAGAAATATTTTATTAAAATTTAAAACCAACGAATACACATTTTATTCAAATATCACTAAATATTTCCTTATACACCACATTTTTTATTTTAGTTTTGACAATCCCATCACCATCAAGTATAAGTAATTTCACTCCTACCCTGTTTTTAACCCTTGACAATGCGACATAAAGTTGGCCATGTGAGAATACAGGTTCTCTTAAATACAATCCAACCTTCGATAAAGACTCTCCTTGCTTTTATTGATGGTCATTGCGAAATATACGCTTATTGGGAATTGACGCCTTTGGAAGACTTTGTTTTCCAAACCATTTTTTTCTTGATATCAGATGGTATTTGAGGAGTATTATCTAGTAAAAAATAAATAGTAGTGAAAAATATTTATGATAAAATGTTAAACGTAAGACACCGTTTTAGTCAGATCATTCAAAATTCGAATTAAATGTTATAATTAAGTCTAATTGTTACCATTATAGATATTAAAATATGAAAGTATATAGTTAAATAGAACATTTAATATTTGAATATTTATCAAGTTCAACTGAAATCTATCAATTCAAATTCTTGTATTCAAAATTTGAATTTTAACTTGTAACTAATTTGAGAAATTTATGACTAAAACTATTATTTGTTAAATTTTAAATATATTAGGAAATACCTAATTAATATATCTCTATTTTAAAGATAATAGTAGGATTGTTTGCTACAATTATTAACTTAACTTCAAAAGTTTGAATTTTTTTAAAATATTCAAATCATTCAAAATTCGAATTAAATGATATAATTAAGTCTAATTGTTACCATTATTATCTAGAATTTAAAATTTAGAATTTTTATAACGTTAACAAAATTTTAAAATTTATATTTTACATATTGAAATATGAAATTATAAACTTAAATAGAACATTTAATGTTTGAATAGTTATAAATTTTAACTGAAATCTATCAATTCAAATTCTAGTAAGCAAAATTTGAATTTTAACTTGTAATTAATTGGAGAAGTTTATAATCAAAACTATTATTTGTTAAATTTTAAATATATTAGGAAATCTCGAATTATATTATCTCTATTTTTTTTTTTGAACGGCCAACTAAACAACGCCGGGTAATTCGTACACGGCCCCCAGTGGCAAAGACAGAGGCACAGCCCGGCCCACCCCAGACTTACGAAGCCCCTAGCCCGCCCGACAGCCCGCTTCCAGGGAAAACCCGACCCACATACCCGCCCGAAGGCACGACAGTAGTGAACCGGTAAAACCTGGCGAGATCAGGACTCGAACTCATGACAATAGGCCATGAGTCATCCATCACCATTATGTCCTTCGTGGGAATCGAACCTGAGACCTCTAATAGAGATCCCTGATCCATTCACCAACTGAGCAACCCGTGATGGTCATAGTAGGATTGATTGTTATAATTATTAATTTAAATTCAAAGTTTGAATTTTTTTTAAAATATTCAGATATTTCAAAATTTGAATTAAATGTTATAATTAAGTTTTATTGTTACCATTATTATCCAAATTTTAGAATTTTTATAATGTTAAAAAAATTTAAATTAAAATTTTAGATATCAAAATATGAAATTATATACTTAAATACACCATTTAATATTTGAATATTTACAAAGTTTAATTGAAATCTATCAATTCAAATTCTAGTAATCAAAATTTGAAAAATTCAAATCATTCAAAAATTTGAATTAAATATTTTAAATGTGTTAATTAAATCTAAATCTAAATGTTCCCATAAATCTTAAATTCAAATTTTTGAGATTAAATATTTAAATAAAACATTTAGTATGTGTAATTTGTTACTATTATTAACCAAAACTCAAAATTCAAAATTTAACTTATTACCAATATAAATTACACTAAATTTAAGAAGTGAGTAATTTGAATGTAATAAGGAAAGTTAATGAGTTCCTAATTTACGTCAGTTTCCTTTCTCATTCTCATTTATTGTTTTTTGTTTAAAAAAAAGTAAAAAGACTAAAATGTGAAAAAACCGACATATCTTCAATTTACCAATATCTCCATCATACAAATCATGAACATAAAAAATCAGCCTTGGAACACGACATATTTAGCAAATTGCCACTAACGGCGTTTTAACAACACTTTTTAAAAACGACCCAAATTGAAGACTTTGTTTTCCAAACCAATTTTTTCTTTATAAATTTACGCATAAATCCAGAAATAATACATTTATATTGATTAAAAAATTAAACTTAAAATCAAGCCTAGCAAAACTTGAATTGATAATATAAAAATCACTTTAGGGGACATAAATTGAAATTAATTTTCTATAACTGAACCTAATAATCCTTTTAGAGGTATATTGAATGTAATTCATAACATGAACATAGGAAATATTGATGAGCAACTAAATAAAAAAGATTAGAAACTCTTACCGTGAGGTGAACCGTCTCTGGGATTGAAGCTAATAATCGCCTGTCCTGTAAACTAAGATGAAAAAACTCGTGTATTAAATGATTCATCCATCAATAAACGATTCAGATGAAAGCATGAATATAACGTAATAATTAGAACCCAAACTGTAAAATCAAACCAAAAATGTATGTGCAAAATTGATCGAACACTTACCTCTCAAACTTATTGTCATCATCATATTTAGTCAAAGATTGATTTAACCTAGAAAGCAATCAATAGCCTGTCAGTTCTAGATTCTTCCATATTGATTCTTCTTCAAGGGTGATTCAAATAGAAGACCTAAACCGAAAAGCACGAATTGATATACATGCGGCGCAAGAGAGAAGAAAGTAGATGTCGATTATAGAGGTTAGGAGAATGTTTACCTTGAGAAGAAGACATAGTGCTTTGGTTGGAAATGCAGAGAATTGGAAAGTCAATATGCTTTGACCAAAAAAACTAAATCACCATTTATTTATACGTGTATGACCACGACAATGTTGGTGTTGTATGGTGGTGAAGCTACTATGATTATATCATGTTTTGAAGTTATGAAAATGATAATGCACCTGCATTGAGGCTCACCAATCAGCATAAGGTGTGGTTTGTTAGCCTAGCTCTTGAACAACCTTCAGCAACTACCATGAAATCTACAAACGAAAAGAGCAAATGACAATACATTAACCACAAAACAATTCACTCTTATAAAATTGTTGGAACACGTCCCATTTCTACATATCATCAAGAATTAAAATTTGGCATAAAATAAAGACAAGCAAGAAGAAGACAAAAGATGAACCTTACCAATCTAATGATGAACTCAACTGAAACCCTTTGAAAACCTTTTTGATTTTTGTTGAAGCAATATGTTAACTTTTATGGAATGCCTTCCAAAAAATCTTGCCATATAACTGCGACACGGGGGAATAATATAATATCATTAGATGGTTAACAAAATTTGGATTCAAGCCTTACAAAACCCATCCTCAAGAACGGTTCCATGTTCACAAATCCAATTTATCTAATCGCATTAATTAAAAATAGACAACATCATATCGTTGAAGAAGCATACAACATGAGATGGTGGTTTATTTAGAAATAAAAATGACAAATCATTACTGAGACTTGAAATCACACATGGAACATATATTGATAAAGCATGTGGTTCTACATTACATTACAAAACATTAGACAAATTATTAACAGGACAAAAATCATGTTACAATCGTTAAACAAAAGTACCGGCTCAGATAAATAAGTGCCCACCATCACAACCCTTTCGCTAATGATCCTAAAAGTTAATAAGTATGTTAATAATTTGAGTAAATAATTTATCGGTCGAGTGTGCGGTTGTACTTTCCCTCTCGGCTATTTCGTAATTTAATAACATCATACTCCTCGGTAAGCCTGCCGACCATTATGATACTGTTGACCACCCTTTGAGCAAGACCCGAGGTTCACCATATGGATCCGACAGTTCGATCACTAAACTCAAGCGTATATTACTTTGAAATTTAAGAACCGACATTCTTGATATAAAAAGAATAGATTGCTACACATATCTTATAGTAAGCAAATAAATAAATATTGGGGAAAATCGTCCAATTTACCTTTATAAACTCAAGTGGATCAAGATTTATCAATCAACGCTCTCTTCTCAGTTCTCATGTTGCACCTCGATTCCAACCACAGTTTGCAGTTGTGCCGTCGAAGACAGTAGTCGGCTAAACTCGTTCTCCGGCAACGGCTCTCTCCAGGCCAACACCTCTGTTTATCCCGTCCGATCGTCGGTCAAAGAACATACGTCTCTCTTTTGTGGATCCTCTCTCTAGAAGTGTGTGTGTGTGAGTGCGTGGTTTGAGCAGGGAAAATTGGTGATGGGTAATTAGGAATAAAT
The DNA here is from genome assembly GCA_030844895.1 of Ambrosia x helenae. Lineage (NCBI taxonomy): Eukaryota > Viridiplantae > Streptophyta > Magnoliopsida > Asterales > Asteraceae > Ambrosia > Ambrosia x helenae. The sequence goes on from CM061223.1 coordinate 40,961,575, forward strand.
CCTCATAATGATCTATTATGAGGAAGATATTTTTAGGAAAGTTATTATATCATTGACCGATTTTGACCATAATTATAATTTAATGATTTTTTATTTTAAAAAAAATAAAATTTTTATAAATTACATGGTTGTGCCATGTGGCACAATATGGGAAGGAGATAGAATTGAAGGTGCATTGTGGGATTGCCATGTGTTAAAATTGAGTTTGTTTTATTAGATGTATAGATAGATTTCAGTTACATCTATGATTATTAATGTAATTACTAAAATTTAATTTAATAAACTTATATTTTGTAAATCAATTATTATAATTAAATTTGAGTTTAATGTGTTAAATAATAAAATGACAGAATTCATGAGGGAGTGTCATGTGTCCCTCATGTGTTTTCTTTTATTATTTAGTGTAGATGTCGATGTAGATGTACATTCCAGTAATTATATTAATAATTATAGTTGTAACAAATAAAAACTGAATAAGTAATAATTATTAAATAAAGAAACAAATTAAAATAAATGTATTGTTTGAAATAATAAAACGGGAGGCTTTATAATGGAGTTCTATGTACTCCATGTGCTGTATTTTATTACTATAGATAAAATCGATTAATGTTGATTGATTTATTTTATTTATTTGTTTTGAACAATATAAAAGTCTCACAAAAAAGCTTGACTAATTGCATTGTGTTATTATTAATTTGTTTATTTGACTTTTGAACTATTTTAAGCATTTAAAATTAATATGTATTTGTTGAACATAGTTTAACATCTAAAACAATTACCAAAATAATAAAACTTAATAATCATTTGTCAAATATTGTAACAAAATTAATTTTAAACTTAGAATAACAGATTAATTTTTTTTTTAAAAATGGGTTAAATTAAGGTACATGATTTAAATTCAAAGTTAAAAATACATAAATATAAATATGTTATATAAAAAAGAATCATGTGTATTCTTTTATTAATGATTTCAGTTACATCTATGATTATTAATGTAATTACTAAAATTTAATTTAATAAACTTATATTTTGTAAATCAATTATTATAATTAAATTTGAGTTTAATATATTTAAATAATAAAATGAGAGAATTCATGAGGGAGTGCCATGTGTCCCTCATGTGTTTTCTTTTATTATATAGAGTGTAGATGTAGATGTAGATGTAGATGTAGATGTAGATGTGTTACATGTATTGATTTATTTTGTTTTTCTAATAAAATGGTGTTTATGATAAAGTAAATGTCTTATTACACGGACATTTGAACATCATAGTTTAGCGAAGTTCTTCTTACCCATCCCCTTAATATACAACATACATATTATTTTTATCTTTTTTTTTTCAAAAAATACAAATTTGATTTCTTTTCGTTAAGAAAACACCTGTGGATAATAGATGCTTTACGGTCCGTTCTAACGAAAATGTTAGGCTGATAACTATGGTTTTGAATAACGGCAGCGTCAGATCACCGAATCAATATGCTTCGATTTGAAGCAATTTTATATTTGAAAGCCTTTTTTAGGAAGTCATCATGGTTGATGCCTAAAGCAAATAATATGGATGACACTAGGGGTGAGCAAATTAACCGCCATAACCGATAATCTAACCATAGCCGACATAATCAAACCGATTTTAACCGATAACCAACATAACCAATGGTTACTGTTATTAAATTTCTTTAACCGACTGATTGCTTATGGTTATGGTTATGAAGTTTTGGTTAACCGATATAACCGAACCGTACTTGTAATGTTAACTTTATATTTTACATTAACTATGTAGAGGTTTTTACTATAACAAAAGTATGTTATTAACAAAATGATCTTGACGTAATGCTCTTTTTGTGACGAATTAAAATTATAATCAAAGGTTAAGTATGTTTTTTGTTAATATCTTATTAAAAGGAATCACACATTGGTAGTATAACTAGAAAATGTAGTCCGATTGCCTTGTACAAAATAGCACAAATTAAGTACAACATTGTTGGTTCCGGTTTTCCTAGACCTATTGACTTTTAGTTTTATACTTTACCCTAAAGTTAGTTTATTTTTTTTGGTTAATAACCGAAATAACTATAACCGAATTCTTAACCGAATAACCATAACCGAAGTTTGTTATGGATATGGTTATGATTTTTTGTAAAAACCAAACCAAGCCAAACCGACCCATGCACACCCTTAGATGACCAAAAATACCCGCAGCAACACGCGGGCAATCCTACTAGTGTGTGTGTGTGTATATATATATATATATATATAGGGTCAAGATCGTGTACAAAGTGTTTTGTTTGTGAGAAGTGTGAGAAGTATTAAAAATTGATACTTAGGCATCATTTTTTGAACTTAGTCGTGATGTTTTGGATTGTTTTGCCTATAAAAACACCAAATATAACAATTAAAAACCGAAAACAATGTATTTTAGGCTTAAAACTTAAAACACCATGCTAAGAACATTAGCAGTGTGTTTTAAGCGTTATGTAGTGTGTTTTAGTTGTTTTTTAAATTTAATGATTATAATACATTGTATTGTGTTTTAGATTGTTGTGTTTGGTGTTTTTCAAGTTAAAACAACCTAAAACATCATTCCTAAATCCAAAATATGATGTCTACATGTCAATTCTTAGTCCTTCTCACACTTCTCACGAAAAATGTACTTTGTACATGATCCTAAACCTATATATATATATATATATATATATATATATATATAGGTTTAGGATCATGTACAAAACCCATTTTATGTGAGAAGCGTGAGAACCTATCATAGAGTGACATGTGGCAACCTATTTTTTTAATAAAAAGGCCATCATTGTAATTTGTATCAATAATCTTATTTTTAATAGATAATATCTAATTAATTACCTTATTAATTAAGAACAATAATAGGGATTTTTTCTGTAGGTTTTATACAAATTCAGAATTCACGAATTGGCAAATCATATTCATTTATTTAAATCAGTCAAATATCATATCGTTGTGTTTTATTATTCTAAGTGTGGTGTTTTATGTTTAAGTTGGTTTTTTTTCACACCACGTATGGTGTTTTATCATATATGAATGGTGTGGTTTTTTTTTCACACAATACAAAACATAAAACACTATAAAACGGTTAACAACACAATACTAACATAAAACACTATACAAACAATACAAAACGAAAAACACTATAAAACATAGCCTTCACAACACAAAAACACTATAAGACATCTTTGTGTTTTATTTCAGGTACTATAAGAAACCCAGAAACATCATGCTTAATGTGTTTTAAATTACATAAGAAAACACAATAATATACACAACCCACAAAACACAACAACCTACAAAAATTCAGAAAACCGGATGAAATCGAGAAGATAATGAAGAAAAAAAACACAACACCATATGAAATCGAGAAGATAATGAAAAAAAACACACGTACGTTTGTAAGTAATCCCAAATCTTTGTTGATCCTCCATAAATGAAAGATTTCTTGCAGAAAAATAGGTATGGTTGTTTTTTAGGAAAGTGTTGGGCGAGAATCAAGGAGTTTCAATCGGTTTCTTTAATGAAATCTCATCCGCCTCTTTAAATGTGTTAGCCAATTGACTATACTACCCTTTTGAATTGTTTTTTATTACTAATAATTAAACACTATTTATAAAAATGTCACTCATTAAATCTAAACCATTGATTAAGATGATCTAATGGCTATAACACCTTCTTACACTTCTCACACAAAAAGCACTTTGTACAGGATCTCAACCCTATATATATATATATATATATATATATATATATATATATATGAATGAGTTCATGTGAGAACCCTCATGAGTTGAGAGAACTTGAGAACCTACCTAGACCAATGATAATTTGACACATATACCTCCTAGCATTATAATATTAAAGGGTAATAAAATCTTTTTATCATCTCCTATACCCCACACCTATTATTACAATATTAAAAGAAATCACACTCCTCACACATTTCTCTCTCTCTCTCTACAAGACTCCCTTTCTCTCTCTATCAGATTCTCTCACTCTCTCTCTTCTTTCTCACTCACGTCTCTCTCTCTTTCTTCTTTCTCACTCACGTTTCTCTCTCTCTCTCTCTCTCTCTCTCACTCTATTTCTCTCTCTACATAGACGACGAGGGGGTGGGTTCGGGGGGGGGGGGGCTGTGGTGGTGGATGTGTGGTGGTTGTGGGTTTTTGAGGCGGTGGTTCGTGGGGGTTTCGGGGGGATCTGTTGGATCATTATTGCTCTTTTGTATGAACTTGCTAGTTAACACTTAGGTATTTAGCAAGTTCTTAATCAGTGATAGCACAGCAGAATGTTATAAGTTTAAAGCTACACTTATCAACAGGAGATATTACTCCCCCTGGATGTTTGAGAAACTAGTAAATGATAAGTATTTATTGAGAATCTAAGTATTGAATGAGAATGAAACACTTAGACAGATTCTCAATAAATATGAAATGGAAATAACAATAATATGATTTGAAGGATTTCTGTATTAAAATCAATGTCTAAAACAGAGGGATGAACCCTTCTATTTATAGACCTTACAAATACATGAACCTTGCCAAAAAGCAAGTTCAGAAACAAGTTGCAGTCTTGGAACTTGTACATAAAGTAAAAGTAAAAGTAATACTAAACTAATAATCTACTGATACAAAAGGCGGTGGAAAAGATCTTCTCCTAAGTACTGATGAATGACAAACTACTGATCAGTAGTTTGTCTTCAATAGTTCTTCAGTAGAAATGTCTGGTTTGAACTTCAGAACTTCTGATGACTTTTCTTCTTCAGTACTTGTGGAATCTCTTCTTTAGCAGTTTGATCTTCCTTCTTCAGCAGTTCTATACTTAGAATATTTTGACAGAGGTGAATTAGACTAAGGTTTGCAAAAGTGGTTTCACCAATCCTTTTTGTCCTAACAATCTCCCCCTGGATTGATGAAGCCAAAACCTTACTAATTCCTTATTGTTCTCTTCTGTCCTTCACAATTTTCCATATTCCTTTGAACATGGAATTCTTCAGCTGGTTCAGCTGTTCATCAGTGAGAGACCCTTTTTGTCGTTCCAGATGTTGGATTGTAAGCAGGTCTTGAGTTGATAGCTTCTTCAGATCATTCATCGACTTATAGGCTCTGCTTGCCTGATCTCTTCTTGTTACAAGTACTGAGTTGTTATCAGTAAAGGACCATCTGATGACAGGTACTTTAGACTTGTCAAAGTCTAAAGTGTAGGGAACCATGGTGGTACCCTGGGATTCTCCTGAGTGTTGGATGTTTTCCACTTCAGTGACTCTCAGGTGGGATTCACTTCCTTGTTCTTGTTGCATCACATTAGGTAGTTGAAAGGTTGGTAAATGATGTTCAGTAACTACCTTAGTGTGCAGTTTGTCTTTGATGGTTTTCTGAATATGATAGGCAAAGGTGGAAGGATCCCTGAATTGTGTGATCAGAGGTTTTTCTTCTATGTCAAAGTCAGAATGGACTACTGTACTTCCTTCTAGTAGTACCATTCTGAAATCAGTCTTCACATTCTCCTCTGATTTCTTCTTTTGAGTAGCTGGTCTTCTTTGAACACCAGAAGTTCTAACTACTGAAGTTGGTACTTCAGCAGTTTGAAACTTCTCTGGATTTGCAGCCCTTGCAGCCTTATATTTTCTATAAGTGTCCATCAATCTTTCTTCTTTCCATTTGGATACAGAGGCTTTTGAACCATAACCATTAGCTACTAGTTCTTCTATCATCTGAGCTCTCTTGGCTTTTGCATCTTTACTTGTTGCAAGTTTGTCTGCAATAAGTTGAGCTCTTCTTGTCAGCTCTTCCATGGAGAGTCTCTTTAATGTGTGGGCTTTGATCTTGCTGTTCTTAGTAATATAAGACATCAGTTGATGTCTTTTATCTTCCTTAGCAATTCTGTCTAGGCTAGCCTGCCTTTGAAGTTCAGCTTCATAAGCCTGTAGCTTTTCATCCAGGCTTAAGTCCAAGTCATCCCTTTCTTCTAGAGTTTTCCAAATCTGATCTTCCTTGGCTTTCTTCTGAGCTGCCACTAAACTCTTCTCAAGAAGTTCTGCTGATTGAGAGATTGGAGAAGGGTTTAGTACAGTCATAGTGGTAACTGTTGTAATAGGCCTAGGAGGAACAGGAGTTGGTTGAGTAGGTTCAGTTGATCTGGAAGGCTCTTGTTCAGCAGTTTGAGTTTTGGAAGTGTTAACATATGATGGGTTGACAACTACTGAAGGTTTGTCAACTACTGAAGGATTGTCTTCAGTACTTTCTGAGTCTTCATCAGAACTTTGTCCATCAGAGGTTTCTTCATTGTGCCCTTGGGATTCATCAGACTTTTCAGCATCTTTTACTTCTTGAATAGAGACACCAAATTGTTGGGCCAGTTTTTCTTTTCTGGCTTGGTTTCTTTGATCTCTTTCTAGGATAGCCACTCTTGCCTTTTTCCTGGCTTCAAGTGACTCCATAGGTTCCTTAGTTTTCTCCCCCTTTTTGGCTTTATCAGTTTTTGATGTTGAAGCTTGGGAGAACTGACCTGTAAGATTAGCAATCTATTTGCTGTTGAAGTCAATCTTGTTGGACAGATCATTCATCTTTGTCTGTATCACCCCAAATTGGTTCTTTATGGACAGCTCCAAGTTAGCTGTGTATGTTTGGAAGTGATTTTTGATGAGGGTGTTCATCATATGATATAAGGGACCATCTGGGCTGCATAGCTGGTTCATGTCTATGCTTGTTTACCCAGGGAATTGGGTAGGCATTACTGAGGGGTGTGTTTTTGGTTGATCTTCTTGTTGTACAGAAGATGCCACTCTATGGGAATCAGGGATTAAGTGGACTTTAACCTGATCTGGTGTGACTAGCTTCTTGAGCATAGATACACCAGGTGCAGGACCTTCACTTGTAGCCGTCAATTCAGTAGTTTGGTGTTTTGAAACATCATCCAAGTCAATGGAATCATCTGAATCCCTGATTACATCCTCAATGAGGACTGTATCAGTTACATCATGAGCTGAGCCCAATTCAGTTGTCTCATGTACCTCTTTTTCTTGGTTCAGAGGATTTCCTACCTCAGGCATTAAGCCTTCATCAGTAGTTGCCACAGTTGAGGTCTTAGCTATGTTGCTTCTTTCCTCAGATCCACCACTGGGTGGTAAATGAGTAGTAGCAGCCTCAAAAGTACCAAGAGTTTCTAAGTTTGGGCTTAGAGACCCTGGTTCATCCTCATCTCTTTGGTTAGGGCTTTGAGTGTTGATGCGATGCCGGATGCATCACATTTATATAGTTTAATTTGGTATTTTTAATGTGTGTTATGTGTAGATTTATCCGGAGTTAGGTACTTATCCGAGAATGAGGAGTGACAAGCTTTATGTGCTAAAATAGCGAAATTACAAGCCAAATCTTGAAGAATCAAGCACATGGGAGAAACTACGGAGGATTGATTTAATTTTAGAGAAAACACATGGATTATAAATTAAGATATTATTTGATGATGTGAAAGAGGGCGGAAATACGAAGACGTGGCCGCGAAAATGGAGGAAAACGGAGTTGAAACGAAGAAGTTATGAAGAAAACAAGAAATTTGCGAAACTGCCCACCGTAACCTTACGCCCCTACCGTAGGGGTACGGTGGGGTCTGACGCAAAAAGCTTTAAAACACCCGAAAATTGGTCTTGCAACCCTAACTTCTTAACCAGCCGCCTTAGGGCGATTTGGGCGATTAAGGAGGCGATTTTTGGGGGTTTTTCATCATCTCAATCCATTCCATATCATCATCATCATCCAAGATCTTCAAGGGCCAATCTTCCAATCTTCTCCATCCTATGCTTGGCTAGAACTCTTGGTGACCATTCTTTGGTGAAGTTTTTCTTGAACTCTTATGTATGTTCCTATGAATTTCTAGAATGATAATCTATGTATGTTTGCTTGATTATTGTGGTGTTTGAATGATTGTTTGTAGTTGTTAATTACTTTATCAATTTTTAGTCTTAATCGTACGTTCTTGGTGTTGCTAACAACCAAGATATTGCGGGTAGGATTTGGGTTGGTTAATTGATTAATTGGTCATCGGGAAACAACCTCGCATTAATATAATCCGAGTACTTCGTTCCCTTTTATCACAACAATTGTTTATGCACGAGTTATGTCTATGTAACTCTTTCTAGTGGAAACTTTTACATAAGTGTTTAGGGAAAACGGATCCTGGAATGGTCATTGCTTTTATAATCGTAAAAAAACAAATCCATTTTTGAGTAAGTAATTAGTTTACAAGTTCGTTTAAATCTAAAACAAACCGCTAGTGTGACGCTAACCACATGCTCCTTGGATTCGATACCCTACTTACCCTAGCTACCTAGGTTATTTAGGTTTTGCATGACCTCAAAATTTGACGTGCTTGTCGTGGTACACGTAAAATTTCCCAATTACAACTAAAGATAGTGGTAAGAAGGGTATCGAACACAGGGAGTTTGTGGAAAATGTGAGAATTAAAGTTTTGTAATTAAATTACTATTTAACAACTAAGAAAAATAAAGATCAAAGATTGTTTGTTGGTTTTGATTTAGATTTAAGAAAAGTAAACTAAATTGCTGAATTGAAATAAGATTGTGTTTATCAAATTGAGAAAGCAATGACCATCCCTGGATCCATTTCCCTTGAATCTTTATGCCAAAAGTCTCACTAGAAAGAGTTACATAGACATAACTCATATTTGAACAAATGTTGTGATAAAAGGGAACAAAGTACTCGGATTATATTAATGCGAGGTTGTTTCCCGATGACCAATTACTCAATTATCCAACCCAAATCCTTCCCGCAATATCCCGATTGTTAGCAACACCAAGAACATGCAATCAAGAAGAGAAATTGATAAATTAAATAACCACTACAACCAAATGTTCAAATACCATAACAATTCAACAAAGCATACCAAATTGTTATTCTAGAAATCATAAGACAAAAGCATAAATAGTTTAAAGAAAACTTCACCAAGGATGACCATTAAAGGTTTAGCCAAGCATCACCAAATGGGTCATCATAATCTTCAATCTATTGTTCATGTGAATCAAAGATAATAACCTAATGATTAGCAATGTTCTTCCACCTTAAGTTCCAGCCAAAAACTCTCTCAAAGATGCTAAAAACGTTTTGGAATGGAAGGGTCTTTATAAATCTTCATCAAAGTGCTCTTAAATGCATGAGTTACAAAAACTCATCAGGTCCACCGTACCCCTACTCCAGGGCCGTAGGGGAACGGTCAATAAAATGGCACAGCTACTTCAGGTCCACCGTACCCCTACTCCAGGGCCGTAGGGGTACGGTCTGTTAAAAATCCTGACGGCCCTTTGGCTCGGGTATACGGCTTATAAAGGGTATCTGGGCCACCGTACCCCTACGGCCCTGGAGTAGGGGTACGGTAGGCTTGTTAAAATCTTGATCTTTTTACTTCTTTCCTTCCACCTCATTCCAATGCTTCCGGTCCGTTCCAAAAGCCCGTTTTCCCTCGTTTTAAGCTCCATATTTTACCTACAATCATAACAACCGTAGTTACCCAACTCCAAGCAATATCATGATTAAATGTGATTAATATAGGCGTTTTAACACTATAAAGGGTTGTTCCTTGAACCACCCGTCACATCCCCACACTTAACCATTGCTTGTCCCAAGCAATCTACCAAAACTCTATTTCGCAAAACGATCATTTTTAAATCAAGCATTAACGTGCAATCCATATACTAACCCGTCCTTAACACCCGAATCAACACACCCCTCACAGTTTCTCTCCTCTCGGTGACAACTGAAAACTAGCAATTCAGAGCTAGGCACACAAAAGGCAAATAAATGAGTGCGCAACCATAAGCTTGTACCTGAATCAACCCTCCTCTTACACGCTAAACATAAGTGCAAATCAAAGGGGCTTGTCGGGTTGTAATGTGGCTAAGTGTAAAGGTAGGGAATGGGGTATATTTTTAGTAGCGCATAACTTTACCCGGTCTTTTATTACACAACGACACACACACACAACTAACACACGCAAACGCAAATACGAACACAATTATAATAGATATCACACATAAACTTCCCTTTTTTTTTTTCTCTTCTTTTCTTTTCTTTTTCTTCCTTTTTTTTTTTTTTTTTCTCTTTTGCTTTTTTTTTTTTTTTTTCTTTCTTTTCTTTTCTCAATTTCTTCTTTTTTCAATACATCAAGCAATACTAATACATACACATACGAACACACCCAACTAAAACTTCAACTTATAATACTAACATAACACACTAACACTTTATTTAGATACACAAGACCGGGTCAAGTTTGGTATTTATTTAGGGAACTAGCTAAAAGGGTTAACAATCGATAGGCTTTTAGGCTCAAAATTGGGCAACTAAATGTCCAAACCCCCGCCCCTCTCGCTACCAAGCTCATATATATAATGCATGAGGTCCAACCCCCCAATTCCCACACTCTCACTCAACATAACAAGGCTACCTAATGCCCTTATCATTTCTACACTTATGCTCACACAAAGATTCAAGTCGCATTCAAGCACAAGTTCTAGTGCACCCCCACCCATTGCCACTCTCACAAAGAAAGATATATCTATATATATTGTTCTATAACTGTGGCTCAAATCTCACCAAGAATAAAAATGGGTTAAGGGTTGCCGGTGTGCCTCTCGAGGTTAGTTCAAGGTGTTCCAATTCTCACAACGCTACGCTTGATTTTTTCAAAAAAAAAATTTTAAATTCTTCAAAATTTTCCCCCATCCCCACACTTGGGATACATTGTCCCCAATGTGCGGTTTTTGGAAGGAAACACTCGTACACTCAAACCACAAATTTCTTTTTGTGTTTTTTCATTTTTTTCATTTTTTTTTTTTTTTTTTTTAATTTTTTTTTTTCATTTGTCTAAAACACACATCCAACTTCCACAACCCGAAGCAATCATCATCAATCTTAACACCACCCAACCACCCATTTCCCGAAACATAAAGAAATCAAACAAAGCAAAATATACACTATGTACAAAGGAAAAAACACGACCTGGTCAATAGTAGCGGGGTTGAGGTGGCCCGAACACAGAGGTCATCAAATCATTCCACTCTCCAAACCCAAATGCGCCACTGCTGCTTCCACCTTGTTCCGATGCTTGTGGCTGTTGTTGTTGCGGGTCGACCCATTGGGAATGATGAAGTGGTGGCGTCGGATATGATACACTCCCATCGTATGGTGGTAAAGACCCGTAATCCACCGGTTGTGGATTTGCAACTACGGGTCTTCCCGCATGCCAGTCGTCATTCATCCTCCTGTTTTGGTCATCAACATACCTATGATTAATTTCCACCTCTTGGGAATAGGCGTGTGCCCTATTCCACATTTCTTGCCGCTCAAACCCTTGCCTCATAGATCTCTCCACAGATGCGCTCATCATAGTTTGGTGGTCGAATAATGTGCGCTCTGATCCCGACCACGTCTCAAAGATTGATGTAGGTGGCCGCTGACTCTCAATAACAGATTGCATTGACCCGCAAAAGCCCATCCATCCGCATACTCCCTCGTAGAAAAATCATAGAAACTTCCACCATGCGCTCCACTACAACTCCCCTGTCCAACATTTAACTGTCCTTCAAATGGGTTATCTTCCTCATCCTCATCATCACTCGGTGGTCTTTCATCCCCACTCTCGGGTTCATCCGCCTCGCCGGGCAAAAGTGCCCGTGCATCCTTCTTTAACACCCTCCATTTTTGACCACCATTCTTCAATTTGTGGTACCTTTCAGATACAGAGTACTCCCAAGCAGACCCCATTATAGCTAAATCAACCGGCTTGAATTTCTTTCGTTTCCTCCCTTGATCCTCTTCAGTGATTGCGCCTTGTTGTTTCAATAGCCCAGTGATTATTCGACAATATGGAATAATTGTCCTTTCCTTTGAATTTCTACATATCCATACGTGATTCATAACCAAATACCGGAAAGAGAATTTCGGGCTTCCATTCGTCAAGGCATATAAAATGGGGACCTCGGGAAAACGAACTTCTGCCTTGTCAGCACGTCTCGGTAGCACATTTAGAGTGAGAAAATTCAGCAACAATCTAGGCTCTAACTTCAAATTTCGTCGATATAAAGTACCAGTATAAGTGCCTGGCAGGAACAAAGCTTCCAACATAAGCATCCACCGTGGATGTTTTTCTGGACTGATCAGCAGGTCATTGATATGCGGGTTCTTATACTCTTTCGCCGGTAGACTGTCGAACTTAGCGAGCCTCCTTAATGTCTCGTAAGACATCTCCACTTCTACTCCGTTCACCTCACCAATTAACTTCATTTTAGATGCTGAGTCGTATCTCGGACATCGTAGGGTAGCCATCCATTCTTCTATTTCATCCAAAAATACCCGCTTTTCTTCTCCATCATAGCAGTGGAGCGCAGCTTCCCATCCTAATGCCTTAAACCTGTCAAACACACCAAAACACTCAAAATCTTTTCGGCTCACCTCCCTTTCATAGATGAAGGCCCCTCCTCTATCTTGCAAATTCTTCAGCTGGTCATGAAACAGGGTGGGTTGCCAAATCCTTGGTTTATCACTCAACGGTCCCGACTTCCATTCCGGCTTATCAGCCGGGTCTAACCTTGGAGCCTCCGGAACTTGAGGTGCTTGAGGTGCTTGATCCATCTCCTCATCAGATCCATTGCTTGGAGGAACATACTTTCGTCTTTTATATTGTTGAGCGGGTTGTTTCCCCTTATCCTTGGCAGCAGACGAGCTTGACCCCGCGGCTTCTCCAGTACGTGCCATTTCTATACAATATAAAACAACACACAAAAACAAAACACACCAACAAAACAAATCAGTCAACATGACCAAAATATCCCCACACTTGCTTGTTACTATGGTAGTAAATATTTGTGAACGAAAATCATCTTTGGTTTAACGAAAATTGGGCATGACGCCTCTACAATCTTAACATTACCAAAAGTTCACAAATACTTCTCAAAATTACTTCTACTACCATATTATTATCAAACAACCTATTTACATCCTATAACATTAACAAGCAAGTGGGTCAAAACTAAGCCAAAAACATAAACCTAAATAATCTAACAATGTAGCATAAAAAATACAAAATAAGAAGCATACCTTAGATTAGAAGATGCAAGAACACAAGAACACAAGAAAATTAAGAAAACCCCCAATTTTTGCGATTTTAGGGTTTTGATTCGAACCCAAAATCGTGTTTTTCTTGCAATATACCTCCCACAATCGGATTCCTTATGAAATTTAAGCCAAGATAGACCCAAAAATCATGTGATTTGGTTAAGTATTGAGGGTTTAATGGATGAATTAAGATTAAGAAGGTTAGGTGTTCTTGAAGTTCTTGGGAAGAAGAAGAGGAATAATAATGATAATAATAAGTTAGGTAAAAGAAAAGAGGGATAGAAACCCGGTTTTGTGTGTGTGTGTGAAAGAAATTTTTTTTTTTTTTTTTTTTTTTTTTTTTTTTTTTTTTTATAAATCCACGCTGCTGCTGCCAGACCCCACCGTAGGGGAACGGTGGGGGCGTACCCCTACGGTAGCCCAAATGCCAATTATAAGCCGTAGGTCAGCGTGTTCTAGCCGTTGGGATTCTGACTTTGGCCGTAGCCCTACGGCCTGGCCGTAGGGGTACGGTAGTGCTGGACCAAAATTTTTTTTTTTTTTTTTTTTTTTTTTTTTTTAAGCATAATTTACACACATGGAAATTACCCTACCCCCTCGAAAATCCCGTGTTGTCCTCAACACAGTGCTAAGACCGTTTCGTTACCGGTACGTCCCCACACTTGTTTCGAACACGGGTTTCGATCAAACACAAAAGTATGCAATAAATTAAAATAAAATAAAATAAAAATCTACTATTTACACTACCAAACCTGGGCCTCTTGATCACGTCTCCTCAACCGGGCTTAGAATGTAACCCGATTTATCCATCTCCAAGTAGTTGATATCGTTGCCCTCCAAATACGGTTTCAAGCGGTGTCCGTTCACCGTTTGTTGCTTGCCAGTAATATCGTCTAAAATCTCAACATCACCATACTCACCAACCCGGCAAACAATGTAAGGACCCATCCACTTGCTTTTTAACTTCCCCGCGAACATCTTGAGTCTTGAGTTGTACAACCAAACCTTTTGACCCACTTCAAAGGTTTTCTTTCTCAACTTGGCATCATGCACTTTCTTGAGTTTATCTTTATAGGCCGATGCACATTCGTATGCCTCATCTCGAATTTCCTCAATCTCACTTAGTTGTAATTTCCTTGTTTTGCCCGCCTCCTTATAATCCGCATTCACCGTCGTTACTGCCCAATGCGCTCGATGCGTTAACTCCATCGGTAAATGACAACCCTTTCCATATACCATGCGATAAGGCGTTGTACCAATGGGAGTTTTGTAGGCCGTTCGGTACGCCCACAAAGCATCATCCAATTTCCCCGACCAATCCTTCCTATCAACTCTTACCGTCTTCATTAGAATCTCCTTTATTTGACGGTTGGACACTTCGACTTGTCCACTTGTTTGTGGATGGTACGGTGTAGCAATCCGGTGGTTTACTCCATATCTCTTCAAAAGCTTCCCAAAGTTGAAATTTTTAAAGTGGGATCCTCCATCACTAATAATTACTCTTGGGATACCAAACCGGGCAAAAATGTTGGATTGAACAAACTTACACACCACCGAGTGATCATTAGTTCTTGTAGCAATTGCTTCAATCCATTTTGACACATAATCAACCGCCACCAAGATATACAAAAACCCGTTTGAGTTAGGAAAAGGACCCATGAAGTCTATGCCCCAAACATCAAAAATTTCAACAACCAAAATTGGTTGTAGGGGCATTTCATCCCTCTTTGAGATACTTCCCATCCTTTGGCAATTGACACAATTCCGAGCAAACTCACAAGCATCTTTGAAAAGTGTGGGCCAATAGAACCCACATGATAAAACTCGGTAACCGGTCTTGTGCCCACTAAAGTGCCCTCCACAAGCGGATGAATGGGCATGAGTAAGAATTTCTTTCACTTCCGCTTCGGGCACACATCTTCGAATCACTTGGTCGGGTCCAATCTTGAAAAGATCCGGCTCATCCCATATGTATTGCTTCACTTGAACCATGAATTGTTGTCTTCTCTTTTTGGTCCAATGATCCGGAATGACCCCCGTGGCTAAATAATTAACATAATGAGCATACCACGGTGCGGCTTGGGTTGATATGGCTAAAAGTTGCTCATCCGGAAATCTTTCATTTATTTCAGTCATATCATCACTCCCTTCCATCGGAATTCGAGACAAGTGATCCGCTACAACATTCTCGCTTCCTTTTTTATCCCGAATCTCCAAATCAAACTCTTGGAGCAACAAAACCCATCTAATCAATCTTGGTTTGGCGTCTTTCTTCTCCATCAAATATCGAACCGCACTATGGTCCGAATATACCACCACCTTGCTCCCCCAAATATATGAACGAAACTTATCCAAAGCATACACCACCGCAAGTAATTCTTTTTCGGTTGTGGTGTAATTGAGTTGCGCTTCGGATAAAGTTTTTGCTTGCATAGTATATCACCACCGGCTTCTTGTCAACTCTTTGACCCAAGACCGCTCCAATTGTTGTGTCGCTTGCGTCACACATAATTTCGAATGGCTTCGACCAATCCGGCGGTTGCAAAATAGGAGCCTTCACCAAATGTTCCTTCAAAACATTAAACGCTTGCAAACATTCATTAGTAAAATCAAATGGAACATCCTTCAATAATAAATTACATAAAGGCTTTGTAATGACACTAAAACCTTTAATAAACCGTCTATAAAACCCGGCATGCCCCAAAAATGATCTTACCCCCTTGACATTTTTCGGTGGTGGCAATGATGAAATAACACGAATTTTTGCCTTGTCCACCTCCATCCCTCTTTCCGAAATCACATGCCCCAACACAATACCCTCTTGCACCATGAAATGGCT
Source organism: Ambrosia x helenae (assembly GCA_030844895.1). Lineage (NCBI taxonomy): Eukaryota > Viridiplantae > Streptophyta > Magnoliopsida > Asterales > Asteraceae > Ambrosia > Ambrosia x helenae. Next base: position 40,977,562 of record CM061223.1, read on the forward strand.
TTTCTCCCAACTTAGCACCAAATTTTTCTCAACACATCTTTTTAAAACTTTTTGTAATTCGTTGAGACAAGAATCAAAACTAGTGCCAAATATTGAGAAATCATCCATAAACACTTCTAGCGACTCTCCAACCATGTCCGAGAAAATACTCATCATACATCGTTGGAAAGTAGCCGGTGCGTTGCACAAGCCAAATGGCATCCGCCTAAAGGCAAAAGTACCATATGGACAAGTGAAGGTGGTCTTGTGTTGGTCATCCGGGTGAATTGCAATTTGATTATAACCCGAATACCCATCTAAGAAACAATAGTATTTTTGACCCGAAAGTTTTTTCAATAATTTGGTCAATAAAAGGAAGTGGGAAATGATCCTTAGAAGTGGCGGCATTCAATTTGCGGTAGTCAATGCACACTCGCCACCCAGTAACGGGTCGAGTTGCAATTTGTTCACCACTTTCATCCTTGACTACTTGAATGCCGGACTTCTTAGGTACCACTTGAGTAGGACTTACCCAAGAGCTATCCGAAATAGGATAAATAATTCCCGCATCTAACCACTCTCATCCTTGACTACTTGATGACCGCGGTCGTCACGGGTCATGCAAAACCTAAATAACCTAGGTAGCTAGGGTAAGTAGGGTATCGAATCCAAGGAGCATGTGGTTAGCGTCACACTAGCGGTTTGTTTTAGATTTAAACGAACTTGTAAACTAATTACTTACTCAAAAATGGATTTGTTTTTTTACGATTATAAAAGCAATGACCATTCCAGGATCCGTTTTCCCTAAACACTTATGTAAAAGTTTCCACTAGAAAGAGTTACATAGACATAACTCGTGCATAAACAATTGTTGTGATAAAAGGGAACGAAGTACTCGGATTATATTAATGCGAGGTTGTTTCCCGATGACCAATTAATCAATTAACCAACCCAAATCCTACCCGCAATATCTTGGTTGTTAGCAACACCAAGAACGTACGATTAAGACTAAAAATTGATAAAGTAATTAACAACTACAAACAATCATTCAAACACCACAATAATCAAGCAAACATACATAGATTATCATTCTAGAAATTCATAGGAACATACATAAGAGTTCAAGAAAAACTTCACCAAAGAATGGTCACCAAGAGTTCTAGCCAAGCATAGGATGGAGAAGATTGGAAGATTGGCCCTTGAAGATCTTGGATGATGATGATGATATGGAATGGATTGAGATGATGAAAAACCCCCAAAAATCGCCTCCTTAATCGCCCAAATCGCCCTAAGGCGGCTGGTTAAGAAGTTAGGGTTGCAAGACCAATTTTCGGGTGTTTTAAAGCTTTTTGCGTCAGACCCCACCGTACCCCTACGGTAGGGGCGTAAGGTTACGGTGGGCAGTTTCGCAAATTTCTTGTTTTCTTCATAACTTCTTCGTTTCAACTCCGTTTTCCTCCATTTTCGCGGCCACGTCTTCGTATTTCCGCCCTCTTTCACATCATCAAATAATATCTTAATTTATAATCCATGTGTTTTCTCTAAAATTAAATCAATCCTCCGTAGTTTCTCCCATGTGCTTGATTCTTCAAGATTTGGCTTGTAATTTCGCTATTTTAGCACATAAAGCTTGTCACTCCTCATTCTCGGATAAGTACCTAACTCCGGATAAATCTACACATAACACACATTAAAAATACCAAATTAAACTATATAAATGTGATGCATCCGGCATCGCATCACACCCCCACACTTATCTTTTTCAGTCCCTGAAAAACTCTAGAAAACATTTTTATCAATAAACATAATTTGGTCTTTTCTAGGGCTCTCGCTTAAGGTCCAAAATCATACCTCATTTGTGACAAGCATTAGATGTGTTAATTCAACAAGCTCAATATATATATTTTCCAAAAATAAAATTAACTAGATTAAATTTAACATTCTCTTGAACTCATTTATATGCAACACACCCCTCGCAATCATCACTCCTCTCGGTATAATTTATGGACTAGCAAAAGATGTGCTAGCTTTGAAGGAGGGCCGACCACCATGGTCCCACCAGTTTGATAATTTGCCAGTGGAGATTGATTCGGGCACCAAACCATCATTGGAGGTGCCACCAAAGTTGGAACTCAAAGACTTGCCAAGCCATTTGAAGTATGCTTTCCTAGGGGATGATGACACTTTACCGGTCATTATTGCCTCTAATTTGGAGGTGGCTCAAGAGCAAGCATTGTTGAAGGTGTTGAAAGAAAACAAGGGGGCTATTGGGTGGACAATTGCCGATCTCAAAGGAATTAGTCCATCCATTGTGATGCACAAAATTATTACCAATGAAGATGCAAAGCCCACAAGAGAAGCACAAAGGAGGTTAAATCCTAATCTAAGGGAGGTAGTGAAAAAGGAGGTAATCAAAATGGCGCCGTTGCCGGGGAGCTAGTGCGCTTGGTATTACATTGATTGTTTGTTTGTATTTAAAAAAAAAAATAGTAAATCAGAAAAATTAAAAAAAAAAGGGATGTATAAAAGTGTTATTTAATTTTTTTTTTTTTAGATTTCACTTTGGGTGTTCTAGTTGTGCAGGTTTTTACTTGCAGATTTAGAACAAGATGAATTGGGTCGATGACGAGTTCGAACCATGTTATAGTTGTGGAAGTTTCGCTCACTGGACCAAAGATTGTCAAGATTGTCCAAAACCCTTACCACCGGTAGATCCACATTGCTTTTGTTATGGACAAGTGCATACAGATGATGATTGCCCAATATTTTGGAGTGATTCAGAATATTGGGATGAAATGTGGAAATCTGGGTATCGGGCAACTCCATGTCAAGAAGACTATCATAGTTACTATGACTATGACTATAAAGAGACACGTTTCACAGATAACCAGGAGAATGATTATTATTATTATGAAAACTCACAATTATACTTTTCTTCAGGTTATTTTCAAGCTCAATATCAAGTTCCTTCCCATGAATGTGTAGATGTTACATATCAAAGTGAGGAGGAAAAGCGACTAGCTCGAATAGAAGAAAAATTAGTTAAGATCGAGGAGTCGCTATCAACGCCTAACCTACCAAATTGTCAAAGAATTCGCTATTTAAATTTTAAATGCAAAATGTTATCGATGAGGGTCAACATAAACGAATCTCTTTCACCCTTGCCCGATGACATTAGAAACTATTCTCAAGATAAGGACGAGGTTGTGGAAAGTAATACCACGCCAAATCTTTCGCTTGTAGAAAAGTTACATTTGGAAGAGGTTGTTGTTGTTATTGATGCAGGTGTCACAAGTCTTACTCAAGAATCTCACAAGTCTCATCCCACACCGATTAACTTCATAAAAAAGGTGCAAGATGTAGATTCAAAAGCAAACATTAGGAAGGTGAGATTGCATGACATCGGACAAAGGCTAGTGAAATGGTTCTTCCCCAACAATCCAAAGCACCCAATTCACACGCCAATCTTTAAACAACTGTTTATTTGGCGTGTTAACTATCGAGCATACATTGGAAACTCGGTAGGCAAGTGTGCATTGAGACCACCTTGAAGGATATATGAGGTAAGGTCCGGCTGAAGACCCATAAAAACTTAGCGCTTTTGGGAGGCACCCCAAGTTTAAATTTTATTTTTGTGTGTTTTTTGTATTTGTGGCGTTTTTGTGTGTTTGTGTGTTTTGAGTGTTTTGTAGGTTCACGGACGAGCGAAGTGGGCGCAAGATGGATGCCAAGGTAAGTGGTAGGTGTTTGTTCTTGATTTGGATGTTTTCGGACAGGTTTGGAGCGATTTTGGGTTACCCGCGGCCAAGTAAAAAAAAAGGCCAGGTCCTACCGTAAGATACGGTAGGAATCGTAACGTACGGTGGAAACAATGAAACCAACGGTAGTTCAGGACTACCTTACGGTGAGAATTTTGTGCCCAGGTGCTACCGTATAGTACGGTACCTACCGTACCATACGATGGGGTCTGAAAATTTTTGGCCGGTTATAAAAAAAAAAAAGTTCAATAATAACCAAACATGTCTTTCCATTTCATTCAACTACTTTCCCTTTTATTGTCAATCTCCTATTTTCATAACATTGCACTTTTGCTCGTACTCAATCTCCATTCGAGCAAACACGGATTGAAAATTGTAGATTGGCATGTTTAACATTTTGTGCATCGTGTTTTAGTGTTTATTTTTAGTTCGTGCACCTTAACCACTTTGGATTGCGAATGAAATGCTATACAATCAAGGTGAAGATTTGGACATGGCGACTCCGAGACATCATCATATCAAAAGGGGAGTTGTTCTTGTCCTTATGTTTGTTTTTGTGTGTTTTAATTACCATTTCTACATTGAGGACAATGTAATGTTCAAGTGTGGGGGTGGGGAAAAATAGTCCTTGAAAATTTTTTTTACTAAGAAAAACAAACATTTAAAATTTTGTCACGGTCAATTTTGGGTTGTTTTTGCTATAGATTCTTAATCATGGTTTAATTTGTGATAGGTAATATGAACCGTTTTCAACAAGTATTTTTAAGAAAAACGTTAGAATTACATGATTAAGTTTAGCAAGCTAGTGAAAACAATTATATGCACATATCGGTAACCTTATTCCTACTTTTGGTGAGATTTTGAGCCTACTTACATTTGAGCACATACATATATATATTTCATTTGCAGAGTGTAGGCCACTGTTACTTTGTTACAAAACTTGTGTGATTTGATACATGCTATGTGAATATGCACTAAATGTTAAAGGCAAATTAGGATACCATTTTCGTTTACACCAATTTATGTGCTATACCATGTTTACCCAAAATAGAACCATTAGTCGCCAACTTTGAGCCTAAACCGTTCGTTTGTCAAAACCATATATTTCAACCAACCATCCAACAATTTTATCAAACTTTTCTGAGATCCAAAGTGAATGTTTGTATATTTTATTTATTACTTCATGAAAAAAAAAATGAAAAAAAAAGAAGAAAAAAATGAAATGAAAATATATATATATATATATATATATGTAGATGTTTGATGTTGTAAGTCGAGTTATTCAACATGTTTATAGTTAGTAGTTGTTCAAATAAAGGATCAAGAGCGAAGTTCGGTTTCACCACATTTTTATTTTAGCCATTTTTACCCACATTTTCCTACCTTTACCCAAAGCCCAAAACCCATAAGTCCTTGACATATATGTGTATTTTTACTAAGTTTGATTGTTATACAAGTTTATATTAACAAGTTTCAGTTTTGGTCTTTGAGTGAATAATACTAGCACATCTTTTGCTAGTCCATAAATTATACCGAGAGGAGTGATGATTGCGAGGGGTGTGTTGCATATAAATGAGTTCAAGAGAATGTTAAATTTAATCTAGTTAATTTTATTTTTGGAAAATATATATATTGAGCTTGTTGAATTAACACATCTAATGCTTGTCACAAATGAGGTATGATTTTGGACCTTAAGCGAGAGCCCTAGAAAAGACCAAATTATGTTTATTGATAAAAATGTTTTCTAGAGTTTTTCAGGGACTGAAAAAGATAAGTGTGGGGGTGTGATGCGATGCCGGATGCATCACATTTATATAGTTTAATTTGGTATTTTTAATGTGTGTTATGTGTAGATTTATCCGGAGTTAGGTACTTATCCGAGAATGAGGAGTGACAAGCTTTATGTGCTAAAATAGCGAAATTACAAGCCAAATCTTGAAGAATCAAGCACATGGGAGAAACTACGGAGGATTGATTTAATTTTAGAGAAAACACATGGATTATAAATTAAGATATTATTTGATGATGTGAAAGAGGGCGGAAATACGAAGACGTGGCCGCGAAAATGGAGGAAAACGGAGTTGAAACGAAGAAGTTATGAAGAAAACAAGAAATTTGCGAAACTGCCCACCGTAACCTTACGCCCCTACCGTAGGGGTACGGTGGGGTCTGACGCAAAAAGCTTTAAAACACCCGAAAATTGGTCTTGCAACCCTAACTTCTTAACCAGCCGCCTTAGGGCGATTTGGGCGATTAAGGAGGCGATTTTTGGGGTTTTTCATCATCTCAATCCATTCCATATCATCATCATCATCCAAGATCTTCAAGGGCCAATCTTCCAATCTTCTCCATCCTATGCTTGGCTAGAACTCTTGGTGACCATTCTTTGGTGAAGTTTTTCTTGAACTCTTATGTATGTTCCTATGAATTTCTAGAATGATAATCTATGTATGTTTGCTTGATTATTGTGGTGTTTGAATGATTGTTTGTAGTTGTTAATTACTTTATCAATTTTTAGTCTTAATCGTACGTTCTTGGTGTTGCTAACAACCAAGATATTGCGGGTAGGATTTGGGTTGGTTAATTGATTAATTGGTCATCGGGAAACAACCTCGCATTAATATAATCCGAGTACTTCGTTCCCTTTTATCACAACAATTGTTTATGCACGAGTTATGTCTATGTAACTCTTTCTAGTGGAAACTTTTACATAAGTGTTTAGGGAAAACGGATCCTGGAATGGTCATTGCTTTTATAATCGTAAAAAAACAAATCCATTTTTGAGTAAGTAATTAGTTTACAAGTTCGTTTAAATCTAAAACAAACCGCTAGTGTGACGCTAACCACATGCTCCTTGGATTCGATACCCTACTTACCCTAGCTACCTAGGTTATTTAGGTTTTGCATGACCCGTGACGACCGCGGTCATCAAGTGTCCACATCCATGTCAAATTCTGAGGCTATGTCCCCTGTTTGATGTGGTTGTTGGGGACTAACATGTGTAGATGGGACTTTCTCTTTTAGCCCAGAGAGAAGTTTGGCTATTTCAAAATCAGGTTCAGAAAGTTGGGGTGCTGGTTCAGTAGTTTGGGCAGTGGGTTCAACAGTTTCAAAAGAAGCATCAATAGGAATGGTTTTCTTAAGTCTTTTTCTTTTGAAAAGAATTGTGATTGGTGCTCTTGGTGGGGTTTGAGATGGATGAGACTGAGAGGATGTTTCAGTCACATCTTTAAGAAGTGCAGATTGCACAATAGGTTGTTCAGGCATCTCAACCTCCTGAACAGCTTTTCTTTTTGGTTTGGTGGGTTTTTGTTTTTGTACCTTGGGTTTCTTGGCCTTTGGGGTGTAGGTTTGGAAGATGAGGGTTCCATGGGGACTGGTTCTGGTTCCCCTTGGTCATCTTCTGGCCAGGCAGCCTGTTTGTTGTGCCTAGAGTATGCTTGTGAGGTTAAGGGTTTCAAAATTCCAGTTTTACCCACAAGCACCTCATCACCCAGTTCTTTGATTATGCATTGCATAATGAACCTTGGGTATAACAAAAACTTCTTTTTTGTGTTATTATGATGTAACACCAACTCATTGAAGAAAAGTTTTGATGCCCTGAAATTTGTTTCATTCACTATTGAATGAAAAATTGGTTGATAGGTTGAGGGCATCTGGTCATAAGACCCTGTTTTAGGACTCAAACACATAATTATATAATGAAACAAAAGTTTGTATTTTGGTTCAAAATACTTTTTAAAGATGGTAGCTTGTGAGAGAGTACCTTGATAACCACATTCAGTCATGGTTAGGTGGATTGCAGAGTTGTCAAACTTTTCACGGGCATTCACATCATTCAACCCCAGTCTGTTTGCAAGTGTGGCCGGTGTGATGGCCATTTGTCTCCCTTTAATTGTTGAGTTGAGAGAGATAACCTCATCGTCCACCATCACTGTCTCAGCGTTAGCCCAGAACTCATTGAGAGTTTCAGGATGTATTGGTGGGTCTATTGTTAGAGCGGTGAAATATTGGGATTTGACGACGAGATCAATGATCTCATCGTATTGGGACCAGCCTTCTTGTTTTTCTAAGTAGGCTCTAAGATTGTGTCCCTGTTTAAGAACTAAAGCCATGTGGTTTGGGTGTGTATGAATCGAACAGTGTTTTTGCAGGTTCAGGGTTTGAGAGCTTTCTTGAGAGAGAAGGGGGGGAATTTTTGCTTTTGAATGGATAAGTGTTGAAAAAGGTATTTTATCAGAAGTTTTAAACCGCCTAGAACTTCTTTATCAGAAGTTTTAAACCGCCTAGGTCAAACTTCTGATGTGGGAAAAGTCTGATTTGCCCTTTTTGACTAAACTGCTGATGAAGAATTATTTTCATCAGTAGTTCCCACTTTCTCTTCAGTAGTTTTGAACAGCTGATGAGAAATACTTTATAAATACTTTATTCATAACTTCTGAAGGTTGTTTTATCAGAAGTTAATCACTTTTCAGAAAATATCCTCATACTGATGTTTTGTTCATCAGTAGTTTCTCTCTTGTATGTTTTCAGAATTTTTTCAATTTTTGAAAGCAGATGTAAGTGAAAAATAAAAAAATATGTGTAGAAAAGTAAAGAGAAACACTTACAAATTTAGCATCCCTAACATGGATACTAACTTCTGAAATGTTGATGTGTCAAGGGGTTTAGTGAATATGTCAGCTATTTGATTAGCTGTTGCTACATGTTTCACTTCAATCTTGCCTTTTTCATAGCAATCTCTTATGAAATGATACCCGATTTCAATGTGTTTAGTCTTTGAAAACTGAACAGGATTTTGAATGATGCTAATGGCAGATTTGCTGTCTACAAGCAATGGTGTCTTGGTCTCTTTGATTCCATAATCAAGAAGTTGATATTGGAGCCATTGTATCTGTGATGTATTCAGCTTCAGCAGTTGAAGTTGCAACAGATGTTTGTTTCTTTGATTGCCAGGACACTAAACAGTTTCCCAAGAATTGACAACCACCAGATGTTGATTTTCTTGACAATTTACACCCTACATAGTCACTATCTAAAAAAGCTGATAACTTGGTATTGCTTGAAGCAGGATACCAAATTCCAAGAGTTGGAGTTCCTTTCAGATATCTGAAGATTCTTTTGACTGCAATGAGGTGTGATTCCCTAGGAGCTGATTGATATCTAGCACAGACACATGTTGAAAACATAATATCTGGTCTAGAAGCAGTTAGATATAAAAGGGAACCTATCATACATCTATACATGGTTTGATCAACCTGTTTTCCTTGATCATCTGGTTCAACTTGTGTGGTTGGTGTCATGGGAGTGGAACATGATTTACAGTCTTGTAAAGAAAATTTGTTTAATAATTCTTTAACATATTTTGATTGATGTATAAAACTTCCATTTAATTGTTGTTTAATCTGCAATCCCAGAAAGTACTGCAGTTCTCCCATTGTACTCATCTCAAATTTTGATTGCATGAGTTTCTTAAATTCATCACACAGTTTTGTGTTTGTTGAACCAAAAATGATATCATCAACATATATTTGAACAAGTAAGACATGATTTCCAACATGTTTTATGAAAAGAGTTTTATCAATGGCACCTCTTGTGAAGTTATTTTTGAGTAAAAAGGTTGAAAGTGTGTCATACCAGGCTCTTGGAGCCTGTTTTAGCCCATAAAGAGCTTTGTCTAGTTTGTACACCCACTCAGGATGAGAAGGATCCTCAAACCCAGGTGGCTGACAAACATACACTTCCTCTTTTATCTTTCCATACAAAAATGCACTCTTAACATCCATTTGATAAACTTTTATTTTGTTGGAAATGGCATAGGCCAGAAATAACCTGATGGCTTCAAGCCTTGCAACTGGAGCAAAGGTTTCATCATAGTCAATTCCTTCTTCTTGAGAGTAACCTTGTACTACCAGTCTTGCCTTGTTCTTTATTATAATACCAGCTTCATCTTGTTTGTTCCTGAAAACCCATCTTGTGCCAATTGGTTGCTTGTTTGGTGGTAAGGGACAGATTTCCCAAACCTGTTGCTTGTTGAATTGAAGTAATTCATCTTGCATTGCTTGCACCCAATTGTTGTCTTTGAGGGCTTCCTGGTACTTCTTTGGTTCCAACTGTGAAATAAATGCTGAGAAGAGACAAAAGTTGGAAAGCTGGTTTCTTGTAAGAACACCTGATGCAATATCACCCATGATTTGATCAAGTGGATGGTCTTTGTGTTCGATCAGTTGTTGTAAACCAGTGACAGGTGTTGGTGGCTCATGTTCTTCAAACAAACTACTGAGGTCTATTATATCTGGTTCAGCAGTTTCAGTGTCTTCAGTAGTTGCAGGTGCTGAAGCAGATGTTTGAGTTTGTTCTTCAGTATTTGTTGAATCAGAAGTTTGTGAAACTTCTGATGGTTTTGAAGTTGACTTAATGACTGTTTGAGGAGTCCATGGTGCTGGATCCTCATCATCAAACCTTTGATCACCATAATAAGTAGGTTTGGATGAAGTGACAGTCTTTTCAGGTCCAAAATGGAAGCTGTCAAGGTCAAAAAGTTCAGCAGGATGTGCTGGAATGAGAGTGTGTTTTGACTCATTGAACTTGACATTCAGTGTTTCTTCTACTATCCTGGTTCTTGAATTAAAAACCTTGTAGGCTTTTCTAGTTGAAGAATAACCAAGAAAGTAACCTGAATCAACTTTGGCATCAAACTTTGAAATAGATTCCTTAATGTTCAAGATGAAACATTGACACCCAAAAGCCCTGAAAAAGGAGATAATGGGCTTCATGCCATGAAGAACTTCATAGGCAGTCTTTGAATGTCTCTTGACAATAAGGACTCTATTTTGAACATAACATGATGTGTTAACTGCTTCTGCCCAAAAGTATAATGGTAGGCCAGAATCAGCTAACATTGTTCTTGCTCCTTCTATTAAAGTTCTGTTCTTCCTTTCTACCACACCATTTTGTTCAGGAGTTCTGGGAACACTGAATTGTCTAATAATCCCTTTAGACAAACAGAATTCATCCAGAGTTTTGTTCCTGAACTCTGTCCCATTATCACTTCTAATGGTTTTGACAGGTAGAGAGTATTGCTTCTCTACTTGTAGAATGAAGAACTTGATGATTTCAGCAGCCTCATCCTTGGAAAATAAGAAGAATACCCATGTAAATCTTGAGTAGTCATCAATGATGACTAAGCAGTACTTCTTCTTACCAAGGCTCATGATTTTTACAGGCCCAAATAAGTCCATATGGAGTAGTTGAAGACATGCAGTTGTTTTTTATTCTTCAATAGACTTATAGGAGGACTTATGCTGTTTTCCCTTTAAACAGGATACACAGTGTTCTTGACACTGGTATACTTTTAAGGGTAGACCTCTGACCAAGCCCATTTTTGTGACTTTATTTATGGTTTTAAAGTTCACATGGCCAAGTCTCCTGTGCCAGAGATCAGTTTCTGAAGTTGATGCCTTTGAGAATTAACAGGCAGTGTTGTTCAGTACTTTGTCTTTTTCAATGTCCACTGCATAGACATTGCCACATCTTTTGGCTATTAACAAAGTGTGATCTTCAATGATCTTCTCTATCAACTTCTGGCCTTCTGGTGATATGATCTTGCATGCTGTCTTTGTGAAAAAGGAAGAATATCCTTTATCACACATTTGTGACACACTCAGCAAGTTGTACTCAAGGTTTTCAACCAGATTGACCTTGTCAAACTGTATTTTGCCAGAGGAGACATTGCCATGTCCTAGCACATATCCCTTAGCATTGTTCCCAAAGGATACAGATCCATCTCTTTGACTGATAAAATTGTTTATCAGGTATCTGCATCCTGTCATGTGCATTGAGCCTCCACTGTCTACATACCAAATGCTATTTAAGCCTCTGAAAACTCTCTGCACACAAGATAGCAAATCAGTTAGATTTAGGAACCCAAGCCAGTTTGGCTTTGGGTTTGCTCTTGAGAACATTTACAGTTTGTTCTTGACCAAGTTGAGAAATCCATGTCTTTTTGGCAATGGATTTTTCATTAAGAGCAATGGTGGTATCCTTTTGAGGACCACCATCAACTTTGGTCATCAGTAGTTGTACCAAGTTTATGAGATCTTTAATCTCAGCAGTTTGTGAAACTGCTGATGATTCAGGTCTAACTACTGAAAGAGAATTTTGAGAAAAAGATCTTTGTTGAGTTTTTGTCTTTTTCTGAGAAAAGGTTTTTACTGGCTGTTGTTTCCTGGGAGAAAAAGTTTTTACAAAATCATTTTTGATTTGCTTTCCCACAACCAGTTGTTGATTTTTCTTGTTGAACTGAATACCTTTTCTGTATCTGCAAAATTCTGTCTTGTGGTTGAACAGACCACAGATTTCACATTCTTTTGTCTTTTCTTTCAAAGACAAGTTTCTGACTGTATTGATTGGTTTTAGGTCATCAGTAGTTTTCAGGTTCTCAACTCCTGATGTAGTTGAAACTACTAATGGCTTAAAGTCAGAATTAATCAGTACTTCTGAAGAACTTTCTTTATGAGTTTTTAGGAAGTTCTCATGGAAAGATTTGCATTCTTCCTCTTCAGAAGTTTCACCTGAAACAATTTTTCTCCCATCTTCAGTAGTTTTGGGGGAAAAATCTATTGGTGTTTCAGTGTGATTGTACCCTATGCCAAACCTAACATTTGAAGCACTTTGTTTGTTTAGCAATAATTGGTACCCCTTACAAGATTCAACCCATTTTTCACATGTGATCTTGGTGTCAGCAAGCTCTTGTCTGACATTTCCTAGGTCATTTATCATGATTTTAATTTGTGCTTGGGTTTCAATAGCAGTGTTAGTTAATTTAGAAACTTCTTTTGTTTTTGCAGAAAGTTTTCTTTCTAAATCACATTTCATCTGAGTGAATTTTCTCTCAGAGTCATTTGCTTTTCCTTGTAAGTGCACATTAGTCTCTCTTATGAGAGCAAAAGATTCTTTGCAAGAATTTGAACACAGTTTTGTCAAAGATTCTTTTGATACCTGTGACAAGGCAGATTTTGAGGTGCATCCCTCAAATGCCATTAAGGCAAAGTTCTTTCTGCCATTGTCAGGCTCTCCCCAGTTGATGTCAAACATCTTGTTGTCTGCATCAGGATTACACTCTGTGGTGTCAAAAGGAAGACTGCTCCAGTCAACATACCCTGAAGTAAATAAACTTTGTTGAGAGGGTTGCTGAGGTTGTGGAGGTTGTTAAGCAGCTGGAAAGGGAGGGATTGATTGTTGGCTCTGCATCTGTTGAGCAGGCATCTGTACATATTGTACTTGTGGCACATATTGGTGTTGTGGAGCTTGTGCCTGTACAAATAGTGCACTCAATTGTGTTCCATTATTCCTGTTATAATTGGGGTTAAAATTGTTTCCAGACTGAGATTGGTTAAAGCCAGAGCTTCTACACTCTCTAGCAAAGTGTCCCAACTTTTGACACTTGTGACATCTAAGTTTAGATTTGTCAAAACCATTTTTTGTTGAACTGTTGAGTCCTGGAAACTTCCTTCCTGACCTTTTGTAAAATTTATTTGTTTTTAAACTTAACATGGCCAGTTGGTGCAAAATATCCATTTCTTCTAAGTCATCACTGCTGAAATTATTTAAATCATCCATGATAAAACACATGTTATCAGCAGTTTGACCAAAATCATTATTGTCATAACCTGGGAATGATCTTTCAGATGAGATCCCAGCAGTTATGTCAATATGGTCAAAAGATCCAAAACTATTTGAACAAGTTGGTGAGTCTTGTCCCAATATTGCTGTACTACCTGGTAGATAGTCATCAGCAGTTTTGCCAGAACTTTGTAACTTTTTCTTTTGATCAATTTCTCTTTCAAAAGTAAGTAATCTCCCATGAAGTTTTGTAAGAGTGAGGGAGCTAAAGTCTGGTGAAGATCTTAAGACTATAGAGTATGTTTCCCATTTTTCAGGTAAAGACCTTAAAAATCTATGAAGCATAGATACAGTTGTGTAGGTCTGACCATTTAATTTTAGCTCAGATATTAATGAGGAGAATCTTTCAAATTTTTTTTGTTAAAGTTTCCCCATTAATGTGAGCAAAAGTTTCATATTGTTGAGCCAGGATTTCTCTGGTGTTGGCAATCACCTCTTCAGTTCCTCCAAACTGTTCTTTGAGGCAGTCCCAAAGCTCTTTGGCACTATCACAATGTAATAGGCCAGAGTAGATTTCATTTGGGAGTGCCATTGCCAACATAGAGAAAGCTTTAGCATCAAGCTCAAGTTTTAGGAAATCATCATTTGTATAGTCTTTTGGGTCTTTTGGAATCTCTTCTTTAGTTTCAAGATTAATATTTACTGGTTTATGAGGACCATATATCACAGATTTCCAGCAACCTGTGTTGGTCTGTGATAAGGTATGTGCCATTCTCCTTTGCGAGATGTTATATTCATTTCTTACTAGCATAGCAAGTTTATTGGCAGAACCGGTATTATGAGGATCCATTTTAAAGAGTATTGATTTGTCAAATATCTCTTAAAGTGATGGATGTTGATAAAAGTGAGCTTATAATCCTTTATTGAATATCAATAAGATCCTGTGTCTGATTCTCAATGTGTTAGATTGATATGTGATCAGATAAACCAGTGCTCTGATACCAATTGTTGGATCATTATTGCTCTTTTGTATGAACTTGCTAGTGAACACTAAGGTGTTTAGCAAGTTCTTAATCAGTGATAGCACAGCGGAATGTTATGAGTTTAAAGCTACACTTATCAACAGGAGATATTACTCCCCCTGGATGTTTGAGAAACTAGTAAATGATAAGTATTTATTGAGAATCTAAGTATTGAATGAGAATGAAACACTTAGACAGATTCTCAATAAATATGAAATGGAAATAACAATAATATGCTTTGAAGGATTTCTGTGTTAAAATCAATGTCTAAAACAGAGGGATGAACCCTTCTATTTATAGACCTTACAAATACATGAACCTTGCCAAAAAGCAAGTTCAGAAACAAGTTGCAACAAGTTGCAGTCTTGGAACTTGTACATAAAGTAAAAGTAATACTAAACTAATAAACTACTGATACAAAAGGCGGTGGAAAAGATCTTCTCATAAGTACTGATGAATGACAAACTACTGATCAGTAGTTTGTCTTCAGTAGTTCTTCAGTAGAAATGTATGGTTTGAACTTCAGAACTTCTGATGACTTTTCTTCTTCAGTACTTGTGGAATCTCTTCTTCAGCAGTTTGATCTTCCTTCTTCAGCAGTTCTATACTTAGAATATTTTGACAGAAGTGAATTAGACTAAGGTTTGCAAAAGTGGTTTCACCAATCCTTTTTGTCCTAACAGGATGTGAACGGTGGTGGGTTTTGGGGGGATCTGAACGGGGAGGGGGCTGGTGGTTCGATGACGGTGGTTGGTGCTCGGTGGTGGTGGATCTGCAGTGGTGGTGGAATCTGTGACGAAGGTATGTTACTTTTTTTTTAATTATTATTATTATTATTATTAACTCTGTTTTTTTTAATTATTATTATTATTTTCTGTTATTATTAATATTATTATTTATGTTATTATTATTAATATTTTTTCATTATTTCCTGTTATTATTATTATTATTATTTATGTTAATATTGTTATTATTATTATTATTATTATTATTTCTGATATTATTTGTGTAAAAGATAGGATTTTTTATGTTGAAATTTTTGGGTTTTTGTCAGGAGATGCTGTGAAGATGATGATGTAAAAACACTAGTGTAAAATATGAAATGAGTAGATGGTTTGATGTATAGATCTTTTGTAGTTTTGGTTTTTACACTAGTGTATTTTCTGTAGAAGTTTGTAGTATATATGTTGTTTTTGGGGTTTTTTTACACTAGTGTAAATAATTACCCCGGTGTAATAACGAATGTATAAATGTTTGTTTTTTGGTTTGTACACTAGTGTTTTTGTGTAGCATGGTTGTGTACGGCAGATTACACCGGTGTAAATAATTACACCGGTGTAAATCACGGTAGATTACACCAATGTAAATTATCCCCATCAGATTTATGTTATGATTACAATAATTACACTGGCGTAATACGAATACGAGAGTTTTTGTGTATGGTAGATTTACATTGGTGTAAATAATTACACCAGTGTAAATCATCCTGATCAACTTTATCTGATTATTTGTTTTAAAAAAGTTAAGAAATTAAAAATTAAATACATTAAAAAAATATTATATTTTAAATAATTGAATAAAAATTAATATAGTTATTATAATATTTTTTCTTTCTCTCTCTATGTGTTTTTACCTAAACACCCTTAATTTGTACTTTATTATTTTTAATCCACAAGTGAAGACAAAAAGGCTATCATGTGAAGACAAAATTGTTAAGATGTAATCTTAACCATTGATTTCACAAGATCAATGGTCTAAAATGATTCCTATAGTTCTCACAACTCACCATGGTTCTCAAAATAACCCAACCCTATATATATATATATATATATATATATAGACAAAAGATCAAATACAAAAAAACTTATCGTGCGAACATATGAACTGAAGGGAACAAAAAAAAAGTGGCGGTGGCATTTTCGTAAATAATGACCACCACTCTTTGTTTGTATAATTACTCTAGTGTATATAATTACTCTAGAGTAAAAAAGTGGCGGTGGCATTTTCGTAAATAATGACCACCACTCTTGTTGTATAATTACTCTAGTGTATATAATTACTCTAGAGTAATTACCCTAGAGTAATTATATAATTACTCTAGTTATATAACTACGCTATATAATTACTTTAGAGTAATTTTATAATTACTCTAGTTATATAATTACGCTAGAGTAATTACGCTAGTTATATAACTAGAGTAATTATATAATTACTCTAGTTATATAAAGTTTTCAATATTTACAGAAATGCCACCGCGTGTTTTTTACTTCAGTTCGTACTGTTCGTACGATAAAGCCTATTTGTACGTGAACTTTACTCTATATACATACATATATATATATATATATATATATAGAGAGAGAGAGAGAGAGAGAGAGACTTTTTTTTTAAATTCTTGAGCGTTGCCAGTTCACCAACGGTTATTTTTTTAAAAAATTTACACGCGAGCCAACCCGCTCGCGGGCACAGTAACAAGCAAGGACAGATCTTCAAATGTGCCTGACCGGCCCCGGCCCACCTAACCTTTACTCTATATACATACATATATATATATATATATAGAGAGAGAGAGACTTTTTTTTTAAATTCTTGAGCGTTGCCAGTTCACCAACGGTTATTTTTTTAAAAAATTTACACGCGAGCCAACCCGCTCGCGGGCACAGTAACAAGCAAGGACAGATCTTCAAATGGGCCTGACCGGGCCCCGGCCCACCTAACCTTTACTCTATATACATATTAGTTATGTTTCTACTTAAAGATTTATATATGAAGATTGAGGGTGATCACTGATCATTCTTTCCCCATTTTAACTATCTTTATTTAAGGTCATTTTGATACTACAGAAAATTTTGGTTGAATTGGCAAAATTTTGTGGTAAACTGCACTGTGTTATAAGCTTGAGACAGATGAGTCAGCTTTTACCAATTTACTTTAGAATGGGTCAAGCTTGGATTATATTTTTTTCACGAATAACTATTGTCGATGGTGGCGATAAGTGGATTTTATGAGTAAATTTTTAGAGCGTGTGTTCGTATTAAAAACTATTTTAAAGTGAAACAAGTTAGTTAATTATACACTTTACGATCATATATTACACACTATCAACAACTTTGTATAATGTCCAACACCAATGAGGCGATTGACCAAATGCAACATCCAAGCATCGTACAGTCCCGCCGCAACGCGCGGGTTCCTGCTAGTTTACTATAACAAACTTGTAAGCATCTTAATTTACATCTATGTGGCTAATTTACCCTTATCAAATAAGCTTTATTAAGTTGTATATGTAGGTACAAAATTTGTACCCATAACAAAATGACTATGTTGGCCATCACTGTCCTTTATAAAGTAGTATATATAGATTTGAGACTTGGAAGCCATGACTCCTTACACCATATGTTCTTGTTCACTATTGGGTTTTTAATCCCTTTTTTGGGCCTTTGTTCTGCCCCTTATCAAATTTGGCCTTTTTTTTGGCCAATAGGTTATATCCTATTTGTGATATCGTTTACTGATTAGAACAGCAATTTTTATTAGCAGTGATGATAAAGACAATGTTTGAGCTTCATCCTTAATTAATTACTTTAGATAAGTGTATGGTTTTTGCGTTTATGCTTTTGACATGTTCAAAGTGATATATCCTTGGTTTTTAGATTTCATGAGGATTCTTTGGCAATGATGATTTTTTGAGCCTTTTTTGACAAACTTTGAGATGAGGTATTGTCACACCATGCCTAAAGAGAAAACACGTGATATGTCCTTAAGAAAAGGAACAGAGTCAAGATAAACACAAACATAATTATTTAAGAAAAAATAATGTCATTAAGCATTGATTGAAATGTATAGTAATATCAGAGTTTACTTCCCATTAAAAACGAGACACCAAAAGAGGGTTCTATAAACACCTAAGGGGAGGTCATGAATTCAAGTCCTAAAAGGAGTAAAATTTGCCGTTCAAAAAAAGAGAGGGTTCTTAACCATCTTCCATGACCGATGGATATGAAAGCAAAACCCCGTTCCCAAAAGACCAACACCTACCATGATCCCCTGCCCCTAAAGCTTTAAGACCGCCCACATCATTCACCTGAAAGATATGTTTGAAAAACGTTAATATACAATATGTTGGTGAGTTCACGAGAACGTAGCCATAACAAATCGAAAGTTTACTACCTGGATCTCACCTCACCACCAGGCACAAAAATTCACCACTTGGGCCTGGGCCTCACCTTCAGGATCCATCATTTGGATTGCTAACTCATATTATTCACACATAATATAATAGTGCCACACGATTCTTTTAAATATATTAAAAAATTATTTTGCTACAATGGTTTAGTGGTTCTTTATTACAGTTCTTATTATTAATTTTTTTATATATAAACTAGTTTATGCTTCTGTCTAAAATTAATTCACATATATAAATGTGTCTTATGTTGACTTTTTAAAAGCGTTATGTGAATGGGGATATATGAATGAACATCTATATCTATATTATTATATTATTATATACCACATATATATATATATATATATATATATTATTATTATATATATAGTGTATTTTGGACGGGCAACATCGTCATTTCATATTTATTTATATGGGTAAAAATGTAATTTTATTAGATTGTTAAGACAAATTTAATATGAAAATTTAATACAAGTCAAATTTCATTTATAATCTTTTTTTATTAATTTTGTTTTTGTTTTTAATATATATCATTGATGCATTTTTTAAAACCATTGTTTTTTTAAATTGACAAAATTACAAAAGTCGTTCTTTGTGTTTATAGCGAATTGCAAACCATGTCCTTTAGAAACACAAATTATAGAAAACGTACTTTGTGTTTACAAATCTTTACACGTTATGTCCTTTGACATTAACTCAGTTAACTTTTCTTGTTAAATGTAGCCAAGTGGACCCCATGTGACGGTAGATTAGTCTTTTTACCCATTTATTATAAAAATAATCTTTTAATACATAAAACTATACACACACACAACTCTCTCTTTTCTCACCCTTAAGTTTAATCTTTCCCTCACTCTTTGCCAACCGACACTATCACCCATCACCACTATACCCTCACATGAGGACCCCTTGGTCAAATTTTAATGAGAAAAAATAGTTGGGTTAGGGTAAAGGGACGTAACATGTAAGAGTTTGTAAATACAAAGTACGTTTTCTATCATTTATGTTTTTAAAGGACATGATTTCCAACCCGCTATAAACATAATGGATGATTTTTGTAATTTACTCTTTTAATCTTTAAGAAGCTCATTAACTATGTATATACACACATCTACGTTGGTTCACCTCCTTTCCAGTGCCTCCTCATTGCAGAAACAACTATTCACCTCCTTTTTCATCAACACACCCTTTAAACCACCATTGGGTGCGACTGATCACATCTTCAATCACTGTGCTTCTTTCGATATCCCTAATCGGTTTTAACTGGAATTTATTTTTCCCTTCCATTTACCAATTGAATCCTACTTTATACCCTTCGCAATAGCATCATGGTTTCTATATGGACGAAGTTGAGAAGAAGACAAGCCAAATCATAGGTGGTGTTCTTGTGTCCACAGCCGGTGATTGAATTTGGAGGTCCTACGAACCAAATTTTTGGAGTGCAATAAGAACACATTACCGTGCGGTAATTGCTTTGATTTAGCTAATGTTTTCATGAAATCTTCTCTTTTTAGGGGTTTGTTTCTTTGTATACTAATAAGGGAATTTTTAGAGCTTCTACTCCAAGTGGTGCTCCTTTGGAATGTAAGTTCTCTCATGTTTTGTGATTTAGATAAGTTAATTATGTCTATTAGTAGTGGTTGGAGTGATGTTTTTGAGTTATACACATTAGCAATCTTGGTTAAAAATTAAGAATTAGTAACTTCCGTTGAAATGTAAGATGATGTGGTGCTTTTATTATTTACTTAATTACTTGCAACATATAAGGAGTCGCTCTGATAAACAGTGGCCATAGATTTGACCAAATGTCTGACCATGTTAAAAAACATAAGGTGATTTTCTTTACATTTTCTTTGATACTGCAGTTCATCTCCTCCCAAAAATAACTAAAGTGTGAACTTCAATTAGATAGAATTAGAATGATTTTGGTTGTTTAACTTTCGTACATTGACAATTAGTTAATGGATTTTGATTGTTTAACATGTAAGGAATACGTTTATATTACGCTCACCAAAAGAGGATCAGCAACACCGCTGCTATAAATTATAAATTGTCGACTCCACTGCAACGTGCGAGCTCACAATACAATATCCCACCCACATAAACAAATTTTGTACCAGAAACACATGTAGGGGCTCGAATGTTACATATTACTAGTGGGAATGCCCACACGTTGCCGCGGGTAAGTTTTGGGTAGGTTTTAAAGGAAAAAGTTTCTAAGTCATGTTTGATGTTCAATGTATGATGTTAGCCTAAGAAAGTTCAAAGGAAATAAGCATCGCAACAACAAAGGTTAAGGGATTGAACATTGCAAGTTAGTTGATTTTATACAACATTAGCCCATGAAGAAATGCAAATTAAGGGACATTAACAAAGATAAAACACATGTTTTGGCATGCAGACACAACTTACTCAAGCTTTAGGTTTCTGAATATGAACATATTTAATTGAAAAACCATTTCTTTAAAAATACAGGAAGCATCATTTAAAAAAATGCCTGCAAATAGTCAACAAGTCCAACAGATGCCTAAAGCTTAGCAACTATTTCAATCTTCCAAGTTGCAGGCTCTATTTTCCCCCAAATACATCACTAACATGCAAATTCCCAAGCAGATCATAATATAAACATTGGAGATCAACAAGGTTTTAAGCAATTAATATGTATGTAATGCGTGAAAAGAAAATTGGTCAAATGGTATAAAAATCACCTACAATTGAGGTTTTCAACAATATCATGTTCATCTAATCATTTAAAACTGATTATTCTAACACAACCAATCCCAAAATGCAAATCCAAAAACAACCATGAGATTTACCTTCTCAGGAGATGCAAAGGATGTCCCATCATCTTGCAAACATTGGGATCCAGAAGAGGTTTTACAATAAACCATACCATCAAGACTTGTGAGGTTCAATAAAAATTAACATTGTACATTGGAGACCTTAAAGGCTAACAAGCAAATAAATACAACTTTGTTCGTCATTTAATGACATCCAATTTGTCGGGTTTTCTAAATGTGTCTTTCTTCGCCTTTTGTTGTGTCCAACTAAACGTCTTCTGTAATCTTTTTCCGTTCAACAAACTATTCAAGACTATAGAACGTGCCCACATATAATACAACCACAAATTGAAGTCATATATTTTACCACACAATCATTTAATTAAATTCAATCATAATTGACGCATCACATTCGCCACCACTTTTACCTTTTTTTAGAAAAAATAGTGTGCAAAATATGAATAATTATCATTTAAAAAGTACACACAATATAAAAAGTGCAATTCTCATATGTTAATGGTCTCATAATATAATATGTATTTAGGGGGTGTTTGGGATTGATTATTCAAAATAGATTATACGTTTTGAAAAAGTAGGGGTGGAGCTGCTTATAGATTATTGCGTTTTGGTAGCATAAAAAACTGATTATCTGCGTTTTCAAAAAGCAATCCAAACACTAAAAACTGATTATTTGCGTTTTCAAAATGCAATAATCTAAAAATCAGATTCAAAACGCAATCCCAAACACCCTCTTAGCATATGACTTTATATGAAGAACCGCTAGCTATCTAGCACCTTCCTACCATATACAACTATTTTAAAGTATGAAGTTCATAAACAGATAGTTTTATAACCAAAAGTCAACAAAGCATATGTGACAAAATATGAGAACAAAGAAATGAAAACCATTAGAACTCTTAATTACCAGTTCCACAGACAAATTTTCATGACCATAATATCTTCACTAAATAGGATTGCGCAATTTATCAGTTAACAACTTATTCAAAATTTCAAATACAATACATTAATGAAACAAATAACTAATCCAATAAACTATAACGAAATGCTAATAAGATTTATTGTAATTGTGAATAACCTTGACTAATGATAGGTTGCTTTTTGCTATGTCTGCCACCTTTCTCACCTGTGAGCAAACAAATGCAAATAGTAAGCTGGAAAAAAAACAACAAATCAAATGTAAGAGGCTTTAAAGAGTTGCTAAAAGTGACAGTCGTATTATCTCGGTATGTTAAAAGTTACAATGACCTGACTTTTAAACTGAATAAGCAAGTTCTCATATTCTGCTCTCAATTCTGTTAATTCAACACTTTCCTGCAAAAAAAAAAGAACAATTAGATGCATTCATGCATAGGTTTAAAAAGACATGGGTAATCGGGTTACATTTAGAATGGAATAAAATGAAGGGTTTATAATAATGAAGTGGTTTTAAAGTGGTTTAATGAAATTTATGAGAGTGGTTACATGTGGAGAGGGATAAAAAGTATGTAGTACACACATATACAATGGGCATTGCATATTGTACACAAGGGCATGAATGGAATAAAATGACCAAAGATTACACTTTTGTGAAGAGCCTCTTCATATGCCATCTTAAAAGGGAGAGGAAATTACTTTTCTAGACATGTCTCCTCCTTAATAAGGTAACAAAGATTACTTATGTGCTTTAACCAACCGGCATAGATTGTCACCTTACTTTCCTCACTGTTTAGACGACGCTTCAAATCAACCAGAAAATATACAGTGAGCCAATTAACCAAACAACATCCAGTCCCGCCGCAACGTGCGGGCTCCTGCTAGTATATATATATATATATATAGAGAGAGAGAGAGAGAGAGACTTTTTTTTTTAAATTCTTGAGCGTTGCCAGTTCACCAACGGTTATTTTTTTAAAAAATTTACACGCGAGCCAACCCGCTCGTGGGCACAGTAACAAGCAAGGACAGATCTTCAAATGGGCCTGACCGGGCCCCGGCCCACCTAACCTTTTCGCTTCGTAGTGAAAAATTTTACTTAAAATTTTTTAAAAAAATTTATAGGTATTAAAGTCCGGCCCTACTAGATTAAGCCCGATCCTATCAGGTTTTACGTTCAAGATCCGCTATTGGTAACAAGTGGGTGTTGTGGTTCTCACGAGCCACGTGACTAGTTGGGGGGCTCGCCCTAGTTTACTCGGAGGCCACAACTCATATTCTAAGTAAAAAATTTAACATAAAGAAACCCGGGTTTTATTTATTAAAAAATTTATGAAAACCGAAAGGTTTTCTTTTCATCAAGATCCGTGTCTCCAAAAAACCCGAAAGGTTTTTATCTTTGTGGGGATAGGGGCCATAGGAGTTATCAACCCACTAAAGGCCGATTATGTTGGTTTTTATATATCAAATGGTATGACTTATCTTGGAAATTGTTTGGCAAAGGCTCATGAAGTTGCCAATTGGCATCATTTTTTATTTTAGTTTTTTGACCCTTTTTATATTAAAAAGCCTGTGTGTTGCTTTCCTTGCTTGCAAGGTTAAAAGTGGCAATTTCTGTCTGTCATTTACATTTAAGTTTTTAGCTTCTTGTTGCTTAACAACAAAGAATGATAGATCTGTGGGACTCATTAAATAAAAAAATAATAATATGGACAATGCAATTGCTTGCGCCTTTCCTCTTTTGTCATTTGTGATGGTGGTAATGTTGATGGGTAGGGGGACTAACCTATTAATAGAATATATATAGATCCACTTTTTTCCTCATTGGTCAAACTTTTTAATTTTAAACATCTAATAGTCCACAAATATCTTTTGTTTGATGATAAATGAATATTAGTTTGAAACTCATGCGTTGCTGCGGGGTATTTTTATGAGCGGGGGTTAAATTTGTATTGTTTTTGCACCATTATCTATGTAACCGTTGGGTATATAAAGAGTAGTTACACTTTTGTCCACTCGTCTCTATTCATGTATTTCTTTAATTTCATTTTTGAACCAACAATATGCGACATGACACACCTACAACAATGTCTTTATTTTTTGTTTGCCATCTAGTAGGGTGCCGCACTTCGCGGCGGGAACACGATGCATTTGTAAGTTTAAAGGTTTCCGAATACTAAACCAAGAATTAGACATTACAACACAAACTATGCAAGTGGTTCAATTTGTTCTTTACTTCACCTTGTTCCTTGGCCCACAATTGTTTGCAACGTTCATTTAAAGAGAACATTTGGCTTTGGAGTTTGTGAGTAGGGGTATAAATGGAAGAAAGTGGGTAAAATTTTGTGATTTATACTTATGCCTTTTCAAATGTCATCTTAACTTTGACATTTAGATATAGAATAGATTAAGAAATAAGTATACCCATAAAATGATTAAAAAATATTGATATGCATACTATACGGTTCGTCTTTTTGTCTTAG
Organism: Ambrosia x helenae; assembly: GCA_030844895.1. Classification (NCBI taxonomy): domain Eukaryota; kingdom Viridiplantae; phylum Streptophyta; class Magnoliopsida; order Asterales; family Asteraceae; genus Ambrosia; species Ambrosia x helenae. The sequence goes on from CM061223.1 coordinate 41,002,327, forward strand.
TAGTGACTAGTGAGTAGTGAGTGCCCCTGCACTAACCATTGACATTCATTATCACCGCCTTGCATTTAGAGCAATGGTTGTTATTAACAAACAAGAATCAAGAAGAGCGATTAGTGGTACTTTGTATAGCAAAACTAGTTTACACCTAGCCTGTTTTTGTTTGCATATTGGGCTTTTGAAGAAGGGCGTAAATGATAAATCTGATGGCCCAGCCTAACAGGTCATTGTGGATCGTGTGGACATTGATTGGACCTATTGAGTGGACTTCATGTCTTCATTTAATAGTATGTACTTTATATTTACGGATCTAACATTGGATATGAGCCCAACAAGTAATTTTAAAGATAGCGGAACTGCAGAAGAGGCGAAGAGCGGGCCAAGCAAATCTATACTTACTATAACAGGAGAGTCGTGAGTGACATAAGAGCTTAAAAAAGTTGTTGTGTCAACACCTTAGATACAAGGCCGGCCCTGAAAATTCAGGTGCTCGGGCCGAGCTGCAAAAATTGTGCTCCTTAACCTTAGCTTTAGGCCTTGATGAAAAAATAATGTAAACTAGTTTTTAAGGTACGATTAAAATAATATCAAATTGATGGGTCAAAGTTTATTTTTCACTTAGGTTGTAGTCTAACGGTAGAGGGAACAAACTCTCCTGAGGGAGGTTGAGAGTTCGAATCTCACCAAAGATGAAAATATAATAGGTGAAAGTCTAATATAAATGGGTGAAAGTCCGACAATTAAAAAAAAATGTTTCATAACAAAAATAAAAGATAAAAAAGAAGACAAAACCAACGGGTAAAAAGCAAAAACAATTAAGTGTGAGCTCTCCTCATTTCATCTTCTTCAACATCTCTTGCCTTACACTCATTTATAAACCTACAATTTTTTTTCTCAAACCATTTCATTTTCTTCTTTAATTCTTAACCTCTCTTAACATTTCTTTACTTTCTATTTTATATAAAATACCATTCACTTTGATTAATACTTGATTAACAATTTTGGTGCTCAAACATACAAAAATCCATCGAATTAAGGACATCACTGTTAAGAAAACTTTGATTGTCGGATGGTCAATATGCCCCAGAGAAATTAGGCCCGGGCCGGGAGTCCTCCCCGCACCCCTTAAGGGCCGGTCATGCTTAGATATGCCAACAATGTCTTGCTGATGATAAAAGTGATATCATTATTCAGCTTAAAATATTCAAGAAAATATATTGGCCACTCATTAAAGGAGCTTTATTAGTCAACAATATTTGTTGTATGGGTCACTCAACATCTGTTGAGCTCAAAATAATCTATCTAACAAATGTAAGTTTACATCTAGAACAGATGTAAGTTTATATCTACATCTGTTTATTCAAATTTGAGCTCCAAATTCAAATTTTAAAATCAAAACCCCCAACCCTATATGTAAATGTTCACAACTCTCTCTCTCTCTCTCCCTCTCTCTCTCTCCCTCTCTCTCTTTCTCCATCTCTCAAATAATTAATATCTGCTCTCTCTTTCTCTCTGTCAAAAAAGCGACAGATTCAAGAACCGTTTGTTCAGTTCCGAACAACTTCCAACAACTTTCTAGTAAGCTCTTTTCTCCGTATGTTCTCTATTTCGTTAGATCAGGTGTCCATGACGACTCATGTTTATCTGATTAGTAGGTTTGGGTTCTTCAATTAACGAGGGAAGATGATAATGATCGTTGAATTGGATATTTCATGGGTCTGTATATATATTATGATTTTTGTTTTTCAAATCCCTCTAATTTTCACTAATTTTGTTATTTGTTTGTTGAAAAAACCTAGAAGACGCTCACTCATACTGCTCACTCATACCTCAGTACTCCACTTATAGCATCTTCAAGGTTTGATTAATGTTGTTATTATTATTTTTATTACTAAATTTGCTACATATGTTTTGTTAACACATATAATTTTTATATTACTAATCTAATAAGAGAAATCAATAGGATTCGGCTTATTGAAGATGGAAATAAATCTATTTTGTTGTCAATACATTAAAAATCTCTCAGCATATTGAAGTTTAACTAGTGTCTGCATACAAAGGTAAAGGGTGTTGTGTTCTATCTGCCCTTAGTAATACTATTATTACTTTGGTCAAGTATGACCACAGATTAGTGTGGTTTATGTGTTGATTGGTTATGTTTTGAGTTACTAAATGTGTTCTATTATGTGTAGGTTCTATAGGTGAATTCAAACACCTAAAAAGCATGTCATATATTATGTGTAGGTTCTTGTTTTAATGTGAGGGTCTCGCAAACCGGTGAGGGTCTCCCAAACCGGTAAGCTCACTTCTTAACAATGACAGACAGACTACTCAAGACTGTGCATGCCCAACTCCGAATGATCCACCTCCCAGTGTTGCGATAAGGACATCTAATCACTCAAAACCTTTGTGGACAACTTGTCGGTGGAACTTCATGAAAGCTATCAAAACAACTGAAAAAACAATTAGTAACTAACAACTTAAAACCTTTCTATGGAATATGCCGTGCCCCCAGCAACGGCGCCAAAAACTTGATGTCGTGTGGATTAAAGGTTTTTATGACTTAAATTAACTTTTATTTTAAAGGAAACAAATCCCCGGTGGATGCGTCAAAAACTTGATCCAAAAGAGTTTAAGTCAAAGCTTTAAGTTAAAACACTTTTCAAGTTTTAATTTATAAAATAAAACGATAGTTGCGAATTATTCTAAACCCACACAATAGGCAAGTGTACCTATCGGATGTAGTATAGACTTCCAACAAGTACCGAGTATCGAACCCAAAGACACGACTTCCCCTACTCAGCCTTAAGTTGCTTTTTTTTCAGATTGCATTCTCTTTCATTCATAAACACATAAACGAGACTAATTACATCAAGATAGCGGGCAGGCGGGCAACAAGTTGCGCCGCCACCCCTTTCTGGATGGCAAACCCTAACCTACTAAAAACGAACCCATGTCCCCCCGGAGTCGAGACACTGCTATGAATAACCCGTTGGACTCTGGTCAGGAAACGGATGGATTCCGGCGCCAAAGAGCCAAAGGTATCAAATGCCAGGGGATCAAAAACGTGTTGGTTCTCCTCGCAGGCTTTAGCATGCTTCTCAACTTTCTTCGCCTCTGCTTTTCGCACTGCTTGCCCTGCTAAAAAACCACTATCCCTCAAACCAACCAAAGGAGATACACTTGTTAGGTCGACGCAAGCGTGTTTCCCCCCGGCCCACCCAAAGACAAGCAGGTCTGCTGGACGTAGGGTAAATCTCCCGTCAGCGGAGTCCGAGAGAAAATTCACAGGAGCCTCCCTCTTGGTTGAGATCCCAGCCCTTCTTAAAATGTCCCAAAGAACGTCTTGGACCCAGTCATGCCTATATTTGAAACCAGGCAACTCCTTACAATGAACCGCGTGTTCCCCGTATTTGTCCAAGCATGCCTTACGGCAAATCGGACAGACTTCATCTTCATGGTACATGGGGATCACCAAACGATATTTAAGAATTGCCCTGTATTCGACCCTAGACATGGTTTGGCCCAAACCTTCGATTGGGATAACATTCAGAAAGTCTTGGGCATGGGGGCTTTGCAAGCATTCAATAACTTTCTTTTGACGAGGGGACAGATCAAAAGTTTCACCCAGGCTCTGTGCGATTTTGCCAAAGAGGGCATTCGCCAAAGTTTTCTAAGGCTTTGGGGGGGGTGTCCTTGTTAGAAAAACCGCCAATATCAAAACCTGGGAGAAAGTCATTTATCCTTTCGAGGGCCTGTACGTAGTCCAAGTCCATGTCGACAACCCCACTATTCCTTAAGACGTGGTCTTGGAGATTCCAAGACTAAGCTCGCGATGCAACAAAAGCATACACCCCAACATCTTTTGCTGAGAGGAGCCCTAATCCTCCCAAACGCATCGACAAGGATGCCAGTCGCCACTGTAGGTCACCAAAGAACGGACCCCCACATACCACTATGTCTTCGATCGCTTCCCGCAGACCTTTGTCAAAACATGATATCGCTTCATCCATCATGGCGGGTTGGCAGGTCCGCAAACCAAAAAGCAACTTAGCGGCCCCCATACAAGATCTGAGAAAGAGGACTTCACTTTGGGGATCCCTAAGGCAGGGCAAAAGTTTCATAAGATCAACCGCACGCGAGGCTCTCCGCTCTGCCAATTCCCGTATAAAGTAAGAGTCCCGACTAACAGCCCCTCCAAGGAGCTTCACCCCTTTTTCTGGCCTGCCAATCCACTGGGTAAAAGCCCGTCCCTTCGTTTCACCCCATTACAAGATGGCCAAAACACCTCAGTTTTCTTAATATTCAGTTGAAGCCCCAGGGATGGTCCCTCCTTCCGGATGATGTCTAAGGCATTCGCAACATCGATGGCATCACCGATAATTGCCCCATCATCAAGGTACCACGCATGAAATGGGAGGTTACAATTTTCTTGCACCCGGAGAACCATAGGGTGTAATGCCAAGGCGAAAAGGAGGGGACCTAAAGGGTCCCCTTGCTGAACCCCCGTAGTGGCCCCGATACAATCATTACCAACATACAACCTAGCTGGCTGGGCATATAAGAACTGGACCCACAAATAGATAGACGGGCAATGCTGAAGAACTTCTCGGAGAAGGGCAGTGCGGTCTATCATGTTGAACGCGTTTGAAAAATCCACAGTGAGCATAGCTAAAGAACCGTCTTCATAGAAGGAGTTAAGGAACCTGTTAGCACTGTGGAGCACCGCCTCTGCCCCATTAGGAGTCCCCACCCCAAATTGGAAGTCCCCCAAATACTTAGCCATTTCCTTACCAACCTTCCTCATTGCCACTTTAGATACCAGTCTGCGCCAAATGGCCCCTATTGCAATGGGTCGGATCCCGTTATCAGGTTTCAAAAGAGGGGTAAGGGGGGCCGAAGCAATAAATTCAGCAAGCACCCTGGGACACAACCCCCAGCCATAAGTTGACGACTTCAGTAATAGCTGAGAGCAAACCCGTGGAAGCCACAGACCCCTCTCCGCTAAGGGCGTCCAATAGATGTTGGGCCCTCAAACCGTCCCTCCCGCAGGAAGTCCCTTTAGGGAAAGATCGGATGCATCGTAGCACACAGTCCTCATCCACAACAAGCGCGGGCTTGATGTCGGAGTTAGAGGGCAAGGACGGGGGAGGCAACACCGGATGTTTATCAATGAGGGCTTTCATGTTAGAATCCCCAAAAGGAGCAACCCTACTAGAGCACAACACCTTGACCGCAACTGTGAAATGACCATCCCGTACTTTCCGGAGGCACTGTTTGACATTGGGGCTCTTTTCAGTAGCCTCACTCCCCACTGCTTCCTCCTTGATAAAAGAAACACCCCCTGCGGAATCGAAGAGAGAAGGAACAAGATCTGCAAACCCAGAACCGTCTTTCCACAAAGAAAGCGATTGCAGGATGCTGCAACACTGCAATGATTTCCTATTCCCAGACCTCCGTTCCTGCCTAGTGGACGGTTTGACCACCCGCAGGGTACATCGCGTCAATAAAAGCAGTTTGACCCAACTTTCAACAGAGCCTGGTGAAGCCACCACTTTGCGTAAGGCACATGTCAAGGCCTGGACAAACGCCAATTGACAGCTTGGGGGGATGCTCTTGATAGTTTGAATGGGCAGTGAGAAAAACCTTTTCTAAGAGGGTTATATCCCCAACCACACCTCCTAAAGGACCAGGTTCCATGTCCACAGTCACGTGACGAGGTTTCACGTCACGTGATCCAACTTATTCTTGGGACAGATTAATAGTAGTTATTCAGTTAAGTGGTGTAAACAAGTGCACACTTATGGTTAACATGAAGTTGCTACAGCATTCTCTAGAGGTGACTGTTATCGAAATACGAGCCGTGTTCGTGTTTTAATGTGAGGGTATCCCAAACCAGTAAGCTCACCTCTCAACAATGATAGACGGACTACTCAAGACTGTGCATGCCCAACCCCGAATGATCCATCTCCCAGTGTTGCGATAAGGACATCTAATCACTCAAAACCTTTGTGGACAACTTGTCGGTGGCCGGAGCATGACCGAACAAGAAACCACTTGATATCATAAAAGAGTCGTGACTAACCAGCACACGTGCATTCTTTACTTGAACCAATTAACCTTTTTTTTAAAAGTGAGTGGCCTATCATTAACTGTGCGACAGTATAATGATGAGAGAAAATAAAGACCGTTTTCTCTCAACACGGGTTCATCAAACATAGACGATGAAGCTAAGTCGCAAAATTAAGACTTGACTTATCACTAGGACCGAGTATAAAGACCGTACCGACCCTAAGTGAGATCTTTGATAGTAGAGGATTAAGCAACTAAGTGTGTGTATTTCTACCCACAAATGGGTTAATCACTACTCGCGGGATTAGGTTAGCTTAAGAGTGCATGGGTTGTTACACACCACGGGTATACTCTTAAGTCCTCCCACTTCCTATCAAGACACACACAAGACCAAAGACTAGTTAATTAGTTAGTTAATTCCTCAAACAAAAGTTTTAAGTGAAAGGAATTTAATAAGTACATAACACCACTTAACAAATAAAAACTATATAATCCATACCAAGATAAGTCTTCACCCTAGCAACACTCAACTAATCTAGCCAAACATTGGCTTTATATCTTGCACACTATATTGGGTGTTAGAAGAACACATAGTTGTGAGTGTATTTGGGATTAAAGAGGGTGGTTTGGGTGAGTTTTAGTGATCTCTCTCTCTACTCTCAATCACCAAGTGTTTATGGAGTGATCCCAAGCTCCAAAGGTCACTTGCAAGACCCCAAAGGTGGCTGAAACTTCATGCAGAAGTGTTGGTTTTCAAATGGGAAGCGATGCTTCAAATGTGGGGTGGAGGCCTCTATGTATAGGCAAATCAGCTCAAGCACGCCCCTGCTCATACCTTGGCACGCCCATGCTCGACAACATGTACTATTGTAGAGTCCTTTACGCAGAAATGTCTCATGTTGTGTCTGGCACGCCTGTGCTCATGCGTTGAGCACGCCCGTGCTTGCCTTCTTTTGTACCCTCACTGTCAGTTTTGGTTGGTTTTTGCCTTTGAGAACACGCTGGAGTAAAGCATGGTCGTGCCATACACTGGGGCACGCCCGTGCACATTCTGAAGTGCTGAAATTGAGCTCTGTTGACTTGAAAATGTTGACTTGTTAACCCGGAACAGTTGCACGGCCATGCCATCTCTGGCAAAGCTTCGAAGTCTTCAATTCTTCGTCCGCTTAGTGCCGTTTTGTGTGGTTTTCCACTTCTTTTCTTCACCGGACCTTTGATCCTACAATTATTAACAAAGAAAGATAAATCATGATAAAACAGAGATAAAGCACAATTTAGAGTATAAGATGGGTGATAATTATGCGTGAAAACATATCAATTTCTCGACACATCAGTCATTAACTTGACCCTTAATCCTTTCTTTCTTCCATTTTTCTTCTTTCAAAGCCTCAACCTGGGCTTCCCGGATTCGGGTTATGAGACCCAATGTGATTACAAGTTGCATGGCTTTCACCCGGATAGGAGTGTGATCCTCTTTTTGGTTTAACGCATTGGCCACCATGTTTAGCTTACCCGGGTGATAATGAATCACACAATCGAAGTCCTTTATCGTTTCTAGCCAACGCCTTTGCCTCATATTTAACTCCTTTTGATCAAAGAAGTACTTAAGGCTTTTGTGGTCCGAGAAAATCGTGACCTTCACCCCTTATAGGTAGTGTCTCAAAATTTTGAGTGCAAACACTACCGCGGCTAGTTCAACAACATGAGTAGGATATTTAGTTTCGTGGGTTTTTAGTTGCCTCGAGGCATAAGCTATGACTTTGCCCCTTTGCATTAGTAAACACCCCAATCCGAGGCATGAAGCATCCGAATATACTACCATGTCTTCCATACCCTCGGGAAAGGTGAGAACGGAAGCATGAGTGAGTTTATCTTTCAAGAGATTGGAAGCCTTGTTTTGTTCTTCACCACACATGAACTTCTCAATCTTTCGATTCAATTAAGTGAACAGGGTGGCGATTTTAGAAAAATCTTGAACAAACCTTCGATAATAACCTGCGAGTCCTAGAAAGCTTCGGATCTCGGACGGGTTCCTAGATGGACTCCATCATGATACTGCCTCAATCTTAGAAGGATCCACTAACACCCCCTTGGCACTAATCAAGTGACCGAGGAATTGGACTTCTCGAAACCAAAAGGCATATTTTGAGATTTTGGCATAAAGTTTCTCTTTCCGGAGCGTTTCTAGCACCTCAAATAAGTGACAGGCATGATCCGCCTTAATTTTTGAATAAACAAGAATGCCATCAATGAATACAATCACTTATTTGTCCAACATTTTTTACACACCCAGATCATTAAATCCATGAAGGCCGCAGGTGCGTTTGTTAGACCGAAAGACATTATGAGGAACTCGTAATGTCCATACCGCGTTCGGAACGCGGTTTGGGGATATCGGCTTCTTTCACTTTCAGTTGATGATACCTCGAAATTAGATCGATTTTGGAAAACCAAGTAGCACCTTGAAGTTGGTCGAATAAATCATCGATCCGAGGTAGGGGTATTTATTTTTTATGGTAAGCTTGTTTAATTCCCGGTAGTCAACACACATACGTAGGCTACCGTCCTTTTTCTTGACGAATAACACCGGTGCTCCCCATTGGGATACACTCGGCCAGATAAAACCTTTGTCGAGAAGATCTTGTAACTGAGACATCAACTCTTGGAGTTCTGGTGGTGCTAGGCAATAAGGTGCTCTAGCCACCGGCTTTGCTCCCAGAATTAGCTTGATTCCGAACTCAACCTATCGTTTGGGCGGGATACTCGGCAATTCTTCAGGAAACACATTGGAAAATTCTCGTACCACCGGTACGTCTTGGATTTGTGGAACCTTACTTTGAGTGTCGGTTACATAGGTTAAGTAAGCCTTGCACTAGTATTGCATAAGCTTCCTAGCCTCAATTATAGTGCAAATAATAGGGTCGCGATTTGCTTCCCTGTGGATTAATATAAGTTTCCCACTTGGTGACGTGATTTGGATTGTCTTTCAAAAACAGTCCACATTGGCATGAAATCGGGACAACCAATCCATGCCAATTATGATTTCAAACTCACCTATCTTCATGGGTATAAGATTAATTGGGAATTTTTTTATCATTAATGGTGATTTCACACCCTCGGCAAATATCAAGAACTATGAAGTGTTTATTATCGCCTACTTCTACTTCAGGTGGAATATGCAATTTTGTTAATTTAAAGGAGGGGTGTCGGATAAATTCGTGTGAAATGAACGACCTATTCGCACCCGTATCATATAATACTTTCACTTGGATAGAATTTAACTTGAATGTGCCTGTGACCAAATTCGGGTCATCTTTTGCTTCTTCAGCCGTGAGATTAAAGGATTGAGCATGAGCTTTTGATCATTTAGTCTTGATTTCGGGCTTGAGAACCAACTTGTTCAACTTCGGGCACTCGGACCTTTTGTGCCCCGGGTTATAACATTTAAAACACACATTTGTCTTATTAGGGCAATTTGAGACCATGTGTCCGATCTTTGCACATATTGGGCAGGGCTTATTCTTAAAATAGCACTCGCCCTTGTGCCTCTTTCCACATATACCACATGCACTACCCTACCCGGCTTTGTTTCCCAACTTCTTGGGCGATTCAGTTGCCTTTTGCTTCTTGGGCGGGTTCGGATTAGCATCCACTACCTACCTCTCACCCTTCTCCCGTTGTTTCTTGAGTTCGGATTCTCATTCCCGGGTCACATTTAGGATGTCATTCAAGGTGGCATACTTGGTGTGTGGGGTTAAGAACTCCAAATACTTGACCCCGAGCATGTTATGATAAAAATAGACACCCTGAGCATCAGTTTGGGCCAGATACCCACAGAACTTGAGCTTATCAAGGAATGCCCCAGTGATATTATTGATGGTCTCACCCTTGTGCCTCATATTCATGAACTCCTCCTTGATTTGATTCACCGCCGCTGGAGGGATATGATGTTCAAGAAATTGGGCTTTGAATTCCATCCAAGTGATATCCCTTACAACTTCTAGGGTCATCCCCACCTTGCAGACAACCCACCATGCCTTGGCGAGCTCGCGTAATTGACCTGTGGCGTATGCCACTTGATCCCGAGCCTCCCAATCAGTGCGGTCGAAGATGTCCTCCATTTCGGAGAGCCATATTTAACAAGCGATCAGGTCCACCTCCCCATGATAAGTTCTAGGTTTGCATGCTTTAAACTTGTCATAGAGGTAGGCCTTGCGTAGTATTTTTTTGGCCCCTCTCTCATTGAACTTATCCTTAATAACACATAGGAGACTACTTTGAAGCTTCTCGAGGAATCGGGGAATGGTAGCCTCAATTGCTTCCCTGACTTCCTCTGTAATTATTTCCTTGACTTCACCCCCATTGACTTGTTGATTCATCAGCCATTGCAAGCTGAAAAGAATTTCAAATGATTTAGAAGAATTTCAACAATCATGTTTGGTATGCTTCTCACGTATTAACCATTTGCATCCCTTGAGGGTGCTGATGAGAGGGTAAATGAATGGTTAATAATAAGCCCAATTTGTGTGTTTTTGTTGTGTTTGTGTTGATAATATATGATGAATGGGATAACTGTTGGATATATAGGATGTCCGATGTAATTAAAAGTCGAGATCAACGTAACCCGACCCGGTACGATCCGAAGAGTTACACGTTGGTACACGAATCAGATAAGTTCACGTGTTGGTGGATTATTATTTATGAAATAATAATTGTTTTAGTCTTGAGGGATTTAATATTAATAAGATTAATATTAAGGAGTATCTTGAGGGACTTAATATTAATAAGATTAATATTAAGGAGTATTAAGATATTTAGCAAGGGGGTTTATTGCAAGTTGTTGTCTTATAAAAGGAGGGTTAAGGAGTAAACCCTAATGCACACTTTTGATAAAACAACAAACCCTTGCCTCCTCTTCTTGGCTTTTTGCGGCCGCCACCAAAGAAAAGAAGGCCACCGCCTTCTTCTTTTTTTGTTCGGCCATCAACCACCACAAGCCACCACCTTCCTCTTGCAAGTGTTGTTTCCCGGTTGGTTCGTGCTTGGTTGTGAACTTCCTACTAGCGAGGATTCGTTGTAACCCGCGTGTTACAATTCCGGTGTAGTCGTCAAAGGTTGATTACTAAACCCCCTATGGTTGTTTTATAATTTATTTGTTTATACGCGTTTAACTGAGATCCTGATTGGGAATATTTTATTAATCGGATTAATAAAATTAAATATATATTTATACATATTAATCGGCCATTATATATAGTATATATAATCCGTTTTTTTTAATATATAAACCGCTTCCGCTGTGTATTCGATACCATGATTCCCAACAGTGGTATCAGAGCCACGGTTACGCGCGTATAGATGGTAAAGTTATAATTTTGATCTTTGTTTTATTTGTCAAAAATTGCTTATTTTGACAAAAGATCAAAAGCTTTTAGTTGTTCATGGATTGTGATGTGAATCGAGCCCTAGGTATTTGACCCATGTCATGGTTGTGTTTGTGATGATTTTATTTCTTTATTGATTTGTATTTTTTTATTACGGATATTGGATCCGGTGTAATAGATAGGATTAGAATAGATTTGATTTGATTTTATTGTATTTTCAAATTTATTGTTGTAATCCTACAAGTACAAGATCAAGACGAAGATATAAAGGACGAACAGGTTCCATGAAGATAGAGATCTCGGGTCAAGTGGGAGCTATATCAAAATAGTTTTTAAACCCTTTTGACTAGTTCGTTTCGTTTCTGGCTAAAACGAAACGGGCGACCTATTAGGGGCTCGATTCGTTTAATTTTATTGTTATGTTTTGTGGTTGTGGTTTATTTATTGTAAATAATTTAGATAACCCAAAATAAATAAAATTTTCACAATCATGGCAACGGTTTTATTAAAACAAGTTTTATAAAACCGAAAAGCATATTTAATAAAAGGAGTTTTATTAATATTAAAACAAGTGCATTCGCGATAATACGACCAACGTAGTTTAAATAGGGTATTTAAAACTATACCGAGTCGAGTGTTGAAAGGAGTTTTAATTATCACGAATAATATAAAATTGGATTTTATAAACTGTTGTGTGACTCACATCATGCTAACGAGTCATTCAATATATATTTATGGTAAATATTAAAAATTAAATCCCAATTTTAAATTGATGTTTCATGCCACCCTTAACGAGTTAACACTCCATTCTATATCGAACCCAAATGTTAGTGCTGACCCTGCATCTGGGCGTTGATCATGAGTGAAGGTAATCATCGCGGTTCCTGTGTAACATAGGCCGGTGTTACAGTTAACAGTAAAGGACCAAACATCGCTTGTTTGACAAGTGGGCATAGTTGGGGTTAAACATACATCGCTTTTAGTGATAACCCCAAAAAGGAGAGTTGTGTAGTGGACACAATTAACAATCGTTGTTTACCTACCTAATCATGCCAGTGGACAGTGCTAAGCCAGTTCATTGTGTATTGATGAATCGGGATCTCATCCTAATTAATTTTGCTTTTTGGGTCATAAAATAATTAGGATACTTAAAACATGAAATACTAATAAATTAGATTTTGAACTTTGTAGATGTCAACTGAAAACAATTCCGCCTCCCAATTCTCTCTCAAGTCCATCTTAGAGAAGGACAAACTTAACCACTCCAACTTCATGGACTGGCACCGCAACTTGAAAATTGTTCTCAAGGCGGAGAACAAGTTGTATGTTCTAGAAACGCCAGTTAGCACTCGTGTGCTAAAAATGAAGGCATATCTTGATCACTTGGCTCGTCTGGAATACCCCTTGAGCGATGAGTTAGCGGGGGGATATTATCCTAAACTCATTGCCCAAGTCATATGACCAGTTCATTATGAACTACAATATGAACGGGATGGAAAAGACACTTGCAAAACTGCATCAGATGCTCAAAACTGTTGAGGTGAACATACCTAGAAAGACTGCACCAGTGCTAGGGATCAAGGAGGGACAAGTTAAGAAACCTAACACCAAGAAAATGGGCAATCAGGGCAAAGGGAAGGGCAAAGGCAAATATGTTGCCAATAAGAAACCTCGAAAAGATGCCAAGTGTTTTCATTGTGATGAAATTGGGCACTGGAAGAGGAACTGTGCTAAGTATTTAGCTGAGCTGAAGCAAGCTAAGGCTTCAGGAGGAGAGTCCTCAAGTATATATGTTATTGAAATCTTTGCTTTTCCTAGCAAAACATGGGTGTTTGACACAGGATGTGGTTTCCACATTTGTAATGTTTTGCAAGGACTAAGAAAGATTAGAAAGCTGAAACAAGGCGACTTGGAGGTCCATGTTGGCAATGGACAAAGAGTTGCTGTGAAGGCTATAGGAGAATGTGTTCTCTTACTTCCTTCTGGTTTAGAACTTGTTTTGAACAATGTTTATTACATTCCTAGTGTGACTAGAAATATTGTTTCAGTTTTGGCTTTGCGAGGACAAGGTTTTAATTATCGTTTCAATGGGGAATTTATTTCTGCTTATTTAAACGATGTATTTTACTTTGATGCAAAACCCAACAATGGGATCTATGAGATAGAAATTTAAAACGATGACATATTATGCAATATCTCCCATAAACGTAATAAGTTGGACTTTAATGATACGTATATGTGGCATTGTAGACTTGGTCACATAAGTGAGAATCGTGTTAAACAACTCAAAACCGCAGGAATCCTGGATTCCAAGGGTTCAGAGTCGTTTGGAAAATGCGAATCATGCTTAAGTGGAAAGTTAACGAGAGCACCTTTTTCAAATGTTGGAGAAAGATCTGATGATCTGTTAGGACTTGTACATACAGATGTATGTGGTCTATTCAGAACAATGTCAAGACATGGAGAAAGATACTTTGTTACATTTACTGATGATTTCAGTAGATATGGTTATGTTTATCTTATGAAGCATAAACATGAAACTCTTGAAAAGTTCAAAGAGTACCAAAACGAAGTCGAAAATCAGCTAAATAGAACTATTAAAATGCTTCGATCAGATCGAGGCGGTGAATATCTTAGTCAGGAATTCATCGACCATCTAAAGGATTGTGGAATAGTTTCACAACTCACTCCACCTGGAACACCGCAACATAATGGTGTGTCTGAGCGGAGAAATCGAACTCTATTAGATATGATTCGATCAATGATGTGTCGAACAAACCTTCCAAAATCCTTTTGGAGTTATGCTTTGGAAACTGCCGCAAGACTTGTGAATATAGCTCCAACGAAGAAGGTTGATAAAACGCCTTATGAGATATGGCATGGAAAGAAACCTCATGTATCCTGCTTTAAAGTCTGGGGATGTAATGCTTATGTCACTCTAGAATCTTCGGATAAACTAGATCCCAGAGGCGAAAAAGTGGTTTTCGTTGGATACGGTAAGAAGATCGGTTACCTGTTCTACCACCCCACTGAAAATAAGATTTTCACCAAACGCAGAGGTACTTTCTTAGAGGAAGAGCTTCTGGCGCGAGGGATTGGAGATAACTATGTGGATCTTGAAGAAATTCGAGAATCACAAGTGACTGAACCAGCTGTTCAGACAGAACTAGATGTAACTGATCCAGTTGTTGAAGTTGAGCCTGAGTGGACTCAAGAAACAACAGAAACACCAAGTGTTCGGAAAAGTATTAGGGATCGTCGTGCACCGGTAAGGTATGACGATATCTTCATGATTGATGAAGCTGAGCCTACTACTTACAAAGCTGCAATCTTGGATTCAGAATCCAAGAAATGGCAAGAAGCCATGAATGAAGAGATGCAATCCATGTATGATAACCAAGTCTGGGATTTGGTTGATCTTCCTACCGAATGTCGGACTGTGGGAAACAAATGGATCTTCAAGAAGAAGACTGACATGGATGGGAATGTGCAAACCTACAAAGCAAGGCTTGTAGCGAAAGGTTTTACTCAGACTCAAGGAATTGACTATGAGGAAACTTTCTCGCTAGTGGCCATGCTTAAGTCTATTAGAATTCTACTCGCCATTGCTGCTTATTATGACTATGAGATATGGCAGATGGATGTCAAAACCGCGTTCCTTAATGGACACTTACTGGAAGATGTCTATATGGTTCAACCTGAAGGTTTTGTCGATCCAAAGAATCCTAATAAGGTGTGCAAGCTGAATAAATCCATCTATGGATTAAAGCAAGCATCTCGCAGCTGGAATCTCCGTTTTGATCAGAAAATCAAAGAGTTTGGTTTTATCAAGAACGAAGATGAACCGTGTGTTTACAAGAAGTCTAGTGGGAGCTATATTACTTTTCTTATACTGTATGTAGATGACATACTAATCATTGGAAACAATATCCCTATGCTTAAAGATGTTAAGACCTGGTTGGGTAAATGTTTCGCAATGAAAGATCTTGGTGAAGCCGCTTATATTCTGGGAATAAAGATTTATAGAGATAGATCAAAGTGGTTATTGGGTTTGAGTCAAAGTACATATATTGATAAGGTCTTACGACGCTTCTCAATGCAAGACTCAAAAAGGGGGCTCTTGCCCATGGCACATGGAACCATTCTTGATAACAAGCAGTGTGCAAATACTGAAGAGGAAAGGAAGAAAATGGAAGGTGTTCCATATGCTTCTGCGATTGGTTCCATCATGTATGCCGTGTTATGTACTAGACCTGATGTCTCGTATGCTCTTAGGATGACGAGTAGATATCAACAGAATCCAGGAGAGAGTCACTAGGCTGCAGTGAAGAACATTCTTAAGTACTTAAGAAGGACTAAGGACATGTTCTTAATATATGGAGGACTGGATGAGGAGCTGTCAGTTAAGTGTTATACTGATGCAAGCTTCCAGACTGATCGTGATGATTCAAGGTCACAAATGGGATATGTTTTCATTCTGAATGGTGGGGCTGTAACTTGGAACAGCTTTAAGCAAAGTGTGGTTGCTTAATCCACCTGTGAATCAGAATACAATGCTGCATCAGATGCTGTAAAGGAGGCTGCCTGGATGAAGAAGTTCATTGGTGATCTCGATGTTATGCCTAGCATAAAGAAACCAATCGAGATACTGTGTGACAACACTGGTGCCATTGCTCTTGCAAAGGAACCAAGGTCACTTCAGACCACAAGGCATATACTCAAGAAATTCCACTATATTAGAGAGATAATAGGACGTGGAGACATTGTATTAAACAAAGTTTATACAGATCTGAATCTGGCTGACCCCTTTACTAAGCCTTTACCTCAAGTTAAACATGAGGAGCATGCTGGAAAGATAGGGCTTAGAGTTGCTAGACAGTGGGCATGATCTGTAGTTAGTATTGGTGTTTTATTTTGAACTATAACAGTTACATTGAATATTTATTTGATTTAATGGGTTAAATGCAAATTTAAATATTTTGTGACTGTGTTCATTATTTGTATGTTTAAATCCTTGAATAAGAGTATTCTAAATATCCGTAGTCGATCAAATTACATGGGAATGAATTTGAATGTAAGACTATTGTGAATTGAGATGATTGTATTCATGAGATGAATAACTCAAGGGTTTGAGAATCATAATTCACAGATATCATTAGGGAATGATATTGGATGTAACTCGCTTCAAAACGATCTCCATGGATCTATGTCATGAGATGTTTTGATATTGATATGTTCAATCTGTCCTTTTTCCTAAGGCACATATTAAACTACATTGATCAAGGACTATCTTTGATGTTATCTTACACTATCCTGAAACATGGGTAGCTATAAGGGTAGCGTTGGGAGAAATTCGAGATTAAGTGGGAGTTGTATGACGCTGACGGAATTCTGTAATTCTATGGGATTAGAAGCCTAGAAATTCTGGCGCCCTCGTAAAACTCAAACTGGTATAAACGCGTGGCCACGCTCGGACTAAGGTAGTACGTTAGACCACTTTGAATTAGAGACGAGAATAGAGAGTGGTTGATCACTATATAAGAATGAATGATCCATGTCTTATGATCAACGGATGTCTATACAGAAGGGACTTATTGATATAATTATCAGGGCTATAGTATTTGGTTATGTAAAGCGTTACTTGAACTCAAAGAACTAGTTGACGATTGTAAAGTGTCATACTGGTTTGGGTGCAATGCGATGCAGCTAGGCGTCCAACTCTGCGCACGTTGACTCATTTAATTAAAATCGTCCAAGTGGGAGATTGTTGGATATATAGGATGTCCGATGTAATTAAAAGTCGAGATCAACGTAACCCGACCCGGTACGATCCGAAGAGTTACACGTTGGTACACGAATCAGATAAGTTCACGTGTTGGTGGATTATTATTTATGAAATAATAATTGTTTTAGTCTTGAGGGATTTAATATTAATAAGATTAATATTAAGGAGTATCTTGAGGGACTTAATATTAATAATATTAATATTAAGGAGTATTAAGATATTTAGCAAGGGGGTTTATTGCAAGTTGTTGTCTTATAAAAGGAGGGTTAAGGAGTAAACCCTAATGCACACTTTTGATAAAACAACAAACCCTTGCCTCCTCTTCTTGGCTTTTTGCGGCCGCCACCAAAGAAAAGAAGGCCACCGCCTTATTCTTTTTTTGTTCGGCCATCAACCACCACAAGCCACCACCTTCCTCTTGCAAGTGTTGTTTCCCGGTTGGTTCGTGCTTGGTTGTGAACTTCCTACTAGCGAGAATTCGTTGTAACCCGCGTGTTACAATTCCGGTGTAGTCGTCAAAGGTTGATTACTAAACCCCCTATGGTTGTTTTATAATTTATTTGTTTATACGCGTTTAACTGAGATCCTGATTGGGAATATTTTATTAATCGGATTAATAAAATTAAATATATATTTATACATATTAATCGGCCATTATATATAGTATATATAATCCGTTTTTTTAAATATATAAACCGCTTCCGCTGTGTATTCGATACCATGATTCCCAACAATAACTACGTGAGCTTTGATCGTTTTAGGATAAATGGCTAAGCGGATGGAATTAGAGCCGAAAAGTGTGAAGCGTTGTGTCCAAGTTAAAGAATTGAAGAATTGAAAGTGTTCGAGAGTTTGTGGAAGAGAATTGGATGTTTGAAGGATGTTTATGATGAAGAAGTGAAGATTAGAGTGTGTTTGAATGCAAGGATTTGAAGGGAAAATGCTTTGGAAAGAAGTTGAAGAAACAAGGAGTAAGCTACGCCTTCCATCTGTAGCTTACTAATGAATTACAAGGCAATTTAAGCATTTTCACGTGGGTTAGAATAGTAAGGTACAGGGCTGATCTGTAAGGTACTGCTGAATAAAGCAATGCTGATAGATTGACTGAACTGTAAGCTACGGTTCTGATCAGTACCTTACGGCTGGCTGAAGAGCAAAAGTAGGAAAGGTTGTTTTTCATTAATAAAATGATTTTTATCAAACCTAGCAGCCTCCTAAGCCCTTAATCACGAAAATACACCATCATTGGGAGACTTTTGAAGCTACAAACACCATTGTTCATCATCATTCATCCATTCTTTCAGTTTCCATCAACATGTTCGGTATTATTATTCATACTTTTGAGTTGTTTCTTGTTATCATGAGTGGCTAAACATCTTGTAATCACCTCCGGGTGTATGGTTTAATTGTGAAACCTTAACTCTTGTTTGATTTGGTTTATGGATTGTTTTTCATTTAGTTGAAGAATATTTGTGGTTTTCATTATTTAAATGATTCACTTGTTTTCAATTGCTTATCTTGTTATCATTCACATTCGGTTTTTCTTGCATCGTGAGTAGTTTGATAATTGGGAGGGTAAGTGATACTTGTGGGTTGGTAATTGAATTATACAGGTTATTATTAAAAACTTGTGTTCGGTTATCACTTGATTTGAACCGTCCAACAAAACTATGTCTATGTAGTATCCAATCATTTAAACAAGAGTAGGGTGGATCATTAACCGGAAGCCTGGAGGGGATTACCTCTTTAATATAATTGTTACAAGTCTTAAATTCGTTTTCCTTAAAGTTCAAAGCAAAAACAAAGCAATTAGGTTTTAGGTTAATAGTTAAAGTTGCAAAACTACTCTTTCCACCAATTCCCTGTGGAGACGACTCGACTTACATTGGTTTGCTTGTTTGTGTCTGTGCAGGTACTTTAGTTGCATGCATCATACACGTTATTCGGGCAAGACTTCACCACTAATTTACGATCCGGAAATTGAAAAGACAGCTAGAAAGAACAGAGCCATTCATCAAACCCGACCAACACCAAACATGAGCCATCCCAGTAACCAAGATAACCAACCTCCACCGAACCAACCTGACCCAATACCACCACAACCAAACCCATTGGGCAATATGCCTCCACGACCATTTCAAACAGCACCAACTCCAAGACAACAACAACCATTCCCACAATTTAACCCAGATCCGAACGCTGGTGGTTCTAGACAATTTCAGCAAGGCCATCAAGAGCATGACGAGTGGGACGAACATTATGAAAATGATCAAGCTTTTGAGGCCCCACAACAGCAACAACAACCCAACAACCCATTAGCCTTAATCAACAACTACCACAAAACCGAAACCCGAGATCTAACAGTAATAGAGCAACGGATTCACTTCATGGAGATGACAGTATGCACGGTACAGCGGGCACTTTTAATGGTAGAGTTGCTGATTGGGATGGAGGAGTTGCTGATGATGGATACTACATGAATCAGGATCAGTTCGACTATGATGAACATGATGAGTTTGGTCCGCAATATCAGCAGCAACATCAGCGAGGGTTTAATATCAGGGGACATAATCAGGGACAGAGAGGGGTCCCTCAGAATCAACCAAGAAATCAAGTGCGAGGGAATGGGCATCGGCAATATGTAGATGGAGTACCTCGGGTGAACTACAGACCTCCTGTAAATGGCGTTGGGAGCCATTTTATTTCGGTGGCCACCGAGCACACTTCACCTGTAGTACCACCACATCAGAATGGAAGGAGCTTTGAGGTTAGACCACAATATTTGAACCACCTTCCGAGTTTCTATGGTAAGGCGACAGAGGAACCCTATCTACACATTTCGGAGTTTGTGAGTATTTGTAACACCATTGGGGGCCATGGGTTTAGCCAGGATGAGGTGAGGTTGATGATGTTTCAATTCACCCTCAAGGATCAAGCGAAGTTGTGGTACCATTCATTGCCTGCTGGGAGTATATTCACATGGCAAGAGCTTCAACAGCAGTTCTTAGAAGAATATTATACTATGACTCGCACTACTGATGCTCGGGAGGCTATCAGAACCTTCCAACAACACTCGGGGGAACCATTTCATGAAGCCTTCACGAGGTTTAAGGAGTTGTTAAGGAAGTGTCCACATCATGATATACCTATGTGGGAACTGATTAAGTCATTCTATGATGGCTTATTACCCGAGGATGTTAGAGATTTGAATGCCAATAGTAATGGTACCTTTTTGACTAATCATGAGGATGTGGATTGGGAGTACATGGAGAGGTTGGCTGTGACATCAAAGAGACAGGCTTGTGCTAGTAGAAGAAGCAGAACAGGTGCAGCTAGGGGTGTTGATGCAGAGGCTGAAAAGAGAATAGCAAGCTTAGAGCGACAGATTGCACAGTTGACAGCTGGTAGAGGCGCAGGAAGGAGTGATGGAGCAAAGGCAGCTAATTCTTTTACAGTTTGCTCCATTTGTGATGATCTGGGACACATGGATGTTGATTGTCCTACTCAACAAGGGAAATCTAAAGAAGTAAATCAGCTTTATGGACAACGAAAGCCATATGATATGAATTCTAATTCATATCACCCAGGTTTGCGAAATCACCCTAATTTTAGTTACAGTAATACTTCTAACCAGTTGAATCCTCCATCACAGGTACCTAATCAAAACAATCAGAGAGGATATTCATGCCAAGGGAACTACAACAACCAAAGAAATTATTAGCAAGGATCTGGAAGCAATCAAGGGAGTTCTCAAGGCAACTGGAGAAGTCAAGGAAATCAACAGGGTGGCTCTTCAGGACAAGATGGATCAGTGAGAGAGATGTTGACTGAGTTTATGAAGTCAACAGGAGAAGTCATGAAGTCAACGGGCGATTTCATGAAAGAGATGAGGAAGGAAAATGAAATAAGGGACAAGGAGTACAAGGCCCTTTCGAAGCAAGTTGGCCAGATTGCAGAAGAGTTGTCCTCTAGGCGTCAAGACCCAGGTAAGCTACCGAGCACCACCACAGTGAATCCTGCACACCAGTTGAAGAAACAATAAGTAACACGGTGATTAATACTAATCACCGGGTGGTTTATACTTATGTAACTACAAGCTTAATCCTTTACCCAAACCGTGATGGTTAACCCGTTCAGAGGTTTAGTGCGAGTAAGTGTGTGCAAGAAGTGTGTGAGAACACGAGATTTAAGTGGTTCGGTCTTTAATGACCGACGTCCACTGTAAGTACACCGAATGTTATTAAGAATGAGAGATTACAAGGATTGTATATGGTTGTATGACTATTTCTGAATGAGAATACAAGGATTGCATCTAATCCTATTTATAGGCACCGAAGTGGGCTGCATGGAAAGGCCCACAGGTGACACCATTGGCTTGGGCCCAACCGAGGCCCAAGTCCATGGTCCTTCTGAAATTGGCGGGAAAGACTGATCATTGTTGATGACGTCACGCTACAGTGTGGTCATTGTTGTAGCTGGACACGTGGCGGGTTTCTGGTGGTGCATAGTGATGTTGTACTTGCTACAGTGCTCAGGCTATCTCTGACGTCTGATGTGATGTCTGACAGTTGGCGAGGTAATGCCTGCTGGTCACTGTTCGACAACAGTATGCACAATGTAGCCGTTCTCCTATTGCACTATCTGCCACATGTCCTTCTCCTGCTGGTGTGTACACTGACATAGATCTTTATGAATCTTCCTTTTGTCGTTCTTTGTACCTCGTATGAAAAAGTGCTAAGGGAAGATTCTGCGCGTGATTTTACGCGCGTGCCAGGTAGTGCTAAGGGAAGATTCCGCGCGTGATTACTTGTCCTCGCGCGGGTGCGTTGCTCCGCCATGGTCTGGTGCAATGGTTGTTTCATGGGGATAGGGACGCCTTTCGGATTAGGCTCCCTATCTGTAACATCGCAAAATTTTCACGGAATTTCTATACGAAAAGCCCTTATTTTATCCTTAATTCTACACTAATGTGCCCAAGTCTATATATTTATTTTTTTTTAAATAATAATAATAATAATAATGATAATAATAATAAAAAAAAAAGATGATACATAACTAGTTGGTTTTACCCAACCAACACATTGGCTCACATCATACCCACACTTTAACCAACAATCCAAGCCCACCTTCTTTTTCTTTAATCCATCGGAGCCCAGCCAAAGCCCAATCCCCGGCCCACAAGAAACTCGGCCCACAAGCCCCAACACCACTCCCTCTTCACTGTATAAAAAAAAAAAATAATGTTGTTTCCCCCGGGTTTTGAACCGGTGACCTTCCAGACACAACCCACACACACAACCATCTAGGCCATACTTGCATCTTGTTTTAATCCCATAACAGTTTATATTAATACACACATTCACGTTCCCTTTTCCCTTTCTCCTTGTTCGCAAAAACAGCAGCTGCAGCAAGTTAAATATTTTTTTTCTTCCTTCCTTTGATCTAGCAATCACACACATACATGGTAAGTTCGTGATTATCGGCCTATCTATCATCATATACACGCATAATTGTAATCAATTTATACCCAATTAAGTCTAATACGCGTATAACATTCAATAGCAAGTCAACCTTACCAATTAATCATCCCAGATCGTTACACTATAAATTGACCTTCTACGAATCATTATCACTCGCTCATACTCTCTTCTCCATCCTCAATTTTCTTCCAATCACACTAATAATTATCAATCCGTTCGCTGTTTGACTTTTGTCTTTGACCGAACAATCATACACGATTCCCCATTGTAAGTTTGAAATTTTTCAGTGGGTTTTGATTATCGGCATTCACACATCATAAACCCTAAGGTTAATTATGTTATTGATGTGTGAATCGCTTGATTGGATAATCTAGGGCTTGTAAATTCTGATTTGGGGATAATGGGATCTGCTACTATGTGTATTTAATTATTTCAAAACGACATTCAACACCAACTGATCAACAGATCAGTTGGTTGGCCTCCTTTCACAAAGATATGAACCGGCCAGATGGCCAGGTTCGAGTCCCACAAGCACAATTTTTTTAAAAAGGCTTAACTTATATATATATATATATTCATTTATATAGTTAAAATTCATTTTAAAATACCAAAACCCTTTTATAAATTCTACAAAAATTATATTATGTTGATCTGATGAAAAAGTTCAACACCCAATTTTTAGTTTTCAAAAATTTATTTATTTAATATATATAATAAATAAATCAAGTTTATTCTATTTTATTTATAAAAATCTATAAAAATATCAAAACGATCTTATAAATTTCCACAAATTTTATTCCAAGTTTTTATAACATTAAGCTTTTCAGAAATAATTTTTAATTCTGAAAAATCATTTATTTAATATTTTTAATCAATTTTTGTTAATTTTAATCATAATTAAATCATAATAAATCCAATTTTTATTATTTTTGAACCAAAATTTTATACAAATTATTCCTGAGTATTTAGAACAGAAATATAATTTTTAAAATAATAATTCTTTAATTTTAATATTTTTAAATATTAAAGTTAAGATTTTGACAATTTGTAATAAATAAATTTAATAGTCTATTTTAAAGAAAATAATTTTATAAAAATTATTTTTATACTTTAAACACATTCTTGTGACCATCCTAGATTTAACATTTATAAAAAGATTTTTGGTTATTTATTTACTAAATTTCTCTCAATTGGCGAATATTTTTAATATTAATCAAACGAGCAATTATCCCGAATTCGAAGCCCTAGAACTTATACATTTGTAGACTCTATAGACTTAGACATATTTATTACTTCATTTTAGGGCGATACTTGATACATTTGGTCAACACATTTCTCAACAGATATAATATTTTACCAAGGTGAGTTTTACATAGCCCCTTTTCTATTTATCACCATTTTTGGGGTGAAACATGTTACAACATCATTTTATGCAATTCAATCATCAATGTGTCTATGTGTTTTCTATGTTGCATTATGTCTTGAGCATGATTAGAGTAAGCACCATTCTAGCATAATCATTAACTCCGTACAAGCCGGCGGTATACATTGATAGATCTATTGGACTGACAATCCCACCCGGATACGTGCCTCCTACAAAGGTAGCGTGGGTGTTTGTTATCGTATAACATATTCAATTGGACCATGAGCGTATGGTATGTATCATATTATAACAGTCATCAGGGTTGATTATGCACTCGATTTACTTCTAGTATGTTCTCACATATGGACTAGATTGACATGACACATGAATTGCACAACATTTTTATTCGATTATCAAAAACCTATGTAATTCTCACCAACTTTTGTTGACCCAAAATATTTTCAACTTAACATGTTTCAGGTTCTATTTGCTTGAAGATTTGATTTGATGCTTGAAGATATGTGTATAGTTTTATTCAATTTGATGTACAAATCCTAGAACAATTGTATGTAATTCATTTAAATTATTTAATGAAATTTTATTATTCACCATGAGCTACTGAACAATCATCATTACGTGACATCCCGATGTTTCCGCCATCGGTTGGGGTGTTACAGATTGGTATCAGAGCCATGGTTATAGGGAATTAGGTTATTAGAAAAATAATCTAGTCTATAACCATATGATATAACCAGTACTTGTTCCTTTTACTTGCTACACTCTATCTCCCTCCAACTTCTTATCTCTACTATCAGCCCTACAAGAAGGTTGCTCTCCATCAGTGGATCTACTCTTAGACTAATAGGACAAATTCCTCAGGTTTAACCTGAACCCCCTTGAGATCTCGTCGAAATTCTAGATCTTAATAACGAACACGTGCAATCTGGAAGGGTGAACGCCTGTATTCTGAGTCTTCTGTCTAGGCTGGCATTGCGCATATATCCCAATCAGACGAGGGACCCGGATGCCTACCTGGGAATTCTCGGGATGAGTGTTCACTTATAGGCTAAAGCATGTCTTCATATGTTATTAGAATCTGGAATCTTTGATAAGTCAACGTTTTCGTTTATTCGTTTTAATTAATGAATAAATGATTACATTCCTTATATTACCTCATTCATTTCATGCCTCATTGATACTTCATTGTGTCCCTTACAGATCATGTCTCCACGCCACAGCACTCGCATTAACAGTGGTGACAATCATGAAGAAGAGAGCAGTAACCACAATCCCGACCACAACACTAACAATGGAGGTGATGCCCAACTAGCTACGATTATTTCTCAACAATTGGCACAACAAATCACAACTATGGTTTCTAACTTGTTGGCTCAAGTCATCCCAATGAATGGGAACGGCAATAGAAATGGAAATGGCGATGGAAATCACATAAAGAACGGAACCTTAGTTCGGAAAGGCAAGAAAACAAGTATTGTGGCCGCGGTAACTACCGAGAATCAGAAGCGTAAGACCAGGAATCCTAATGTAAACCTCACTACACAAGCCTCTAACAAGAAGCCTTATACAAGAAACTTTCCATTGTGTAACACATGCAATCGACATCATCCCACTGTTTCAGCATGTCGCGTGTGCACCAATTGTGGTAGGTATGGCCATCTGGTCAACACATGTCGCGAGATCCCAAACCCTAATGCCAATCAACCCACCGATCCTGCTCAGGCTGATAATCCTAATCGATACAACTATGGTCAATGCTATGAATGTGGGGACCCAAATCACTACCGTAACCGATGCCCTAAACTAACCCGAGATCAAGACCCTCCAGCTACTTAACAGCAAGTCCCACCATTTAAATGTTGTTTGCTTTTAATTCTATGTATTGACACTTTTGGATTCAAGTAATAAATTCAAGTATTATCATAACATCTGTGTGCATGCTTGTTTGAATGTGAACTAATTGCTATATCTATAATCATACTTGCTTACTTGTACAACAATTAGTTGACTACCAAACAACCTACTTAACGATTGGTAGAGGTCATCATGTCTTTCCAACAGTCGGGAGAGGCCCTACCACCTGCTCAACGACTGGTGGAGACTATCAGACCTGCTCAACAATCGAAGAGCCATAGAAGGACGCAAAACCCTAATGTAAGGTAAGTTGGTGATTACGGTCCGTAACGTAATCGTGAATTTACAGGTACGTTAAGGTGGTGTGGAATTCTACCAAGATTTTCGGTAGTTAACCAAATGAAAACTCTAGATATCTAGTAGTTCATTTAGTAAATCAACTCACACGTAACACGCCTCCTATCCACGCTATTCGAGACAGGTTACTCTATTCATTGTCATGCCCTAACATAAAATTCTTCAAGTCACACTCGTCCTAATTTTTATCTAACCCCCTTCAACCCTGTGTTTTCAATAAACTTCGGGACGAAGTTCCTAAAAGTAGGGGAGACTGTAACATCGCAAAATTTTCACGGAATTTCTATATGAAAAGCCCTTATTTTATCCTTAATTCTACACTAATGTGCCCAAGTCTATATATTTATTTTTTTTAAATAATAATAATAATAATAATAATAATAAAAAAAAAAAAGATGATACATAACTAGTTGGTTTTACCCAACCAACACATTGGCTCACATCATACCCACACTTTAACCAACAATCCAAGCCCACCTTCTTTTTCTTTAATCCATCGGAGCCCAGCCAAAGCCCAATCCCCGGCCCACAAGAAACTCGGCCCACAAGCCCCAACACCACTCCCTCTTCACTGTATAAAAAAAAAATAATAATGTTGTTTCCCCCGGGTTTCGAACCGGTGACCTTCCAGACACAACCCACACACACAACCATCTAGGCCATACTTGCATCTTGTTTTAATCCCATAACAGTTTATATTAATACACACATTCACGTTCCCTTTTCCCTTTCTCCTTGTTCGCAAAAACAGCAGCTGCAGCAAGTTAAATATTTTTTTTTTCTTCCTTCCTTTGAACTAGCAATCACACACATACATGGTAAGTTCGTGATTATCGGCCTATCTATCATCATATACACGCATAATTGTAATCAATTTATACCCAATTAAGTCTAATACGCGTATAACATTCAATAGCAAGTCAACCTTACCAATTAATCATCCCAGATCGTTACACTATAAATTGACCTTCTACGAATCATTATCACTCGCTCATACTCTCTTCTCCATCCTCAATTTTCTTCCAATCACACTAATAATTATCAATCCGTTCGCTGTTTGACTTTTGTCTTTGACCGAACAATCATACACGATTCCCCATTGTAAGTTTGAAATTTTTCAGTGGGTTTTGATTATCGGCATTCACACATCATAAACCCTAATGTTAATTATGTTATTGATGTGTGAATCGCTTGATTGGATAATCTAGGGCTTGTAAATTCTGATTTGGGGATAATGGGATCTGCTACTATGTGTATTTAATTATTTCAAAACGACATTCAACACCAACTGATCAACAGATCAGTTGGTTGGCCTCCTTTCACAAAGATATGAACCGGCCAGATGGCCAGGTTCGAGTCCCACAAGCACAATTTTTTTAAAAAGGCTTAACTTATATATATATATATATTCATTTATATAGTTAAAATTCATTTTAAAATACCAAAACCCTTTTATAAATTCTACAAAAATTATATTATGTTGATCTGATGAAAAAGTTCAACACCCAATTTTTAGTTTTCAAAAATTTATTTATTTAATATATATAATAAATAAATCAAGTTTATTCTATTTTATTTATAAAAATCTATAAAAATATCAAAACGATCTTATAAATTTCCACAAATTTTATTCCAAGTTTTTATAACATTAAGCTTTTCAGAAATAATTTTTAATTCTGAAAAATCATTTATTTAATATTTTTAATCAATTTTTGTTAATTTTAATCATAATTAAATCATAATAAATCCAATTTTTATTATTTTTGAACCAAAATTTTATACAAATTATTCCTGAGTATTTAGAACAGAAATATAATTTTTAAAATAATAATTCTTTAATTTTAATATTTTTAAATATTAAAGTTAAGATTTTGACAATTTGTAATAAATAAATTTAATAGTCTATTTTAAAGAAAATAATTTTATAAAAATTATTTTTATACTTTAAACACATTCTTGTGACCATCCTAGATTTAACATTTATAAAAAGATTTTTGGTTATTTATTTACTAAATTTCTCTCAATTGGCGAATATTTTTAATATTAATCAAACGAGCAATTATCCCCAATTCGAAGCCCTAGAACTTATACATTTGTAGACTCTATAGACTTAGACATATTTATTACTTCATTTTAGGGCGATACTTGATACATTTGGTCAACACATTTCTCAACAGATATAATATTTTACCAAGGTGAGTTTTACATAGCCCCTTTTCTATTTATCACCATTTTTTGGGGTGAAACATGTTACAACATCATTTTATGCAATTCAATCATCAATGTGTCTATGTGTTTTCTATGTTGCATTATGTCTTGAGCATGATTAGAGTAAGCACCATTCTAGCATAATCATTAACTCCGTACAAGCCGGCGGTATACATTGATAGATCTATTGGACTGACAATCCCACCCGGATACGTGCCTCCTACAAAGGTAGCGTGGGTGTTTGTTATCGTATAACATATTCAATTGGACCATGAGCGTATGGTATGTATCATATTATAACAGTCATCAGGGTTGATTATGCACTCGATTTACTTCTAGTATGTTCTCACATATGGACTAGATTGACATGACACATGAATTGCACAACATTTTTATTCGATTATCAAAAACCTATGTAATTCTCACCAACTTTTGTTGACCCAAAATATTTTCAACTTAACATGTTTCAGGTTTTATTTGCTTGAAAATTTGATTTGATGCTTGAAGATATGTGTATAGTTTTATTCAATTTGATGTACAAATCCTAGAACAATTGTATGTAATTCATTTAAATTATTTAATGAAATTTTATTATTCACCATGAGCTACTGAACAATCATCATTACGTGACATCCCGATGTTTCCGCCATCGGTTGGGGTGTTACACTATCCCTTCAAGTCCCCCTAGTCTAGGACTTCTCCTACTCTCTGGTGAGCAGGTGGAGTGCTAGACTCGAAATATGTTGGTCGCGGATGAAAGCTCATCTGCTTGTGTTTAGAAGCTCTTGAATGTGTTCCACCGCGGCCTCTTGAAAAGTTCGGCGGGGAACGTCTTTTACCATTTTACGTCAAAGTTACGCCGAGAGGACGTACTCCGCCTTACCTTTACAGGAGTCGGGCGGGGAACGTCTTTTGCAAGTTTACGTCAAGTTTCCGCTGAGAAGGACGTTCTTCGCCTTACCTTTGCAGGAGTTGGGCGGGGAACGTCTTTTGCAAATTTACGTCAAGTTTTCGCTGAGAAGGACGTTCTCCGCCTTACCTTTGCAGGAGTTGGGCGGGGAACGTCTTTTGCAAATTTACGTCAAGTTTCCGCTGAGAAGGACGTTCTCCGCCTTACCTTTGCAGGAGTTGGGCGGGGAACGTCTTTTGCAAATTTACGTCAACTTTCAGCCTTGAAATTAAATGCTGCTGGAGTGATTAATGCGGGTCTGGAGTTTGTGATAAATTCTAAATCATTGACATTCAATTTGTCTCTCATAAATTGGAGTAAATGCGCCTGGAATTCGAATGATCAATAACTTCTGATGGAAGTTTAATTGTTGCTGACGTGTTCAGTGATTGTCTGGTTGTGCAGACTGAGGGACGTCACATCGTGGTTGTAGTTACCAACACTTCGCCTGGTGTCAGGAGCGTGAGACATCACGCGTCTGACGTTTTGTCTTCATGGTTGAGATCGTGCCACGTGTTAGTGGGCACGTGCCTTCTGTCAGGCGCGTGGGTTCTCACGCGCTCACCTTGTAGATAATGTGAGATCTTGCGACACGTGTCGATCATCTGGTATGTGTGCAGTGTATAACTGTCACACACTGCCATCTGAACCGTCCGTCTGTGTCATTGACACGTGTCGTCATCTCGTGCTTTGAATTTGAAAAGGTGTGACGGTTAGTGCCTCCCTGGTGGGTCCCACTGTCATTAATGCGATGAGTATGTAAACCCCATTAGGGTTCATATGAACGGTTACACTCATATATCCTTCTTCTTCCTTCTTTGCTCTCGTTTTTCTCTCAAATTTCCGGCCACCGTTCTTTCTTTGAAGTTTCCGTTTAATCTTCAAAGATCTCACTGATCTTGAAGATTCATTGTTGAAACTTCAAGTTTCTTCTTGTTTGATTTCTTGCATCGTTGTCTTCTGTTTTTTAAGTTTGTTAAACCTTCATATCCTCTTGAAGATTCCGGTAAGTCTTCAAGTTTTCCGGTCATCTTTTCCAGTTTCCGGCAGCTTTGATCTTGAAGATGTCTGATGTTCCTGTTAGTCCGTCTCCATCCGCCGAGGATATTAGCATGGAGCCGGCTGTGGAAGAGGTGGAGGAGGAAATTCTTGTCGAACATGGCAAGATAAAGGAAAGGAAACTGATGTCCAATACCTATTTTGTTTGGAGTCAGGAGGCATTCAACCGGTTTTGTATTATGTACAATATTCTGCCGGAGTGGGAGCCCACCCTTTCGTCTCCGACCAGCACTGTTCTTTCTGCCGGTAGCGGTCGGTTGGCATTGTATGAGGCCCACTTTGCTAAGTGTGGATTCCGCCTGCCATGTACCCGCTTCCAAATTGATACCATGGTGGCCTACGGCGTTGGGCCTACACAACTAACCGCCTTCGGGCTTCTGAGGTTAGTTCATTTTGAAGCTTCCTGCCGCGCCTTAGACATTGAGCCAACCGTTGAACGGTTCAATGTCTTCTACTTTATGGCGCGAGACGAGATGTGGTTCTCGTTCAAGCCCCGCCCGAGGGTGCCGCCTATGGCCACTCACACTCCTAAGTCCTTGCATTGGGCGAAGGAGAAATTTTTCTTTGTAAAGAGGGGTGTGATCCCCATCAGTCTCCCCTGGAAGGTTATAGGGGATGGGCAGCGTGTGGCGGACATGGCTGTGCCCAAGGATTTCAAGAAGCAGGCCTGGTTCCTTACCCTTACTTCCAATGCCACCAAGCTGGAGTTCAACAATTTGACAGAGGGCATATTTTTCCTTCTTGGAATGAGCCGCCTTGGTATCCGCGCTGGCAAAGTGCCCTATATTGCTGAGGAGGGTATGTACTTTATTTTTTCCTTTTGTGTTTTCTGCGCCCTTTCCCTTATTGTTTATTGTTGCAGGTGTGGATAAGTTCCAATTTTATGCTGCCCGTAAAGAGAAGGGTATCAAGTGGAGGCCTTTGGCGGAGGGTCAGACTTCCTGTATAGAGGCATTTGCTGACCGCTTCTACTATCCTGACCTCACCGCCGCGCCCAAGCCTTATTATACAACCGGTAAGTCTTCGGATCCCTTCGGCACTAGTATTTTTGGAGATGATTCTACTGAGTCTTCAGTAGAGATCGTTCCGCCTCTGATCCCGTCCGCGGGGCGTGGACGTTGGAAACACGCGCCGCGGAGGCATGGGTATCGAGCAAAGGTTGCTCTTTCTGACTCGGGTTCTTCCGTTTCAGCAGGAGAGGCTGTCAAGGGGCGCCGACGGCGGAAGGATGGGCCGCCCTCGGAAGATGAAGAGGAAGCTGAGTCCTCTCAGCTAGAGAGGAGGAAAAGGGCGCGTCCTGACAGCGCTGCGACCAGCAGTGTGGCCGCTGCAGAGGGTGTGTCTTCTGCCTCGGCTGGTGGAGGCGAGGGTGGAGATGCCACTCAAACCCCTGAGTCGGTGGCGGGTTCAGAGACTGCTGCTGAGGGTGCTGGCAAGTAGAAAGTCAGCTTTACCGGGGAGCAAGGAGGGAGCGCCCCCGTTTTTTCTGTGGGGATCCGCGCTGCCCCGACTCGACAGCCTCTGTTTCAGAAGCTGATAAAGAAGAAAGCGTCTGGTAAGCAACGCTCATTTTCCTTTGGAATTTTTAACTTTGAATTTCTCTTAATATCCTGTTTTCCTTTGATAGTGTCGCCCAAGATAATTCCTACCCCTCCTCCTGCGTCTCCATCTGCGGAGGCGGCTCAGGTTGAGGAGGAAAGGCTGTGGAGAGAACAGGAGGCGGCTCGAGAGCAAGTGGAAGCCGATGAAGCCTTGCAAAAGGCTGAGGCTGAGCGGGTCGCCGCCGCTGCAAGGAAGCAGGCGGAGGCCGATGAAGCCCTTCGGAGGGCTGAGGCCGCGAAAGTTGCTGCTGCCGATGAGGCCAAACGAAAGGCTGAGGCAGAGAAGCAGGCAGAGGCGAAGTGGCTTCGTCTTCAAGAGCAACTGTTTCTTGAGGAGAAGGCTCGGCTTCTGAGGGAGCGCGAAGACCGTGAGCGCGCTGCTGCTGAGACCCAAGACAGGATCCATGAGTCTGACGGGTTTGAAAGAGCGCTCTTGGAGCAGGGCGCTGCTGGTGCTAGCGGTGGCTCACGCCAAACTCGGCGTGAGTCATCAAGGGTTGGTGAGGAGCCATCAGGAGTTTATGATGGCTCCTGTTGGGCTGGTGGTGATGCTATCTGGCGGCCTCGCTGGGCGATCAGGGAGAATACCTCATTTTCGAACTCCTTGGCCGCCCTCGAATTTGTCAGCGAGGTGGTGCCTCCCTACGAGCGCACTCACCAAGATCTGTTGAGTCGTCAGGACCTCATTTCCGCCTTGTGCGTTAATCAGGCGACTCAACTTTCTATGATGGACTCGCTGCGCCGCCGGGATTCGGCGGTGTGGGAGGATATCGAGAGGGTGGAGGCGGAGAAGGCGAGCCTTGCGGAGAAGGAGGCTGCCTTCAAGGCAGAAATTGCCAAGTACCGCCGTCGCGCCCATGACGCAGAAGCAAAAGTCTCCAAGCTTGAGGAGGACGCTGCTGCTGGAAAGCGCCGCTGGGCAGAGTCTTGGAAGAAGGCCAACCTTGAAACGATGAAGGTAAAGGATACTCTGGCTGAGGTGCAGGAGGAGAGGCGGACGGCGGTCCGCAAGTTGGAGGAGAAAAGCAAGGCCCTCACCGAAAGGACCGCTAAATATGTGGAAATGCGCAAGGAGCTTGAGTCTAAGGACGCGGCTCTTGTTGTAGCCACGGAGCGCGTCTCTTTCTTGGAGCAACAGAGGGTCCAGATCCTTGGGGTGAAGGAGGATCTGGAGCGGGACTTAGATTCCTCTGATCAGGCTCGTCTTGAGGCTGTCAAGGAATGTGAGGCGGCCAAGCTCTTGCTGGAGGAGGCAGTCTCCGCCCAGACTCAGATGCAGACTTCCATCCATTGGCTGATGACAGATGGAATGAATGGGGTAGGCTCTGGCGCTTTCTTTGTTTTTAAATACTTGTTTTTCCAGTTGATGTGCTAACTTCTTGCTTTGTTTGTAGGTCTTCAAGAGGTTCTGGCAGGGGCCTATGTTAGGTGATCAGGTTGCCGCCATAGCCGCCGCCGCCCAAGCCTATGGTTATGGCGAGGGTTTCGAAGGCGGCTTCTTGCATGCTCAGGACAACGGGCGCATCGAGGACGCGGAACATTATGGAAAGCCTTTGAAGGATGAGTATGAAGCTGAGTTGCTGAAGTTCGAAAAGATAGACTTTCCCATCCTTCGAGTGCTTGCGGATTGTAATAACAACGCGGATCCTCCTGCTGCCTTGAAGTATTTTATTGACAAATCAGATGAGCTGGCGAGGGCTTCTGGCAGGGAAACCTCTGGGGCGGGTGATAGATAGGCGCTATTTTGTTTGTTATCTGTAATCATTTTTGTAAATACCAAAAGGGTTTTTAAGTCCCTTTTATTAAAGAAATTTCAGTTTGTTATATCGTGTTGTCTCGTTCCTACCTTACTTATTTAACCAAGTCGTCACCCGGTGTGTAAGTAGAAGCTAGGACGCGCCCTCGGCTAGACAGTCCGGCGTCTAAGCGTTAATACTTTTTGCCTTGAAGACTGTAGCGGAGGTCGACTTGTGCCGTTGGATCCGAATTAGGCGCATGGTAGCCTTGCCTAGAAGACCTTTCACCGCGTTTCGTGCAGCGCGCGTTTCTCTTGTCTGAGTTGCAACGACTCTAGAAGACAAGGGTTTATGCGCGTGCCTTTGTTATGCGGAGTTATAGGTCCGGCAAGTAAATTCGTCTTGAAGACCATGTGCTGCGTAAGGAGTGTAAGCCCGACGCGCACGCGGCGCGTCTTGAAGGCGCACCTTGCTTTGTTAGCCAGCAGCTTTGGTCCGACGTGATTTTGCCCAAGTCTTGAAGACCCTGGCGCGGAAAATACAAGTAGAAACACAGATATGGGAAACGTTTTTATTGATAGTATGGCATGTGTAGCCATGTTACATGATTACAAATAACAACGTCGTAGCTGCGCGCCGTTCCACGACCGCGGAATAGGAGTGTCATCTAGCCATTCTAGCACGTAGGCACCTTTGCCTAACACTTCTTGTATCTTATAAGGACCTTGCCAAGTTGGGGCAAGCTTCCCGGGTTTTTCAGCGTTGGAAGCTTCGTTGTTGCGGAAGACGTAGTCCCCAATCTTAAAGGTCTGTTCTTTGACGCGCTTGTTGTAATATTGTTCCAGCTGAGTCTTGTAGTTGGCTTCTTTTATTGCCGCGAGGTCGCGGCGCTCTTCTAGTAGATCGAGATTCATGCGGAGTTCTTTATGATTATCGGTTGTGTCGGCCATTAACACCCTTGCCGTGGGGCAAGTTATCTCTGCGGGGATCACTGCCTCGGAACCGTATGTTAAGCTGAACGGTGTCTCTCCGTTACTTGTTTTTGTGAGGGTGCGGTAGGCCCACAAGACATGTGGTAGTTCGTCTACCCACCCTGTTCTCTTGGTACCCAGCCTTGTCTTAATGCCTTCTACAATTGTGCGGTTGGCCCTTTCCACTTGGCCGTTGCCTTGCGGGTGCGCAACTGATGTGAATATTTGCTTAACCCCCATTTGAGCCAGCCATTGCTGAAGGGATTGGTCTTCAAATTGTGTTTCGTTGTCGCTGACCAATTGCATCCGTAAGCCGAACCGACAGATAATGAACTCCCAAAGAACTTTCTTGACGTGCGCGCCGTTGATCTTGGCTAGAGGCTTAGCTTCGACCCACTTAGTGAAGTAGTCGATAGCAACAATTAAGTATTTCACATTACCCGGCGCCGCTGGGAATGGTCCCACCAGGTCAATGGCCCAATTTTGGAAAGGCCAAGCCGCTGTGACCGGCACTAGGTTGTTCTTGGGGCGCAGGGTATTTGGAGCATGGCGCTGGCAGCTATCACATTTGCGTAGTTCATTGACCGCGTCGACGTGCATACCAGGCCAATAATACACTGCGTTCATCAACTTCGCTACCACCATCCTTGGGCCCGCGTGTAGCCCGCAGGTTCCTTCATGTATGTCTTTGAGAAGAAAGGAGGCTTCTGCAGGGTCTACGCAGCGCAACAGTGGCCCTAGGTAAGAGCGGCGGTACAGAGTGCCTTCTATGAGTTGGTAATGTAATGTAACATCACGAAATTTTCCCCAAAATAATTTCACAATACAAAAGCTTGCATTTTTTCCATTAAAACCATATGTTTTAACCACTTAAATTTTGTAGTAATAATAAAAATAATAATAATAATAATGTTAATAATAGTTGAACGTTCTTGAAGTTTGAAAAAAAAAAAAGAAAGAAAACTATACTCAATCCCTTACCCATTCTCTTTTCTTGCCGGTGATTTAGGATCGCTCTAAATAACCAAACTCAGTCAAAACCAAACCATTGATTAATTTTAAGAGTTTCCAAACATATAAAATGCTTTTTGACCGGCAATCAATCTAAATTAAAGACTCGTAGTCAACGCCAATTAAGAACCCGGTTGCAGTTGTTCGATCAAACGTCTGTCATTATAACTACCAGTTCCAAACACAAACGAACAACCCATCTCTCAGCCCCTTTTCCTTACCCTCTTGAGCCTTCCCCTGTTTTTCTAAATCACTCCGGCGAAACAAGCCGCCCTTCAAACTCCAGCCATCCCTCTGTTACTCCGATCAGTTTCCGAGCACCGCAACCGTCACACACCACAGTCGCGCTGCCATCAACCTTTTAAGCATCGTCATCGTGATTCCGGCCAAGCTATCGGCATTGCACTAGAGCAGAGTGTAGGTAATTTTCAAACCCTTCCATTCATATAATAAAAATATTAAAATCCCTTACGGTTTTGTTTGACGTGAACTTAGAAAACGAATTTAGAATTTTATTAACTATGAGTTTGATTGCATAGTTCTTTTGGGAAGAGGTGCTCTAGGTGTGAGCCTCTGTTCAAAACATGGCCAACTAAAAAGAGATTATGTTAAGAAAAATGGGAACACAAATTCATGTGGTTCAAAATTTTCGAAATTTTCAATTTTATTTATTTTATATATACATATAAAAAAAAAAACTAGTTTTACTTGAAAGATACAATTAATGACAAAAGGGGTTCACACAATGTTCTTGTAAATACGTTTTTTTTTTTTTTTTTTTTTTGTACTATTTTATTTTATTATTATTTTTTTTTGTTTTGTAAAAGAAACTTGGAATTCTGTGTATAATATTATGAGAACATTTGATGGGTTGTGTTGGTAATCTAGAATATCTTGGACCTAAACAACATAGATAGATTTAAGTTCCAAGCTTATTGTTTATCCAATTATTTTAACTAGGTTAATTTCTCGGGATTTCTTGCCAACATAAACTACATTTGGTGTTATTATCGACTGTTCAAGGTGAGTTTACATAGCCCCTTTACTCTATTTTCACTATTTTTGGGGTGAAACATGTTCAAATATTTTATACTATCATTTACTCATACTTACTTGTGATTCAATTACACTATCATTCTATCATTTGACTGTAACAAAAAGACACAGTACAATCATTAACAATGATCAAGCTGCCTGTTTAGATTATAGCGCTATAGGTCTGACAAACCCATCCCCCGCATAGACTCAGGGATGATCGATAACAGTAATAACATTTAACTAACTTGCGAGTTAGTCATCAGTCGACACAAGGTTTGGTTGTACAAAGACGCATTGTTACATGTCGGTATCATACTCTATCATCATACAACTTTGAATGTTGTACAAACTATTGTTATCAATTATTTTCAAAAACCTATGTATTCTCACCAACTTTTGTTGACCCAAAATATTTTCAACTTAACATGTTTCAGGTTCTACTTGCTTGAAGAATTGCTTGAAGATATGTGCATAGTTTTATTCAATTTGATGTACGAATTCTTGTAGAACAATTGTATGTAATTTATTTAAATCAATTAATGAAATTTATTCACCATGAGCTACTGAACAATCATCAATACATGACATCCCGATGTTTCCGCCATCGCTTGGGGTGTTACATGTAAGGCCTTGTGTTGGATCTTTCGGGCCTCTGATTTGTCATCAGGCAGGATGCCGGAAGATAAGAAAGCTTTGATCGGGGTCATCCAGGACGCGTTGCCTGTTTGGATGACATGGACTTGTCGCAGTGGGACAGATGGTTTTTCGAAGACTTCAACTCGCACCTCTTTGGCCATGTGTGCGAAGACTGTGGACGCCATTTTACTCAGCGCATCGGCTGGTGTGTTCTCACTGCACCGGATATGCTCGACGGTGCATGAGTCGAACCGTCGCATGAGTTGCTTGGCTTGCTCCAGATATAAGGCCATGGTTTCGTCCTTTGCGTCGTATGATCCATTGATCTGTCGCGCGACAAGTAGTGAGTCGAAGTGTGCCTCAACGTGCCTAGCCCCCATTTTTTCCGCAATGCGGAGGCCTGCCAGCAACGCTTCGTATTCCGCCTCGTTGTTTGTGCTTTTAAAATCGAGGCGGATGGCGTACGTGAACTCATGTTTATCTGGGCTGATGAGGCGTAATCCTGCGCCGGCGCCGGCGTCATTGGAGGCCCCGTCTGTGAATAGGGACCATTTTTGCGACGGGTCGTGCGCTGGCGCGGGTGATTCTTCGGCTTTGCATTCTTGGACTTTGTCGGCCGGTATCTCTGTAGCGAAGTCCGCGAGTATCTGGCCTTTGATTGCGGGATGGGGTTTATAGTTGATCGTGTGTTCCCCTAGCTCGATAGCCCATTTGGCCAAGCGGCCGGACAGTTCGGGTTTGGCGAGAATGTCATTTAGCCGATAGTCCGTGAGGACGTTTATCGGGTGGCCTTGAAAGTACCTGCGGAGCCTTCTAGATGCATGAACAAGTGCTAGAACCAGCTTTTCCATTATTGTGTACCTTGTTTCCGCGTCCAACAATGTGCGGCTGACGTAATAAATTGGCGTTTGCACTCCTTTGCGCTCGACCATCAGAACTGCGCCTATCGTTCGCTCCGTGACGGAGAGGTAAAGCGTAAGCGGTTCTTTAGGAAGCGGCGCTGTTAGTGTCGGGAGGTTCATTAGGCACTGCTTCATTTCCTGGAATGCTGATTCCGCCTCTGGGGTCCAGCGGAAGTTGCTCTTCTTTAAGCAGTTCTTCAAAGTGTCCACGAACGGGAATGATTTTGAAGCATAGTTTGACAAGAATCGGTTTAGGGCCACAAGGCGACCCAGTAATGTCTGTACTTCTTTGACGGAAGCGGGAGACGACATTCTTTCGATTGCTTGTACTTTTTCTGGGTTGGCGCGGAAACCGTCCCGCGTTACAATGACTCCTAAAAACTTGCCTTCTTCCATCCCGAATGAACATTTGCTTGGGTTCAACTTCATGCGCACTTTGCGCAATTGATTGAATGTCTGTTGGATATCTCGAAGCATGTCTCCTTCATCCTTGCTCTTGATGACCAAGTCATCAACATACACTTCCAGTCGTACACCGATTTCATTGATGAAGGCCGTGTCCATGAGACGTTGGTATGTGGCGCCCGTGTTTTTCAGACCAAAAGGCATCTTGGTGTAGCAGAAGATTCCCGCGTCCGTTCGAAACGCGGTCTTGTCTTCATCTTCTTTGGCCATTTGGATTTGGTGGTAACCTTTGTATGCGTCCAAGAAGCATTTGAACCGATATGGGGCGAGTGAATCCACCTTTAGATCGATTTCTGGCAGGGGGTAACAATCTTTGGGACACGCCTTGTTGATATCTTTGTAATCGACGCACATGCGCCAGCCTCCGTTAGCTTTGGCGACCATGACAGGATTGGCCACCCAGGTTTGATATCTGATAGGGCGAAGGATGCCCGCGTTGAGCAGCTCGGTGACCTGTTCATTCATGGCCTTTGTTTTCTCCGAGCCCATACTGCGTTTCTTCTGTACTATGGGCTCTACGGAGCGGTAGACGTTGAGCCTGTGTTCCGCTATTTCGCGGGGAACACCAACCATGTCTACTGGTTGCCACGCGAAGACATCCATGTTGCTGATCAGAAGTTGCTTCAAGTGATTACGTATGGTTTCGGAGATTTCATGGCCAATGATCACCGTTTGCTCCAGAAATTTAGGGTTTAGCGCCCATTTTTCCGGCTAGGTGCGGGCGTTTGTTTTGACCATCTTAGGAGGTTTGGCGGCTTCAGTGGTGTGGCAGTCTTTATTGGCTCTGATGAAGGCAATACCTGTTTTGGTCGGGAAACCGACCATCGCGTGCGCCGTCGAAGCGTTGGCGTTAAAGCGCGCGATGCCTTCCCGTCCCAATAGAATGTCATGATTGGAGGTGGCTGGCAAAACCATAAAGTCACATATCTCCGTGCGCTCATGTGTGCCATCGGACCATGTGACTGGCAGGGAGAGCATGCCCCGCGGCATGATGGTCTCATGAATGACACCTGAGATTGGCTCATTGACTGGTACGAGCTTTGCTTTGTCTTCTGCGTCCAGTTGTTGGAAACATTGTTCATACATGATATCTGTGCTGCTACCGCCGTCTAAGAACATGTACCGCGTGCGGTAATGTCCGAAAACGGCGGTTATGACTAGTGGGGCGGTGCAGGAGGCGCCGCCTCTGACTTTTGGCATGAGGACATCGGCCTCCTTCCATGAGTCATCGAGTGGTTGTAGACGGGTGCGCTTGCCGTGCTGGGTGTTCTTGCCACGCTTAGTCATGTTGCAATGATGACGAGGGACGAGTGTGGCGGCATGAGTGTTGAGGTCGCGGATTTTCTTTCGCGACCCCTCCCCTTGATCTTCGTCGCCCGCATTACCCTTGCCAGTGCGGTGGACGCTCTTTACCAAATGACCCAGCTGTCCCGACTTCAGCGCGGCCTCGATCTCCATCTTCAGGCTATAACAGTTGTCTGTGAGATGACTGAAGTCATTGTGGTACTCACAGAACTTGCTTCGGTCCACGTTCCTTCGTTTCCCCAAGGGTTGGCTTCTTTCAGCATGACTTGTTCTGTTTTCAAGACCTGGGATGGTGTTTTTGTTAGCGGGGTCCAATCGTGGTTTTTCTTTGAATGTCCACGCTGGTCCCGCGATTGCTTGTTATTGATGAGTTGGTGGGCATCACCCGCGGGGGAATACTTTCCCTCGTCGGCGGTACCCGAGATGCGGCTCCAGACAGATTTTTTTTTATGTTTATTATTATTATTATTATTATTATTATTATTATTATTATTATGGTGTTGTGGCTGGAAACCGTGCATCTGGTTGAAAGATTTTTCGGAGGAGGCATATATTTTCGCGGAGTGGATGAGTTCATCCCAGGACTCCGGAATACCGTCTTTGCCCGTGAGGCATTTCATTAGCTCTGGGCTTCGCACGTTATGTATGAATGCTGCCCGGGTGAGCTCTTCCCCGCAGCCTATTTGCAAGGCCTCCTTGTTGAATCGAACTATGAAATCTTCGATGGATTCATGATCGTGTCGACGACATAACAAAATATGCGCCTTATCCTTCTTGTGCTTGCGCAAGTGTGAAAAGTGATTTCCAAACTTGTCGGTGAGGTCGTCGAAATCCTTAACGCTCCCGGCGGGGAGGTTGTCGAACCAGACTCTGGCCGCGCCGGTTAAAGTTTGTGCAAACAGATGGCACCAGACCTGGACGGGCCAGTCTACCGACATACCTGCGCACTCAAAGTCATGCACATGGTCATCCGGGTCACGCAGGCCATCGTATCTACCGATGCTGCTAGGAAGCTTAGCTTTCCTTGGTATTTTGGCCGTCGCGATGCGAGCGACAAACTTTGATTTTTCGGCGAAAGCTTTTGGTCTAAACGGCCTGACCAAGTCGTCGTCCTCGTTGTTATGACGCGAGCGATGACGGTGTTTCTTTCCAGTGTAGTCAGAGTCGCTGCTAGACGACTCATAGCCATCCGGTTCATCACGTGACTTCGTGCAGCCCCGAACCCTGGCGTCTCCGCCGGGTTCCCCGCTACGACTGTCGTCGTGAGTGGCCGAGTCTTTCTTCTTGTACCCCTTTTTGGATGGGGTATCATAAGTGAGGGTTTTGCCCTTCTTCTTGGCTTGTTGCAAGAGTTTGCGTTGGTATATCGCAGCACTCTTGGCGTTCTGACGAAGGAGCCACTGGTCCGGATCCTCCTCAGAACCGCCGTCACTGTCATCACCCGAGTCTACATCACGGATCTCGACGTCCGGCTCGAGACGTGAAGTGGGTTGTTTGACGACAGTGTGTGGTGTGTTTTGGTTTTCCGGGGACTGAGTGTCGACGTCCCGGTATGGTTAAGGGCAGAAGTGTTAGGGTTGGGTTCTGCCATGGGTGGGTTAAAAGATGAGTTAATAGGGCTGTTCTAACCATTGGATGGCGCCAATGAAGAAACAATAAGTAACACGGTGATTAATACTAATCACCGGGTGGTTTATACTTATGTAACTACAAGCTTAATCCTTTACCCAAACCGTGATGGTTAACCCGTTCGGAGGTTTAGTGCGAGTGAGTGTGTGCAAGAAGTGTGTGAGAACACGAGATTTAAGTGGTTCGGTCTTTAATGACATACGTCCACTGTAAGTACACCGGAATGTTATTAAGAATGAGAGATTACAAGGATTGTATATGGTTGTATGACTATTTCTGAATGAGAATACAAGGATTGCATCTAATCCTATTTATAGGCACCGAAGTGGGCTGCATGGAAAGGCCCACAGGTGACACCATTGGCTTGGGCCCAACCGAGGCCCAAGTCCATGGTCCTTCTGAAATTGGCGGGAAAGGCTGATCACTGTTGATGACGTCACACTACAGTGTGGTCGTTGTTGTAGCTGGACACGTGGCGGGTTTCTGGTGGTGCATAGTGATGCTGTACTTGCTACAGTGCTCAGGCTATATCTGCCGTCTGATGTGATGTCTGACAGTTGGCGAGGTAATGCCTGCTGGTCACTGTTCGACGACAGTATGCACAGTGTAGCCGTTCTCCTATTGCACTATCTGCCACATGTCCTTCTCCTGCTGGTGTGTACACTGACATAGATCTTTATGAATCTTCCTTTTGTCGTTCTTTGTACCTCGTATGAAAAAGTGCTAAGGGAAGATTCCGCGCGTGATTTTACGCACGTGCCAGGTAATGTCTGCTGCTTATCATCTGTCTTGGCGCGCGAGGCATGTTGATTACTTGTCCTCGCGCGGGTGCGTTGCTCCGCCATGGTCTGGTGCAATGGTTGTTTCATGGGGAT
Source organism: Ambrosia x helenae (assembly GCA_030844895.1). Taxonomy (NCBI): domain Eukaryota; kingdom Viridiplantae; phylum Streptophyta; class Magnoliopsida; order Asterales; family Asteraceae; genus Ambrosia; species Ambrosia x helenae. The sequence continues at coordinate 41,045,022 of CM061223.1, forward strand.
AGGGACGCCTTTCGGATTAGGCTCCCTATCCCTTCACCAGTCATCTAGCTCGAGACATGGCAAGAATGTAGAGATTAATCAGGTAAGTATTCTTCGCTCAGGTAAGATTTATGACAATAAGGTAGGGTCTCCACCACCATTTGTAGAGGGGGTGGTGGAGGATGTTAGTGATGATGATGATGAGGGGGAATATGTGAAAACATCTGTTAGCCTTAAAAAGACTAAGAAAGTAACTTTTTCTGAATTACCAAATAGGGTATTAGAGAATAACAATGAAGCTAAGGAAAAGGGTGTGGAGGGTAATACCATCCCGTTTCCTGAAGCTTTGGTACCACTAGAAACAAAGGGAAAACGAAGGAGCCCACAACAGGAGGAGATGTGGGAAATTTTTAAGCAGGTAAAGATTAACATACCTTTGTTGGATGCTATTAAACAGATTCCCGCTTATGCTAAGTATTTGAAGGAGTTGTGTACTCAAAAACGGCAAAATAAAGTTCCAAAGAAAATTGATTTTTCAGAAAGTGTCAGTGCCGTTTTGTCGGGTATACTTCCTCCTAAGCTCAGGGATCCAGGAACTCCTTTGATACCCATTCAAGTGGGTGAATGTAGGATAGACCGAGCTTTACTGGATTTCGGAGCTAGTGTTAGCATCTTACCGGGGAGTTTATACGACCAGTATGATTTTGGGCCTTTTACAGAAAGCCGACACTACTGTGGTGTTGGCCGACTTGACTTTGAAACTTCCCCGGGGGATAGTATATGATGTCATTATCAAAATGGAGGACTTTTACTACCCAATTGATTTTCTAGTGTTGGATTATGTCTCTTCAAATACAACTAAACAACCTAATGTGATACTTGGTAGACCGTTTTTAGCAACTGCAAATGCTTTAATTGATTGTAGAAACGGGACAGTTGACATGGCATTCGGGAATAGGAAAGTTCGTTTAAGCGTTTTTCCCCATACATCTAACTCTCCGTCAGTGATGAATGCTTTATGGCAGACATTATTGACACGTGTCACCCCCATGTAAATGAGGAGGACGCAACAGAGACGTGCTTTGTTTGTGACAGGAAGGATGTTGAATACAGGGAGGTTCTGAAAGAGATGGAGAATGAGTTGGAGGTGATGGCGGTCAAAGAAGGGAAACCCACCTGGACACATCAGGTGGAAAGCCTACCAGAGCACATTGACACAGAGTTGAAGCCATCATTGGAATCACCTCCACAGCTGGAACTGAAAGAATTACCAAAGCATTTGAAATATGCTTTTGTGGGTGAGAATAAAACTCTTCCTGTTATTATTGCTTCTAATTTGTCTGATGTGCAGGAAAAAGCATTGATAGAAGTGTTGGTAGAGCATAAAGCGGCGATTGGATGGACCATTGCAGACCTGAAGGGAATTAGTCCATCCATTGTGATGCACAGGATCATTACTGAAGAAGGTGCAAAGCCGGCTAGGGATGCTCAGAGAAGGTTGAACCCGAATATGCAGGAAGTGGTGAAAAAGGAGGTCTTAAAGTGGATTGATGCAGGTATTGTTTACCCGATTTCAGATAGTGAGTGGGTGAGTCCGACACAAACAGTGCGCAAGAAAGCAGGTATACAAATTGTTACAGGTGAGGATGGTGAGCAAATTGCTACCCGGCCCGTTACCGGGTGGCGTATTTGCATTGATTACAGGAAGTTGAATTCTGCAACTTCCAAAGATCACTTTCCATTACCTTTTGTTGATCAGATAGTTGAAAAACTCGCAGGTCAGAAATTTTACTGTTTTCTAGATGGATATTCAGGATATAACCAGATTGCCATACATCCTGAGGATCAACAGAAGACTACGTTTACATGTCCATATGGCACCTTTGCATTCAGGCGAATGCCATTTGGCCTTTGTAACGCCCCGGCCACCTTTCAAAGGTGCATGATGAGTATCTTCTCAGATATGGTCGGGGACTCTCTAGAGATATTCATGGATGACTTCTCAATTTTTGGCACATCCTTTGAGTCATGTTTAACACAACTAACAAAAGTTTTGAAAAGATGTGTCGAAACAAATCTGGTTTTAAGTTGGGAAAAGAGCCATTTTATGGTTCAGGAAGGGATTGTGTTGGGACACGTAATCTCAAGTAGGGGAATCGAGGTGGACCATGCTAAAATTCAAGTGATTTCAACTTTACCTCCACCTACAAATGTTAAAGGCGTTCGTTCCTTTCTTGGACACGCCGGGTTTTATAGACGGTTCATAAAAGGATTTTCTGTTATTACTAAACCGCTATGTAACCTTTTATTGAAAGATGTCCCGTTTGTTTTTGATGAAGAATGTATGAAAGCTTTTACCACCCTAAAACAAAAACTAATTGAGGCTCCTATTTTACAATCACCAGACTGGTCCACCCCTTTTGAGATAATGTGTGATGCTAGTGACTATGCAGTTGAGGCGGTTTTGGGACAACGGGTGGATAAAAAGCCTGTGGCTATTTACTATGCAAGCAAAACTCTTTCTGATGCTCAGTTAAACTATACCACTACTGAGAAAGAGTTGCTTGCAGTTGTGTATGCATTGGATAAGTTTAGATCTTATTTGTGGGGTAGCAAGGTTATTGTTTATTCAGACCACAGTGCTGTCAGGTACCTCATGGAAAAGAAGGATGCTAAGCCAAGGTTGATTCGTTGGATCTTACTGTTGCAAGAATTCGACCTTGAGATTCGAGACAAGAAGGGGAGTGAGAACGTGGTAGCCGACCACTTGTCACGGGTGGTGCATGAGACACAAGCACCAGAAGTGGAAATCAATGACACATTCCCAAATGAGCAATTATTATCTATTTCCACTAAACCATGGTTTGCTGATTTTGCTAATTATGCAGTTACAGGAACCACTCCAGAGCACTGGTCAAAGAGGAAGAAGCAGCATTTTCTTTCTCAAGCGAAGTATTACATATGGGATGACCCATACCTCTTTAAAGTTGGACCAGACCAGCTCATCCGAAGATGTGTACCGGATGATGAAGTTCAATGTGTGCTGAGCATGGTGCACACATCAGTGTGTGGTGGCCATTTCAGTGGTCAAAAGACGGGCCACAAAGTGCTTTCATGCGGCCTATATTGGCCTACCATTTTTAAAGATGCTTTCGAGTTCGCTAAAAATTGCTTAAGATGTCAACAGATGGGTAGCATCTCAAAACGGAACGAGATACCCATGCAGCCGATTCTAGTTGTCGACATCTTTGATGTCTGGGGAATCGACTTTATGGGCCCGTTCCCGAATTCATTCGGTAATTTGTACATCTTAGTGCCAGTAGATTACGTGTCCAAATGGATCGAAGCCATTGCCACCAAGACGAATGATCACATTGTGGTGTGCAAGTTTGTCCAAAGTAACATCTTTACTCGCTTTGGAATCCCTCGTGTGATCATTAGTGATGGGGGGTCCCACTTTAAAATTTTTTACTTTGGCAAGCTCCTTAAAAATTATGGTGTAGACCACCGTATCGCGACACCGTACCACCCACAAACGAGTGGGCAAGTTGAGGTGTCCAATAGGCAGATTAAGGAAATTTTACAGAAAACTGTGCGACCTGACCGCAAGGACTGGTCCACTAAACTGGATGATGCTTTGTGGGCGTATCGCACTGCCTACAAAACGCCTATTGGAACCACACTTTATCGGTTGGTCTACGGGAAGGGGTGTCATTTACCTGTTGAACTTACTCATCGGGCTTTATGGGTTGTTAAACGGGTTAACATGGACTATGATGCTGCAGGAAAGGCAAGAATGTTGGCATTGGGAGAGCTAGAAGAGCTGAGGAACGAAGCATATGAGAGTGCAGAGGCATATAAAGACAAAGTAAAAAAGGTGCATGATGCCAAGATCCGGTTGAAAAACATTGAGGTAGGTAATAGAGTTTGGTTATACAATTCTAGATTGAAGTTATTTCCAGGAAAGCTGAGGAGCAAGTGGACTGGACCGTATCTGGTCACACGTGTGGGGAACTATGGAGATGTGGAGATTGAAGACTTTGATGATCATTTGAGGCAAGTGGTGAATGGCCACCGATTGAAACCTTATATTGAGCCAAATGACATCAATGGACCGGACAAACAGTCAGAGAGCTTCGCTTTAAGCACTCTGACCTATGATTCAGAATGAGCATCCGAGGTAAAAGTCTGGCTGAAGACTAATAAACTTAGCGCTACCGGGAGGCAACCCGGAATTTTTGTAGATATTATTGTTTGTTTTTATTTATTTTTTTACCGTTTGCAAGTTGTTGAAGTACGCCCAGTGGCTCACACAAGTGTGGGGACGTTTGGATCGCCCAGGTACGTTGCTCTAACCCGAAGCATAGTCGAGGACGACTTAGAATTTTTCTAAGGGGGTGGTGAGGGCGAGTAAAAAAAAAAATTCTTAATGTTTTTGCAATGAATAAGTTTGTGATGATTGAGTGAAGCGGCTAAAATGATGGACTTAAGATGAGTTGTGTAACGTGTGTGAGCCGAAGGAAAATGATCGAGTCGCGTACACTTGAAAGTGTTCATGGACGTTGGAGCGTTGAAGAGGAACTTTGGAGAAGCCAAGAACACCCGAGTCAGAGGCTAATAATAATAATAATATATAAACGTAAAAAAAAAAGTGAAGAATGCAAATAAAAGTGTGCATTTAATGCAACTTGAAAAAAAAATAATAATAATAATCAAAGTGAATTTTGTATCTTACGGTGCTAACAGCCAAGAAAGAAAAAAATGCCGCCTCTTTCAATTGTAACTTACGGGTGACTTCTGTATCTTACGGGTCCCACAGCAAAAAAATTGCGAGGCTTTCAAACGTAGCTTACAGATTTAATCTGTAGCTTACGCCTGATCCACAACCAACAAAGAAGGTAAAGGCCGCCCCTTTTATTCGTAAGGTACGGGTTATACCTGTAACTTACGGTATTATCAGCCAAAGAAAAGAAAAAAATACGAGGCTTTTGATTGTAACCTACGGGTTCTTTCAGTAAGCTACTATTGATAAACAAAAGTGAACCGGGACCACCTCTAACTTCCTGAACCGGGTTTTTAAACAGCATCAACACATTTGAACCGGTCCAACTTCAATTTTAACCTACCTAAACAAAAATTTCAGCCATAAACATCGATTAACATCTTCTTTAACATCTTCCTTCTCCAACAATTCCTAAGAACCCTAATCTTCAAGCATCCATAACTCACTCAATCCTTAACCAAATCAAACGATTCTTGACCCTAACCCGACTAATTTTTCAAGATCTACAAAACCCCTAACATATTTTGTATTAATTCGTCACGGTTTCCGAGATTTCTGGACTTCTTAGGACGAATTCGTGGGTCTTGTTGAGGGTTGTTCTTTAAAGTTGCAATCTTGTCTTTCTATTGTTTATTATCATCAAGCTAAGGTATGTTTCCACTCTCCTTTACTATATTCATTGCTTATAATGTTGATATTGCTCAATATATGATGAACTAGGAGGGTAAAGGAACAAGTGTTGTGTTGAAAGCCTTAGATGTTGATTATGATTGTGATTGATTGTCTACATTGTTATGGTTTTGCTATGAATCATCACCAAAGATGAGTTTTTTGTTCATAAATGTGTAAAACATTGAATTGTGAGTAACATATTGTGATTAATAAGAACATGAAATTGGTATCAACTATTGATTTAAATTCTTTTTCATGGACTTTGTACAACAATTGGTGATGCATAGGCAAAACATGGCAATAAACAAGTGTGGGAAGGAAGTTGTGAACACACTTGTTTATGACTCGAATTCTATACACTAACTTGAGGTGTTTGATTGTTTATGTGTGTAGATGGCGAATTCAAAGAATTTTGGAAAGGGCAAAGGGAAGGAAGCGGTATCATCAGCTGCAGCAAGGGCCTCTAAAAAGCGAAAGACTGCAGGAGGAATTGTGATTTGGGACGCACCGGTCCAAGAAGAAGAAACAGTGGATCAGGGGTTTCAACAACCACCCAACCCCCATACTGATATCCTATATATCCCCGGTTGGCCAAGAGGGCCGTTGTCAGAGCAACCAGAGGAACACCAATCTGAATTGTTTTACAAGAAGATGGGTGAACGGCATTCAATCATAGGCAACATGCGTTTTGAAAAACAGGTGTTGAAGGATGACTTCAAATCCTTGGGATTCATGGAGAAATTTCGCGAATTTGGTTGGGAAGCGGTTGTAGATTTCAAGGGTGCGAAGGATGGGAGAGTATACGTGAATAGCATCATGCAATGGCTGAGCACATTGAAAAGGGATGACGGTTAGAACCCCCCACAAACCACTAGACTCACTGGGATTGTTGAAGGAAAAGAAGTGGTTTTATCATTTGCTACGATGCGACGGATCGCGAAGTTCGATTCAAAGGACGATTCATGGTATCAATACATCGAGGAAAATGACTATTGGAATAACGCTTTCAAATTAGCAAATCAAACCGCCATGTTTTCTGAAATCTTTGATCTAAGGAAGGGTGTAGAGTTAAAAAGAGCCAACTTGAAGCCGATTGTGAGGGTTTTGTTGCAGTTTGTCATCCACAATGTAGCACCTAGGACAGGTGATAACGTGCACCTCCGAAAGTGGGAAGTTCCATTATTGTATGCCATCATGACTGCGCGACTAAGGCTTTCCTTTCGTCAATTAGTAATCATGCACGTCTGGCAAGCAAGAAACCAAAAAGGGAAGAAGCTAATCCCGCATGCTAGACTATTAAGCGCATTAATGGAAAAACATGATGTAATGGCCATCCCGGATCCAGAGTATTGTAAACCACACACCATATTCTCAATTCAAGCTTTGGCCAAAGATCCATGGAAGTACACAAAGACGAAGGTTTGGCACAAGCTGAATATGGGTGATGGAAGCAAGGTGAAGGTTTTACAATGGGGAAAGGAAGCGCCTAGGGAAGGCGAGATGGATGATCTTGACTCGAGTGATGAAGAGTTTGTGAGGCAACAAAGAGAAGCGGGTATTAGAATGGACGAGGGGCCTAGCCAGCCTCAGATTGGTAACCCGGGGTATTCTTGGGGAGTCGAGGATGATGAGATGCAGGCAAAAGTGATGAGCATGCGACCGCCACAATATAATGGGTGGGACCTCTATCAACAAAGCATTTATGACCAAAATACACGGATAGACGAAAACCGAAGGAGGGAGCATGCGCAATTGATGAGGTGTGAGCGGGTTAGACACTTAGAGTCGCAGATGGAGTTGAACATGCGAGCTTTCGATGAAAATCAGTATCGGAGGCATCTGGATCTTTGTGCGGGGGTTCCCTATGTTGAGAACCCACCTTATGTGGATTACAACACCATGTCACCACTCGGACCAGGTGTGCCGAGGCCCCCATCGCCTTTAGTTCACGGGTCGATGTGGCTTCCACGGGAGTATACTGCTCCCCATTTTCAGAGCTCGTATCCATACCAGCCACCACCTTATCAATACCCGTCCCAGCAGCAGCAGCAGCCGCCTCAATCATCAGCATCATCATCATCACAGCAGCGTCAGGACCAAGGCTTGGGCAGCGTTTTCGACATGACTGAGTTGTATGAGCACTTGGGGGGATTCTATGGTGGACCACCTGGTCCATCTTACTGATGCGCGCCCTCCTCTTTATCAGGTCATGTGCTGTCCCTCATCTTGTATAGTTTTGTGCTTTTGCATTTATTTCTTTGTTTTTTTTAGTGTGTTTTGTTTTATTGTTTTGGGATGTTAGTCGTTTGGATGGATAGCATTGAAAGTTGAACATGTTGAGTGAGGAAGGATTGAAAACAAGCAAAAACACCATACATTGGGGACAATGTATCCCAAGTGTGGGGATGGACGACCCTAGGACGGTTGGGGGGGAGCACTTACAAGTGTGAGAAAAATTGGAAAATTTTTTAAATTTTTGAATGGAAAAACATCAAGAAAAAAAATTTTTCTCGCAAAAATGTCACCTTTTTCACTTGATCAGGCACAAAAGCCGCGTTTTCAGTTGCTAACGAGTCCTTTGCTGAGTATGAAAAATGAGACCCTTTATCATGGTCATCCCTTTAAGTTTCATGAGAGTTTTTCTGACAAGTGTTTTTATAAGAACTGAAAAGAGATGCCTAACTAGGGGTAACATGCTTATATGAATTGCATATGCTACATGTCGGCAACCTATATCCCTACTTTGTGAGACTTTGAGCCTACTAGATTGATAGAAAGTGATATATATGTTCATTTGTTGAGAGTAGGCCAAATGTTTCCTTACTGCAGAATTTGTGTGATTTGATACGTGCTAGAGCTGTAGGCAAAATATGCGCATAGATGAGAAAGGCAATTTAGGAATACCCTTTTGTTGTGTTTGAAGCCAGTTCATGTTTTGTTGACCCGTTTATCCAAAATTACCCTTAGGAGCCCATGTTGAGCCTATACCCTTTCATTTGATTAAACCTATTACCCAAAGTGACATGTTTACCTTTTTGAAATAAAGTGATGACATCCATTGTGTTTTCGTGTTGTTCAAGTGTTCGAGTTCTATTCAAAAAAAAGAAAAAAATATATATGAAAAAAAAATAGAAGTATGTGTTATGGGTCAAATATGCCCAAAGTTGTGTGATTATTATGTTATTGTGCTTAGTAAATAAGGATGGTCATCTATTCATGTGAAACCCTTGTTAAACCAATTGTTAGCCAAATCATTCCTACCTTTACCCTAAGCCCAAAACCCATAAGACCTTTCGATGTGTGCATAGTTTACAGCTTCTGTGTGATTGTCATACAAACCTATGATAGCAAGGTTACATTCTTGGTTTTTGAGTGATTTATACTAGCACATTATAAGCTAGTCCAGATATAAACCGAGAGGAGCGACCATTGTGAGGGGTGTGTAGTATATGTGTATGATGATAAGCATGTTAGGTTTAGTTAGGCAAGTCTTGATTTTAAAATGTGCAATATTGCTTGTCAGTTTGTCAATCTCGATTATGTAAGTCTATGGGATTGGGTATGATTTGGGGCCTTGAAGAGTAGTTTCGGTAAGGGAATTGAAGGTGGCTTGTTAGCAAAGCGAGTAGTGTTTTGTGATGGTTTGATTGGCGACAATCAAAGGTAAGTGTGGGAATGTGATGAAAGGGTAAATGAATGGTTAATAATAAGCCCAATTTGTGTGTTTTTGTTGTGTTTGTGTTGATAATATATGATGAATGGGATAACTACGTGAGCTTTGATCGTTTCAGGATAAATGGCTAAGCGGATGGAATTAGAGCCGAAAAGTGTGAAGCGTTGTGTCCAAGTTAAAGAATTGAAGAATTGAAAGTGTTCGAGAGCTTGTGGAAGAGAATTGGATGTTTGAAGGATGTTTATGATGAAGAAGTGAAGATTAGAGTGTGTTTGAATGCAAGGATTTGAAGGGAAAATGCTTTGGAAAGAAGTTGAAGAAACAAGGAGTAAGCTACGCCTTCCATCTGTAGCTTACTAATGAATTACAAGGCAATTTAAGCATTTTCACGTGGGTTAGAATAGTAAGGTACAGGGCTGATCTGTAAGGTACTGCTGAATAAAGCAATGCTGATAGATTGACTGAACTGTAAGCTACGGTTCTGATCAGTACCTTACGGCTGGCTGAAGAGCAAAAGTAGGAAAGGTTGTTTTTCATTAATAAAATGATTTTTATCAAACCTAGCAGCCTCCTAAGCCCTTAATCACGAAAATACACCATCATTGGGAGACTTTTGAAGCTACAAACACCATTGTTCATCATCATTCATCCATTCTTTCAGTTTCCATCAACATGTTCGGTATTATTATTCATACTTTTGAGTTGTTTCTTGTTATCATGAGTGTCTAAACATCTTGTAATCACCTCCGGGTGTATGGTTTAATTGTGAAACCTTAACTCTTGTTTGATTTGGTTTATGGATTGTTTTTCATTTAGTTGAAGAATATTTGTGGTTTTCATCATTTAAATGATTCACTTGTTTTCAATTGCTTATCTTGTTATCATTCACATTCGGTTTTTCTTGCATCGTGAGTAGTTTGATAATTGGGAGGGTAAGTGATACTTGTGGGTTGGTAATTGAATTATACAGGTTATTATTAAAAACTTGTGTTCGGTTATCACTTGATTTGAACTGTCCAACAAAACTATGTCTATGTAGTATCCAATCATTTAAACAAGAGTAGGGTGGATCATTAACCGGAAGCCTGGAGGGGATTACCTCTTTAATATAATTGTTACAAGTCTTAAATTCGTTTTCCTTAAAGTTCAAAGCAAAAACAAAGCAATTAGGTTGTAGGTTAATAGTTAAAGTTGCAAAACTACTCTTTCCACCAATTCCCTGTGGAGACGACTCGACTTACATTATACTACTTATTTTCATATTTTTGACCGACCAAACGACATCGATCAGGTGCCTTTGTGTTTTTCTCCAATTCCGGTCTGGTTAGGCCTGTAGCCCACCTTGACCGTGATATTGGTGCATTTTAGGTTTTAGTGCTTGCCGCATTTCCCATGCTTACACTCGGTTGACACATGTTCAATCGTATGATTACGTGTTATGACATATCGAATAATTGAAAAGGAATGAATTTCTTACTGGACTTGGAGATCAAGCTTGAACAAATGCTTATCTCGTAACCTGGGGCTCTGATACCACTTGTAAGACCCGGCCCCGATATTAGCAAGATTATCCCAATTCAAGACCAACTAGTTAGAAAATTCGACAGTTACATTAATCATTTACAAATCCCAAAAGAGGTTTAGTGTTTAGAAAAGGTTTCTCCCTAGACTGAATTACATCATTAACTATGACATTACAATAGTTAAAAACATAATTTGAATGTTTGAACATTGTTTATTATCAAAAGATAGGTCCATTGGGCGAGTTTGTTTTCACGGAAGCGTTGAGATGCGTCATTGGTTCTTCAACATATGTTTGTTATTAACGAGGCAAACGAGATTATTTATGGATTAGCTATGTGTTTCATTGATTCATTTGTTAAGCAGCATATTACTTATAATTTAATAATTGCAAAGTTTTACGAGGTTTGGGGTGTTACAACTCCACAGTGGCTAGGTCAAAGCTGAATGTAGAGCCATGTGTGCTGCAGTATGTGAAGTGTTATGGGTAAAAAATTTGATGTCAAAATTATTGGTAAATGTCAGACTTCCTGTGGTGATGAACTGTGATAGTTTTGGTACCTTATCAATAGCAGCAAACCCTGTGTTTTTTGATAACACAAAATACTTTGAACTGGACTTATTCTTTTTAAGAGATCACATTACAAAAGGTGTTATTAAACCAACAAAAGTTAGTTCAAATGAACAATTTACTAATTTGTTTACTAAAGGATTGTTAACACGTCAACCCACAAAGTTGTGTGAAAAATAAGAATGGTGGATGAGTTTAAGTAATAAAATTATAGGGGTGGTGTAGGGATGGAAACGGGTCGGGTATGGCTAATACTATCACACCCCGCCAAGGCGGAAACACGGAATGCGACACGAAAGGTTTTCAAGCACAAGATTCGAGCAAACATTCATAATAACATATATTAAAATACTAAATTTGATCAAAGATAACAACCATCACGAGAGTATTGTTTAAAATGAACCACATGTTCTTAAGTTTTGAAAAAACAAAATATGATAGTTGTGAATGAATACTCAAACATGCCCTAAGTTCCATCCATTGAGCTAGTTACCTAAAAAACATGCATAAAAACTTTGTCAACATAAAGTCGGTGAGTTCACAAGCCTGAAATAGTTGAAAACATAGAGTTTAATGAAATCCACGAATGACCCATCAATGTCTAGCTAAGACAATGATGATACTGAACGATCATGAGTCCATAACCAAACCTCGACGTGTTGTGCCTCCCACATTGTACAATAAAGACAATGTATAATCATGTGTGAAATACAAGCACTCTTTTCTCGTATGTATCCGGGTTAGAGCGACTAACCAAGAGTGTGGGTGTCAACCCTATATATTTATTCAAGTGTTTCATGGCTAAATCCATAGCTAATGGTTATGGGAAAACTAATTGCACGAGGGCTTTATGAGTACTCTAAATATATTGTCTCATGTATACCGGTCTACTAGGAATTCATTCTAAAACTAGTAAGCAATGCATGTCTTTCCCCAAAATATAAAACAGTAAAAAGGGGGCGTGAAATTCACCTCAAGTCTGTGCGAAAGCTAGCAAGAATATATGTCCGATGAACTAGGAAACCCGACCTACACGTCTTAGATACATTATTTTTCATAGAATCTTGTATCAAAATAGTTTCCCTTGGTATATGCATACACATGACACACACCTACACACATGTATATATGTACACTACACACTTGTATATATTTATTATAGGCAAAATGGAATTTATTAATCTCATCTTTTTGCAGTTGGTCGATAATAACCCCACTTAAGTTTATTCTTTCCACCAATCTCACCTTTCAGATATTTGTCTCTCAATGCACCCCCCCCCGTTAACTCACACTAATGCCGTTAGCTGAAACTCACAATTCTAGGCGATTATTCACTGGATTTGAAAGAGGGAATCAAGATGAAGATATTGGTATGTTCAATTACAGAAATAAGCATGGTTCGTCAGTTGTAGGTTGATGTTCTCCTCGAATGGGATGACCGGAACCGATGATTAAACCATCGAACCATGCTTATTTCTACAATTGAACATACTAATATCTTCGTCTTGATTCCCTCTTTCAAATCCGGTGAATAATTGTCTAGAATTGTGAGTTTCAGCTAACAGCGTTAGTGTGAGTTAACGGGGGGGTGCATTGAGAGCAAAATGTTTGAAAGGTGGGACTGGTGGGAAGAATAAACTCAAGTGGGATTATTAGCGACCAACTACAAAAATGTGGGATTAATAAATTCCATTTTGCCTTTATTATAATATCCAACACACACATACATCTATGTATTTTCATGTATTTGACACACATACACACCCATATATGTACATGTTCCACTCTATTCACATAAATACTCATGTTAATGGTGTCACTACACTTATATGCATAAATATTTGTTTCACACGCGCACACACATACATACATAATATATATAGGTGCGACATATATACATACATAACATATGTATATACATGCAACATACATACATACATAATATATATACATGCACAACATATACATATACATCATATACACACATGCGCGTGTAACATTCATACATACATACATACATGTAGTTATCTTCCTAAGATTATCCCAAGGTGTAACATTTAATAACTTGCTTAAAAAAGGTTTGTTCTTATACAATATGGGTGAACTATCTAGTGTAAACATATGAAAATAACAAGTAGAGTTAGGAATCCATACCACTAGTGCTTGGATGTGGACTTGGATCTTGCTACAAGTGATGAAGTGAGTATGATGGAGAGTAATGAGTGTGTGTTTAGGAGTGATCAAGTGTGGTTCAACAAGTGAGGAGGTTCGTCACATGATCTTCTATTTATAGAGTAAGAGAGAGAGAGAGAGAGAGAGAGAGAGAGAGAGAGAGCGCTAGAGAGGGAGAGGGACGGAAGAGATGGAGAAGGAGGGAAGAAGTAGGAGGCTTCTATAATGGGAAGGTCAACTTGTATGGTTCATGGTGATTAAGGAATAATACCATATTAGTGTAAGGTCTTTCAATTGATATACTTCAAATCAAGAGATTTGTCAACTTAATCACATCAAGTGGAGGTGACTAATCAATAGATTTTGTTGGGTTTAATCTCCATAATGTGACTAAATATAAGATTATTCTCCGTCTTCTTTCCATAATGTGACCACTCAAAGGGTCTTATGAAGTGATTAGTCAATGTGATAGAAAAAAAAGAATGTAAGGTGCATGGGGGGAGGGCAGCTTCTAGGCACTAAAGGAGAAGACATATTGTATTTTGGGAAAGTGATCTTCTATGGGTTTTGTTAACAAAAGAAATCACACCATTTTTGTACGTAACCATGATTATGCAGGCAAGATTCTAAGCATGAATGACTAACACTTTGATTAGACCAAGTATGGGTTTAAGGCTAGTTAAATAATCCATAGGAATGACTAAACAAGTGTTATTGGATTTGGTGTTTGGAAAAACAAAAAGAATATTATAGGGGAGGAGGGTGGCGATGGCTTGGTGTTCTCAAGGGGGTCAATGATTAGTCACTTTGGGTAAGAAATCTAGTATGGATTAGTGGGTTTAAGGAATCAATCTATTTTTGGTTTAACATCATATCAAATCTTAGGAGTCTTAGGAGGTGATTAGTGACATTTCATGCTAACAAGTGGATCTGTGTTAGTGATGTGATCTCACTATTAAAAGTAACTTAGTGTTTGGTGAATGTGGGACAAAGTGAGAAGTGATATGGTGGGGTGGGGTTTCGGCCAAAAAAAGAAAAGAGGAGGAGGAGTGGGCCGAAAATTCTAGGGTGGTGGTGGTTATTTAAGGTAGTTCCAACATTATGGATTTTGTTTATTTTAAGCATCTTTCCATAATTGTCTTTAATCACATCCAAGTTAGATTTTCTAGGATTTGACCATGCCTCCATTGATAAGTCAACCTAGAATATAATCACTTGATTTGATTAAGCTTGTGATCATAGATTTGATTTGGATGGTGATGGTTCTAATGTAGGGTGATCAAGGGACAAGTTAGAAGGTGATGGTGATATAGAGGGTGTTTGGGCCGAGAAATAAAGGAAAAGGGGAAGGAGGTGGCGGCTCTTGGATGTGGTGCAAGGATGGTTATTTTAGGAAGGGATCAATCTTCAAAGCTTGTGTTGTGTTAATTAAGTGTTAAATCCATTTTTGGAGTATGAAGATTTGATTGTTATTAAATGAGGGTACATGTAGTATGATTTTGTCAATATGGTGATATGATTGTTCCAAAAACATTCTTAGACTAGAATTCACTCATGCATGCACATATATGGCTTTTATATATATATATATATATACACACACACCATACGCATATGTACATATATACATACATGGATAATACTTTTTTCTGAAAGTAACTATAGTTCCTTAAATAAACACGGTCATATATTTATTTATATAGGAAATCACACGTGTTTGCTCGTAGCTCATATAAAGAAAAATCGTTATCGTTTACACTTGTATCACCAATGCTTGTTGATATGGGTGAAATTGTACTCGTTCGGGTCTTGCTAAACTTTCTCGGGGGATTTATGCATATAAAATGATATATAATGTGTGTACCAAATATAACGTTGACTAGAAAGTGTACGGATTTTGACCTGGTAAATTGGCAGGTGTCACAAATACCAAACCCATACCCTGTCATAAAATCTCATACCATACCCGTTGGGTATTTGTCGGGTATTTTCCGTCAAGTATAGAGCATACCCGCGGGTATCGGGTATACCCGTTGGTATTTGCATATATATATATTTTCATTTTCTTTTATAATTTTATGTTTTAAAAAATCTACAATATATGAAATTGTAATAAATAACATATATATCATTATCACCATAATAATCTTTGAAACATTTAAAATGTAAATATATATTATAGTATGAATTTTGAAAACTATTTTTATACTTCATAGTATATAAATATAAATGATAATGTTATTAGAATATATATTTTAGAAGAAAATTTTATTTTTTAAATAATGAATTTATTAGAATGAAACATTACTAAAATGAGTGAAGAAAATGATATATATAAAACTTAAAAGTTTTCGGGTATACGAGTATTTAGTTTCAGGTAATCGGGTCAGGTATCACCTAATATCATACTCGTTCCATACCCGCGAAATATTTTTTTTTCCAATACCAAACCCGTCCCATACCCATCGGGTATTGGGTATACTCTTCCCAAATGCTTCAGATTTTAGGTATACCTGTCGGGCTCGGGTTATTTGCCATCCCTAGGGGGTGTTAAAAATACAACATCTTAAATAATATTTTAATTTTATTACTTAAATAATTTTGTCGTTATACTTATTCTTTTGCAGAAGTGTTATTTTTTAGGATAATGGGCTTATGGATTACGCTAATGGGCTAAGATGCTGAGGATTAGTAGATGGGCTTAAGTGAAGCTGTGAATATGACTTGTGGGCTGAGTAGAGACTTAGGCTTATCTTCTGCTAAACAACTATGGGCCTGGATTGTCAAGATGATTTAATCCTGGCCGTTTATAAGTCACAATCCGTGTGACTTATCATCCTACGGTGGAGATGGACGTGTTTTCTCTATGGAAGGTTCCACAGCTCTTTCTTTTAACACTTTTTGATCGTCATCAACCTTTTCAATTCTTCCGGTTTGTATTTTGTTCTCTCTTTCATCTGTTTAGCCGATTAGGGTTTCCAGTGTCTATTTTGTTCATCTTGTGTTTGAAGATCTCCTGGATCTAATCAGCATCTAAGTGACAGATAGTGAGAGTCTCGTAGATCTTGTGATCTTTGTATTGTGTTGTTCATCATTTTATGAACAACTTGTGATTTGTTTGTAAAGTCTATGTAATAAAGTTCTTGATTCCTTTAGTCTCTGAAAAGTTCACAGGGATGTATTGGTTAATTAGCCAACTTGAAAACCCATAAACGAAACCAAAAAAAGGAAAATCAAAAGCATACGAAAATGTTTTCACCTTGGAATACGACGGATCCCATCTGGTTCTGGATTTTGGAATCTCCTTAAAAAGAGGTTTGACAAGGAAATGGAGCTTGAAATCAACCGTTCAAGTGATGATATCAAAACAAAATTCATAAGTATTACCTAGCCGATTGTAAGATTTCACCCTATTTATCTTTGACACAGGGCCGGCTCAAACGTTTTGAAGACCTAAAATAAGTAGAAAAATTGGGGCCCTTAAAAATCACCTGGATCTCAATTTAACAACTCAGCACTAAACAAACGAACTTGGTACCAATAGGCAGGAGAAAGACTTTTTGATAACAAGGAGTAATTCAGTAATAGAGTTAGAGATCGCATTTTTTGTTTTATTGATTTATAATATAATTACAGTTTCAATATTTCCAGATTAACAAATTAACAATTCAACACTAAACAATCTAATTTATCAAAAAAAAAAAAAAAAAAAAAAAAAAACATAAAAGTTGTAGGAAAAAAAGCATACCTTGCGTAGGTTTGCAGAAACTTACAACAACAAAAAAGAATTTGTAACCAAATATGCAAGCAACATGTCATGTAAAAAGAGGGAGAGAAGAAGGGACCTACCAACAAACAAACTAAACTTGTAGATGCACGTATTGCGACTAGTGATTGGATCTACAAAGTTAACATGTGTTAAAAAGTGCTGATAACATGTGTTAAAAAGTGCTGATGACCTGAAAGTGGAAAAAGTGGGCGAAGGTGGAAATACATTGGATAAAATGGGCGAATGTAGAGTGAAAAGGGGCGAACCTGCAGAGCCTATAAATAGATTTTGAGTATTTGTGATGAGAAGGGAGTTGTCATTTGTGTCCAGGTTCAGTTCAGGTTTAGAAGTGTTTTTGAGAGATTATCTGTGTGATCTAGATTAACATAAACTCATTGTAAATGCTTTTTGAATGAAAGTTAATCTATGAAATGTTATTGAAAATGATCTTGATTGTATCGTGATTTGTGTTTTATCAATTTGTTCAGATCTAGGGTTTCCGCACCTAGATTTGTGACTTGTATGATCGTGTAATCCTGTTTTAGCTAAAATCCAACGCTCACAAAGTGGTATCAGAGCATAGAGGATCATACAACAACAAATTTGATAAAATCAGAGCTGATTTGGACATGTTTTTGACATAAAATCATCTGTTTTTACATAAACATTGTTTCTAAGAGTTTTTGATCAATTTAAAGGTGAATTTGTGGTCGAATTCAAGTTTTCCAAGACTTAAAGTTGTTCCAAATCAATTCTGAAACATAACCTGATTGAGATCATTCAAATCCATGAACTTTTGAAAATCTGAGATCAGTATAACCGTTTTTCAAACAATAACCGTTTTTCAAAAGTGAGATCTGATATAATGGGCGAACCTGGAATCTTCATGTGATATAATGGGCGAACCTGGAATCTTCATGTGATAAACTGGGCGAACCTGGAACATTAATGGGCGAACCTGGAAAATTTTGGGCGAACGTGGAATTTGAATTTTGATATTCTACATTCTGGTGATTATTTTACATTCGGCTGATACTTTTGGGCGAACGTGGAATCAAAAGGCAATTTTTGAAGATTTTTGTTGGAAAAATGATTAATTACATGGCTGTATGTAGAACGGATGAGGAGATCAAAGCTCTAGTAGAAGCTGAAAGAAAGCAACAACAATTACAGAGACAAAATTCTCAAGCTGACTACAGTTGGAGATTTCCAATGACACCGAAACCAACCGATGAAATGGTACATGTTAACAAGTGTGTTAACAGAGAAGGTGTTCTTTGGAATGGTGTATGTTTAGTCAAACAAATGAGACATGATGATTCCAGTGAAGTGTCAAAGAGTGATTTGAGTTCTGATACGAGTTCAGAACAAAGTACATCAGAACAGAGTGATAGTTCAAATGGTGATGCAAAATCTGATAATGGTAATAAATCAGATGATGAGGTAAGTGCTAGTTGTTTTAAATGTGTCAAGTTGAATTGTGAATTGATGACACTTATTGAGGACAAACAGAAACTAGCAAATGAACTAGAAAATTGTAAAAACCAAATTAAAGTTTTTGAAAAGAATGAAAAAGATTTGTTAAATAAAATTGAATCTTTAAAGAAAGAAATGTTAGAAATGAATAAAAGTGTTTCAAAGAATACTTCCACATCAGAGTTGGAAATCACAACACCTTGCGTTGTTAATTCTGATTCTGAAGTGAAACAAGTGTTTGAACAGAAAACTGAAAATGTTGAAACAACTTCAGAATCTGAATCTGAAGAAAAACCCATATTCAGTTTTCCTGAAGGAGTTGAAGGATCCTACATGTTGGAAGGACATGACAAATTGATTTTCAACAAAGATTTTCTAATTGAGAATATCGAACAATCTCTACTTAAATGTATTTTTGTTGATAATCTTGATTTGTTAAATCAATTTAGAAATCAATTTGATCATCTTCATTTTGAACTCAGTCCTAACCAACATGAGAATAAAGAGGATCAAAAGAAAAATGTTGAAAATAAGAATGGTCCTAAAGTAAAGGGATCAAAACCAAACAAATCGAAAGGAAATGATCAGATAAAAAATTCTTATCAAAAGAATTCAAGAAATTTTTCATCTAGATCATATGACTATTATGATTATTCATATAACTCTCGATTTGATGGTTATTGGGGAAACAATTCACCACAGTATTCTCATGGTTATGTTGAATGGAGAAACTGTTTTGAATGTGGTGAAGTTGGACATATTGCTGCTCATTGTCCCTATTGGTATTGGGATGACGGGTATGCATGTGATTTTGAAGAGTATAGGTCTTGTTATAACTGCGGAGAGTGTGGGCATTTAGTTGCTTACTGTCCGTATGTTAAACAGAAAAAGACAGAAGTGACATTTGCTAGAAATTCAGGCAATGTCAGAAAGCCTGTATCCCCAAAACCAATCAAGAAGAAACAGGGGAAACAGGTTGTGTATGACAATCGTAACAAAATTGCCTTGAATAAAAATGGAGATTGTGATAGGGTTACTAAGGTAAGGGGGAGTTCTAAGGCTAAGTCTAAGAATAACTCTAAACCTGGGTCTTCATCAGTTAAGTCTGAGAAGATTCCAAACAAAGTTCAGAAGCAGGTGTCAAACATGAAACCTGAAAAGTCAAAAATCAAAACGATTTCAACAAAATCTAAAATAAACTCTGAACGTGTTTGGAAACCCAAATCACTTTCTAAGTCTATAGCAATTTCTACTTCAAATCAATCCATTGAAAAACCAATTGATTTTTCAAAAGGAGAATGGATTGATGTTCCGAGAATTGATGACCTTGGACGACCCATCATTGTGAAGGGATGGGTGCCTCTCTTATGCTAATTGTTTAATAAGTGTGCAGATTGTTCCAGACAGATCTATTAGCTATTCTTTGATAAGTTGATAGTGGAGCATCTGTATACACACTATTTATTGGAGAGGTGAAGGTCAAGGAAGGGTTATTGAAGAAGGAAAACATGATTTCAATAGAGAGGAGAGTGTTTGTAGTTTGACTCCAACCTGTGAAGCCGGAAAAAGTGCAATCTCTTGCAATTGTTCTCAGGTGTTGGATTTCAATAACAGATACGACAACATGGTTTGCTAATTGAAAAATCTTAATGAGTTTAGTAATCTGAGTGGAAAATGGTTTTTAAAACTCAGTGGGTAAACCGCATCGGATATCATTTTATTTTGTTTTTCTTCAAAAGTTTTAAAAAATCCAAAAATATGCTTATTTTTAGATTTTTAGGGGAAGAAAATTTCAGAAAAATCAAAATAAAAAATTAGAAAATCAAAAATGAGTTTTTCCTGGAGAAAAAAGAGGAGATGATAGTACATCAGTGGACTGTCAGACTACTCTAAAAACAAAAATAATTTGATAAACATTGAGTAGCCACTACAATTATATATTGGTAGGCTTGAAATCAAAATTTAAAGTTCAGCATGGTGATATAAATTTAAAATCAATAACTGATAATCATGTGGATCAACGTATCGTTGGCATATGGTCTTAGTACCGAAATTTCGTTTGATAGATTGCCAAAATCGGAGGTTTCGGGTCGTTATATTGAAAGTTATCTGGGGATAGCCTAACTGATCTTTTGTCGTATTGATTTACGGACCTAGATCAGTCAGGGTATCTTATTAAAAGATCTTTAATGACAAAACCTTAAGTTACCGAATGAGGAACTTAATATGTGTGAAGATAATCAAAGATTATCTAATACATCGTATCCAATCATTGATGCAAATCATGATTGATATTAGTCCTCACCCTGGTTGAGTGCATAAGTCGCTTTGAAGCATTAATTTGCTGACCTGTCACCGCTGTGCCTCATACCTTGTAACTAACAGATAACTACAGTATAATCACGCGTTACAATGAAACTTTGCGCAATTCTTGATACGGGAATGTGTCGCGATTGCGGGGACCATAGATTTTTCAGTATCTAATATTACTATAATGTATCTAAAGTGCTGAGCAATGAATGATGATTTTGAGTTTAAATGGACAAACATACTGGTAATGGTTGTAGGATGCTCAATGTCAAAAACAGAAAATTGATTAAAAAGAGTTATGACTGACTGTTTCAATACTGATATGATCCTCTTAACCGGAAAATTCACAAAAATATGTTGAATTTACTTTTATGCAATTACATTGGAAAATTCAAAAAGATTTTTGGTGTGTTTTAGCTTAAACTTTGAAAAATCAAAAAGTTTTGTTTCAACTTTATTTTTGATAACCGATGTTGGAATACTGAATGAGAATGCTCAGATACTTAAAAAGTTGAAAAAGATTTCAAATTTTCAAGTTTCTGGTACATATTGAAAATGTTGTATAGTTCAGGGGGAGAACTATTGAGGGTCAATAGGAATGTGAAGAGTACTTCCGAGATTTTTGTCGTGTTTAACGCCGGTTGTAGTTTGTGCAGTTTTTAGTAAATTTTTTCTGCAGAATCAAATACAACAGGTGCACTACTCAAAATTCATCGACAAATTGTGTAACCGAACAAGACCCAAACCTGAACATCAAGATTACCAGAACAACAGAAGTTAGTAAGAAGTTAAAGAAATGATGAAGATTGAAGAAATCAAGACTATCGTCTATTTTCATCTCTGAATGAACAAATGACAAAGCCAAGATTTCTTGAGTCTGTCTGAGATCTCAAAGCTTACTGGAGAGATAGATAGGAACTTCGACACAAACGTGCATGAAAGATGGAAAGTTTTCAATCAAGACTTGAAGAATTGATAACTTTCTGCTTTGGTACATCACTAGCTAGGTCCAAGGGGGAGATTGTTAGTGCATTATTCATGTATGTCCCTAGCTAGTGATCCGGTACAGAATGTCGAAGGTTCAGATAATCAGAGAACGACCAAGACTTAAACACGAAGACAATCCAATCAATAGTCGAGGGGGAGTTTGTAGATGCACGTATTGCGACTAGTGATTGGATCTACAAAGTTAACATGTGTTAAAAAGTGCTGATAACATGTGTTAAAAAGTGCCGATGACCTGAAAGTGGAAAAAGTGGGCGAAGGTGGAAATACATTGGATAAAATGGGCGAATGTAGAGTGAAAAGGGGCGAATGTGGAAAGTTTCCACATTCGACCAGTCACACTGGGCGAATGTGGAATCTGTCCACATTCGCACCATGAAAAGGGGCGAACCTGCAGAGCCTATAAATAGATTTTGAGTATTTGTGATGAGAAGGGAGTTGTCATTTGTGTCCAGGTTCAGTTCAGGTTTAGAAGTGTTTTTGAGAGATTATCTGTGTGATCTAGATTAACATAAACTCATTGTAAATGCTTTTTGAATGAAAGTTAATCTATGAAATGTTATTGAAAATGATCTTGATTGTGTCGTGATTTGTGTTTTATCAATTTGTTCAGATCTAGGGTTTCCGCACCTAGATTTGTGACTTGTATGATCGTGTAATCCTGTTTTAGCTAAAATCCAACGCTCACAAAACTAGTTACAAAAGTTAAATCGTAGAGGTAAACGACTATGGACCAAGCATTACGGTAAACGATTATAAACAGCTAAACTAGTTTCATGGCTTGGGACCTGAAATAAAAAAACTTACCCATTTCCAAACTCAGAATTATGAAGATCTGCAGGCTCTCCCCTATTATCTCATTTTTAACCTAACTTTCTTTTGTTTCCCTGACCAATTAATTGCTAACCTAAATTTTGACACAAAAATTTTGACACAATTACATCAAGCCCAAATCATGTAAATTGGGGGCCCTTGTAGAGTGGGGGCCCAAAGCAAGAGTTTCATTTCACTTGCACTTCAGCCGGGCCTGCTTTGACAGATGGATGAGTTAGATGACTCAAAGAATGATGGCCATGTTGTTGAAAAAACTATGGTTGAGTGTGAACGAGTTAACAGAAGAACGTTTTTCAAGTTAGAAATTTGGACACTTATATAATTGACGCGACTTTTTAATTTGTATTAGTATATTCTATTTAATCATGTTTAATATTAACTGTGTTTAATAAAAATGTTATTTTATTGAACTTAACATTAAATTTAAACATTTTAAAACTTAAAATTAAACGCTAATTACAGCTTAACATTAAATTTAAACAACTAAAACATAAAGTGTAACTTAAACAACTCAATTCAACACTACTAACTACGCTAGTTTTGGTTTCCAGTTCCACATGATTCATCTTCTTTTTAGCTTTTTTTACGGGACAATGTTTAAAAGTATGTTTTTTTAAAGGTTGAGTTTGCCATGACTTTCAAGAATTTCCCACAATATTTGAATCGAGCCATCTCGTTGTAGTCCAAGATGAGACAACAGTCGTAATGGGACCAAATATTGGGGTTTCTTTTGGTTTCAAGTACTAAAACAACTTCTCATTGTTTACCATCGTTGGTGTGGTGATAGAAAAAAGTTTAGTGATTTGAGCAGTTTTGTGTTTTAGAAAGCTTTTGAGAGTTAGAGAAGTGGTGTAATCCAACAAAAACATTCTAAACCTATATATACAAAATTAGGATGGTTAAATGGTAAATAACCAGATCATAATTGCTATATTACAGTTAGGAACCGATTCCAATGGTTCTTTTTTTTCTAACTATTCCAACTTTCCTACCCGGTTATACCATTTTGCGGTTCCTACCTGGACCCGATCAAACCCGAACCAGGTCTACTGGGTACTACACTACACCCCTTGTACCGGGTTCGGGTCCTACCTGGTTCCTTAGATAACTCAAGTCCAACTATACCTGATTGGGTCTTACCCGGATCATACCCGACGACCCAATACCGTTTTGTGCACCTCTCACTAGAGGTGCACAAAAAACCAGGTTTCAAGAATCGAACTACCCAAACCAACCTGAACCAAACCGAACCAGTCTGGGACTGGTATATTCCAAACCGGTTTGGGTTCCGGATCCAAACAGTCGGTCCCCCACCAATCCCACTTTTCCTCTTCAACCCGAACTGAACCGTTTTTTTTTAAACCGACCTCGAACTGGTTTGAAAAAAATAGGTTTAAAGCCAGTATATTTTATTTTAAAAAAACTAAAATTTATGTAAAAAAAATTACATATAACAAAATTATACAAAAAGATTCTACACATACAAATTACACCTTAAAAATATTGTAAGAATCAATAAAAGTTGAACTTTACGTAAACAAAACATTTTGTCTTTGTTTTTTTAAAGTGCGCGCGGAAGAATTGATTCACGAACCGAAACCGAAACCAAACCGAAGCCAGTCTCCGAAACCAGGCTTTCTAACCAACAAAACTGGTGCAAAACCAAACCGGTTCCAACCCGAAACCAATTCGTGAAGAAATCGGTATTAGCCAAACAGGTTCGGGTTCGTAAAAAAAACCCCGAAATGTGCACCTCTACCTCTAAGTGTATAAATCATCTCTACTTTCGACCTCAACCTATTCTAGTTAGTCCCATGAGTTTAGACACATTACCATGTCCTCATTTAATGAACATATCTCCCTCATCACTCCATCTTCCCTCCTTCTAAACTCTTGCATATGTTCCACACAAAAGCGCACGCGCGCGCGCGCACACACACACTCACACACACACACACATATATATATATATATATATGATAGTAGCGGTATTCACTCATATAGTCATGTTCTATTCGAAGGAATAAAATAAATTTGTCTTTCAGAGATATGCCTGAATGGTTGAAAGCCCTGGTCTTGAAAACTAGTATAGTTTAGTATCGAGGGTTTGACTCCCTCTCTCTCATTTTTACTGGTTGAATATATTTGTTTCTTTATTGGATTGGTTTTGACCAGATGGTTTCGGTATTTTTATTATGTTATAACAATGAATCCTACTACAGTGGTGGATCCGGAAATTTTGTTACTGGGGCGCAAATTGGTTGGGTTAAAAATAATGCGAGGTCAAAAAAGTTAAATAAAAATGATCGCGTATACTTATGAATTTAATGATACTATAAAAATGTATTCAAATTTATTTACTTAATAATATGGTAAATTTGTGAACATTTGAAAACCATAAACAAAAATCACTTAAAAATCAATTGACTAATCTTATAATAGAACACATCATTTATCCTCTGAATTTAACCAATTATGATTAACAACTAATACAGATTGTTTGATGTTGTTTAAATGTGAAGCCAGTTTAAAAAGAAAAATAATAGGCAAGTAAAATAGTTACTTTTCTTACATCCGGCGGCTTTGGTTTGTTGGCATTTTTTTCCTTTTTACATGATAAACTCAGATAAGTGATTAAGGTTTATAACATATTCATATTGGTCTGTTAACCTTTAAAGCCTACCCCATCACATAATTTTGAACACCGGCCCATTAGGTATTCCATTTCTTCTTCATGTCGCTATTACTATAAATTAGTTACATTCACTCAAAATTCACTCTTGTCTCCTCCACCGTTCTCCAACTCGACCAAAAATAACTTGAAAGGGTTAAGGTATAAAAAGGGGATGACGTTACATACCATTAATAGGAGTTTGCCTCATCGAAGAATTGTAGGGTGGGCACGTGCCATCCCTCCTGCTATACTGGACCTGCCACTGCTGCTACTTCTAGTTCTAGGGTTGCCAAGACAAAAACAACTTGGGGAGTATCACCCAAATCATTGGTCCAGTATTAGATGTAGCCTTTTCATCTGGGCAAAATGCCTATGATCTAGCCAAAATGAATTGTATTAGAATCAAATGCATTTTATGACATTTCAATCTCACAATAGCAATATAAAACATCACCCCAATTTTGATTAAAAAAAAGACAAAGAAAGAAGAGGTCAAGTCAAATATTCTTATTCACAATCTACATACTATGGCTAGGAATATGATACAAGGAATTACTGACATGTCGTGGAAAAAGAGTATAGACAAACAAAAGGCTTTTAGAATTTCATTTTTTATATCATAATTACTAAAAAGTATTTGATTATCTTTACAAACTTGAGGTCGATAAATCTGCGAGTTTAGAAATTCATTTCGGACAATTGAACCTTCTCAAACTGTTTTGTTTTAAGAACCAAAAATATTTGTGCCAAAATAACATATGCGAAGAACAACAGGCCTTGTACACGTAATAGATCTTGAAATACTATTTCTGCATCTCCCTGACCAAATATGCTATTTTAGTTGTAGAGATATGGTAGAGGGGCGCATTCAATCTTTGCTTGTATATTAGTTTTCAGTTCTTCTCCTTGGCACAGGGTAGAGCAGTTTCGTAGCTCGCAAGGCTCATAACCTTGAGGTCATGGGTTCATGTCTCCGCAATACTTTTTGCAAAAAAAAAAAAAAAAAAGAAGTATGTTTTACTCTGGTAACTAGTAATTAGTAAACACTTTTTCTTCGGGGGTAGGGATAGAAGGTTATATATATATATATATATATATATATATATATATATATGATTTGGATCATTTGAGAACCACCATTTAGGGAGAGAACCAAAGAACCAAGTGTGAACACAAAAATCCTTCTACCAAAAAATAAAAAAAAATAATAATAAAAAATTATATAACCTAAAAATAAAAAAAGTAAAAAAAGTAAAAACACCAAAATGTTTTTTTAGTGTTAATCTTTCTAAAAAAATAAAAAAAATAAAAAGAACAAAAAAATGGCCTTTATTACGTCATATTTGCATCAGGTCTGATGCACATGCGCATTTTGCTGTTATATATATACATACATACATATACCGTATGCACATGTGCATTTCAATATTAGAGCACACTTTTGAATAAATTATCAATTACCATATTGAAATAATCATTAAATGGATGTGATATGATATATAAGGTGGAAAAAAATTATCCAATGATCATTAAACAGACGCAAAATGCATTCCACTATTATAGTTAAGTTTTTTTTCATGGGTTTAGCTTTAGGGTTTAGTTTTTAGGTATGATGGGAGGGGGGTTAGGTTTTTTTTTTGGGGATGGGGTGGTAGGTTTAAGTTTTTGGGGTTGGTGGTGAATAAACTTAAAAAAAAACCTCTATATAAAACTATAAAATAAGATAATTGTACTACATGCACATGTGCATTTCACTATTATAGTAAAGTTTATTAATGGGTTTAGCTTTAGGGTTTAGTTTTTGGGTATGGTGGAAGAGGGGGTATCTTTTTGGGGGGATGGGATGGAGCGTTTTGGTTTTTGGGGGGTGTGGGGTTAGCTGCACATGAGCATTTCACAATTGGGGGGGGGGGGAGTTGGGGTTTTGGGTTTTTAGGGGGTGAGGTGGGCGGGTTTAGGTTTTTAGGGGGTGGAGGTGGGGTTTTTAGGTTTTTTTGTTTGTGTTCACACTAGTTCTCTGGTTCTCTCCCTAAAGTCGGTTCTCGTATGATCCCTACCCTATATATATATATATATATATATATATATATATATATATATATATAGGGGAGGGTTATCTTGAGAACGCTAAATATCGCGAGAACCGTGAGAACAAATGAGAAAACCAATCAAAATCATTTTTTTTCAATACAAACCTAATTATAATCAAAATACAACATTAAAAAACGAATTTTCATTCCAAATAATTCATCTTTTCTTACAAAAACACTTTCAAATTAACTTTTTACACATGTGTAAATGAAACAGTTTACACATGTACAAACAGTAAATTTACACATGTGTAAAAACAATTTATTTCCGTATACGTTAAAATTTTTACGTGTAAATTGTGTTTTTGGAATTGTATTTTAGTAATAAAGATAAGTGTAAAAAGAAAATTTTGATTTGAATGGTTTTAGATGGCGTTCTCGCGGTTCGCACGAAATATAGGTGTTCTCAAATTAACTTTCCCCTATATATATATATATATATATATATATATATATATATATATATATATTATATATATATATATATATATGTTTAGGTTCTTGTACAAAACCCATTTTATGTGAGAAGTGTGAGAACCAATCTTAGAGTGACATGTAGCAGCCAATTTTTTTAATTAAAAGGGCATCATTGTAATTTGTATTGCTAATATTATATTTAGTAGATAGTTTTCTAATTAATTACGTTCTTAATTATGAGTAATAATAGGGATATTTTGTGGTGTTTTATCCGAATCAATGGACAACTCAATTGATGATGAAGTTGGTGGTATGTTTTATTTTTTGTTTAATGTTTTTCTTTCATAGGATTGTTAACTTTATGTAATTTAACCAAGTTGGAAAATCATTAGTTCGTCAATAATTATATCTCAATTCATAATAGTGTGTTTTATATTTGTTCACTATTTTGAATAAGTAAAAAACAATAACAAAGTTTTTTTTTTCTATTCATATTCGTATTTAATGTTTTTTTTCAAAGTTTTTTTATTCTTATTGGGTTTTTTTTCCTGGAATATAAATCAGGTTGTCTATTTTTTTTTTTTTTTGTCAATTAACGATTTCATGGACACATCATCTCCTTAGTGTTTTACTAGTGGGGTGCCCGCACGTTGCAGCGGGGACCAGAAATAGAAAACATGCAGGATTGATTCGTTAGGGTCTAGGGGCCTTTTTTTTCAGCTCGTACAAGACACATAAATCCTGAGGACCGACTTTATGTATGAGTATAACGCAATAATTTCATAATTCAAACCGTTACCTAATGATTAAAAACACAACTTTCAGATTTCTCGATTTCTATATAGTATTATCAAGTTTATAAAACTTTAACTTTCTAAATTACCTAATTTTATATAAAAGATTATAACAAAACATAGCATTATAAATTGTTTTTATAGGTTTTCTATTTAATGTGTTCAAAGTAATTATAAAATTGAATGTGATGATCTCTCATAAACTCTCTTGACTTTTGACTTCCTTTTGATTAAATATGGTGTTGTAAAGACAACTTTACCCCCAAAAAGTAGTTATTTTATGCATTTTGTGTTGTATCATTAGCAATTAAACTTGTACCTCTTAAGTTTTAAGAAGTCCTTAGGAAATGCTTTATAATATAGTATAGATATAGATATAGATATAGATAAACAATATGTTATTTGACTAATGTGATTTGTTTTCTGCTAATATAGTTTTCCGTATATCATTTATTAGTGTATTTTATATTTTTTCAATATTGTTCATACTGTGTTTTTTTTCTTCAGATACATGTCATCGTTTTTCATGTAGTATAGTGTTTTACATATAATATATTAGATTTTTATTTATTTGTTTTTTTGTTATGATGGTTAATGTTTTTTGTATGCCCAATTTTTTTAGTTCTGATGTGTTTTTTGATACATCAGTGTTTTATGTACTTACCATATAAGGTCGTGCCTTAAATAGCAATGTGTTTATGATTTTCACCATTAAGAGTAGTGTTTTATACATAGAGAAACTAAAGTGTAATATATATTTTTTTATGTGTCATGTTACTTAATCAGTTTTCAGTTATGTTAGTGAAGTATGATGTTTTGTGGACCATATATCAGATATATTATGTGTATTTAGTTATCTTTTTTATACAACTACTAAATGTAATATCATTGTGTTTTAATATTTTTTATTCAGATGGACCAAGTTATGTTCCTGTTGGTATTGAACACGTATCCCCCAATTTTGGAAGGAAGACTTATTCCCCATAGTTCATGATTCTTTGAAACCCCTCATGGGGATGTTCGTTTCAATTGATAAAGCTTACAACTTTTATGAGAAGTATGCAAGTACAGGCGGATGGTCTATTAGGAAAAGTACAGAGACTAAGAATCATGGTGTAATATTGTCAAAATATTTTGTGTGCTCAAAAGAGGGGTTTAAGAAGATAAAGGCGTTTGATAGTTTGAACGATCACTCCTCAAGTAAGTGGACTCGTAGAGTACCTTCGATACGCACCGGTGTGTGAAGCTAGCATTAGAATTAAGTTAAATGAAAAGAAGTAGTATGAAGTGTATTACTTTAAGGAAGAGCACAACCACTCTTTTGTCCACGAAATGGACAGACACTTACTCCCTTGGGCAAGAGCTTTGACATATGCCCAAGAAGAAGCAATAACCACTCTTACTCGTAGAGTACCTTCGATGTTGCACCGGTTGCTTTTAACATAATGAGAACATTGTATGGTGGGTTCGACAAAGTCGCCGCAACAAAGAATGACTTTAAAATTTTCAAAAGGGACATGAATTTATATGTTGAAGAGTTTGATGCCGATATGTTGATTAAACGGTTAAAAAGGAGGAAAGAATATTTGCCAAACTTTTCATTTGAATTCATAACAACGGATGATGGTGTTTTACAGGGATTATTTTGGGCTGATGATCAATCAAAGCATACTTATTACACGTTCGGTGATGTTGTATCGTTTGATGCTACTTACAAGCGAAATAAGTAAGTCTTTAGTGTGATAAAAATAGACACCTTTTGTAGATGTGCTTGCATTGATTAAACAGTTGTGTTTTATTTATTTATTCAAACATTTGTTTTGTAGGTATAATATGATGTTTGTGCCGTTTACTGCGATAAATAACCACAACAGAAACGTGATTCTTGGGGCTGCAATATTAGGTAATGAAACCATCGAGACGTACAAGTGGCTTTTAACTGTGTTGACGTATAAGTGGCTTTTAACTGTGTTTAAAAATGTTTTTCTTAGTGCACCGCCTGTCATTGTAACCGATCAACACCGCGCAATGAGGAGGGCTATAGAAGATACATGACCAGAAAGTAGGCATAGGCTTTGTATGTGGCATGTGATGGACAAACTTACTGGCAAGGTATTAATGTTATGTATTCATTTATTATTTTATGTTATGACGGTGATTTCTAACCCAAATAAGAATTTTACAGGTTGGACACCCTTTGTGTAACACTACTTATTTTAAACAAAGACTGTGTTTTATCGTCTGGACTGATACACTCTCACCTGAAGAATTCGAGAAGGAATGGGCGGTTATCATGAAGGATTTTAAGCTGACAGAACATGAGTGGTTGAATTCCATTTACTAGTTAAGGGAAATATGGATTTCAGCATATTATCGACATGAGAGAATGTCCGACCTAATGCGTACGCCATCTCGATCTGAAAGTGAGAACCGTTTCTTTGGCCAATTCTGCAATCGCAAATGCACATTGGTCAAGTTTCTTGGACATTTTGATGCAGCCATCAAAGCTCAGAGGCACGAACATAGGAAAAATGATCATGACACTCGAAACACTTTTCCTGACATTTGGAGTGATTTCCCACTCGAAAGGCAAGCTGCTGAAGTATATACAAGGACTATTGTTCGATGTTCAGTTGGAAATAGAAACCGCTATCCATAGCACCCAAAGATGCAAATTTGATGAAGTTGGTGATTTTATAAAGTTTTATGTTAAGGATTGGGAACAACTACGCACTACATTTTATGAGGTACAGTCATATGTGTTTTAATTTTTTTTTCGATATAATGCAATGTTTTTTTCCCAAATTTTTTTCCCAATTTCGTTATTATATATTAAATTTTCTGATGCACAATATCACAGGTTATGCTTCGAAAGGAAGATATGACTGTTTAATGTAATTGCAAACGGTTCGAACAGTATGGTTTGCTATGTAGACACATTTTTTGTATTCTTCAGATGGGTGACATTAGAGAATTTCCCAAGCAGTATATTTTACGTCGTTAGACGAGGGAAGCTGTTCCAAATAGCGACCCCAGTGCGATTCTTAAATACGAGGGTCAAACTGATCAGAGTGTTGAGGTCTCACGTGTTGTTAGAGAGATTACATATGGAATTGAGGGCAACATAAACAAGTTGGTTTCTAATTTTGAAGCGTTGTGTTCGTTTAGAGATCATGTTAACCATTTTGGCCCAAAAGCGGATGAAGCTGCCATGAATGTACCACACAAGAGTCGCAAGGATAGGTTTGCTGAACTTACAGGTAATTGCCAACCATCATCTATAACTGTTCGTGCTCCAGTTGGCACTAGGTGGAAAGGAATGGGCAAGTAAAAGCGCATGAAGTCAAAGCGTGAACAAGCGATTAGTCAAACTAGTAAAAAAAAGGCAATATCAAAACTTTTTAGGTTACAGGCACAACATCCGTACATGCAAGAATCTAAAGAAGGTTGCCAATGATGATGACTTGGGTTCTACATCAACTGAGCAGGATGAGATGGAAAATCAGGATTCAGATGATGATGAGTAGGCCTGTTTTGTGTGTTTTAAAACTTTTATTTTTTATGTCCCTTACTTTGGTTTTTTAACATTTTCTGTTTTACGTTTGGTTTGGTTTTTGCATTTGGATTTTTATGCGTGGTAACAATTGAGACATTTGTGGGTTTTAATTTGAATGTTTTAAGTACTTATTTTCTTTCCCATTGTGTATTAGTCAAATCATAGCATAGTGTTTATTCAAATGATAGTATAGTGTTTTATGTACTTACCATACAAGGTAGTGTCTTGCATAGTTTTTTTATTCAAGTTTATATGTTTGTGTGTCAGTATGTGTCACAAGTTCTACTGTTTTTCAATAAAGTGTTTTGTGCTTTTTATTACAGTGTTTTATTCTTATATAGGCATATTTATTTGAATCTGTCCATGTGAGTATATTCAATAAAACTTGTCACAAATTTTAATGTTTTGTCTTCAAATTTATATGTTGTGTGTCATTATGTGTCACAAGTTCTACTGTTTTTCAATGAAGTGTTTTGTGCTTTTTATTTCAGTATGTGTCACAAGTTCTACTCTTTTTGTATTTAAATTTATATTTGTTAATTGGTTAAAATGTTTTTTTAGCATAACCTACTGTTTTATGGTGTTTTGTGGTGTTTTGTGTGTTGGATTATACTTCAAATTAAAATCCCTAACTTTTTCATTCAACATAAAACACAATTTATGGTTTAGATGGTTTCAGTACAAAGTATATAGGATCTTGTCAGACATAAATTTTTTTTGGAAAAACCCCAAGCATCAAGATCATATAAGTTTACTACATTACTTCATCATAAGGTCTTAGAATGTCAAACATAAAAAAAAAGAGTTTTAAAAACCATCAGCAAAACACTACTATTCAGATCAGTAAAACACTAAAGTTTAGAAGATAACTAGATATTGTTCAAAGGATCCGGTATTTTTTTGGCTGCTAAACGATCTAGGCGCATCTTGTACCAATCAGTTAACCTCTTATACCTTTGAACTCCAGCCTCCACCACGTGTTTTGATTTGTTATGTCACTCAGCAGGATCTTCGTGATATGTTTACGCCTTAGCTAGGCCAGTTCAAAGATCCCTTGTGGTGGTACCTCTCTTCATAATTTAGGAAGACTCCACAATCAATCACATTGTGCAAAGTTCTCCACGTGAACTCTATCCTCACCAGCGATGTTTTCCTTAGCTTTTCAACGATTGAAGGCAAACATTTTCCATGTAAGCTGCTAATGCATCACGTTGTTAAATGAAAACCATATTCAGGGCATCTTTTTTATATAGATGTTTTACGCTAATATAATACGACACGATAGTTGATTACTGTTGATTGTTACTTACATTTTTTCAGGTCATCCTTTGTATCTGTCGTCATATTCCTGAATTGTTGCGTTGTTGTCGATTATCAATATCTCTGATGTTGCAAAGTTGAAAGAAAGAAGGTAGTAGTTTTCTAAGCTGTTAATTGGCACCAAAACATGTTGTATCCCCTTAATTGACTTTGACTACGTAGATTCCAACACTGACTGCATGTTTTCACTGAAGTGTTCTATTCTTGTTTCTTCAGATGCATCGTAATCATCCCTCCACTGTCAAATTTCACAAATAATAGATATATAAACAGCCTTAGGTGTTTTATTTAAGTAAAATACCCAGAAACAAATAAAGTACATGTTTATTATGTAGTTTTTTTTATTGAAAACTTACCAACATAACGGGCGCGAACAAAACAGTCGTGGCAATATTCCCTTGCGGCGGTACCTCTCTTCATAATTTAGAACATTTTCCCACGCCATTATGACGCCTACATGTATCTACCTAGGTGCAACGACTCCATCGGCGCCCTCATAACCGTTGCCCTGGGTTAGCCATGAACACCACATCCCTAGTCAAGGTAACATTTATTTTTTGTTCAATTAAACACAATCGCATTCAACAAGACTAAAAGAATTATACAATATAAAAATACA
Organism: Ambrosia x helenae; assembly: GCA_030844895.1. NCBI lineage: Eukaryota > Viridiplantae > Streptophyta > Magnoliopsida > Asterales > Asteraceae > Ambrosia > Ambrosia x helenae. The sequence continues at coordinate 41,079,257 of CM061223.1, forward strand.
TATAACATTGTACTTACCATTTACTATCCCAAGCCGAGAACATGTAATCAGAAACATCATCCTCCATTTTATCTATCTTGTCTTTCAAAGAGACGACGCGTTTCACATACGGAGAACACAATGCTTCTAGAAAATTTTTTGTATGGGCTAGTCTTGGTGTTTTATCAGGAACCTTCTTTCCTTTCACATCGACTTCTTTAACAACCTCATTAGACCAAGATAGTGGTTTAACATCAAACACTTTCACCTTTGTTTCTGGAGTCTTGTCATGATTTCCACTCTTTATCACTTCTTTAACTTCTGCGATAAATGAATCAGTCATAGGAGACTGTGAAAGCTGGTAAAACTGAAATTTGTTTTTCTGCTGTTTTTTTTTGGTGTTTTATCGGTCTGCCCAATGTCCTCCTCAGCAAAACTTTGCGAATTCTGATTCATTCCAACTAATGCAGCCAGGTGTTTTGTCTTTTGATTGATAACATCATGTGTAGGGTACGTTAACAATGATTCATTTATTGTGTTTTTTTATTTTCTCGACCATAGTAAGATACTCAATGACATGGTCATCTAGTAGCTTGATAGTAACCTATATTTGGTGGAATCATGAACATTAGTGTTTTATTTTTTTAAGTGTAAATTTATTTTTAATATATGTATGCATTTGTTTGTACCTCAAGTTCTTCCACACTTTTAGATTTTTCTTCCTTCGTTTTTGGTTCGTCGATACAAGCTGCACCATCTCTAATTCCATCCGCCTAAACAACAATGCACATATTTACAACTGTGTTTTATATCAAGTGTTTTTTTGGTCATATAATATGTAATGCATCTTATTACCTAGGTCTCTTCATCCAACGTATTTGGTTTTGTCTGAGTGAAGTCTTCATAGTCATGCACTACTGGTATCCAGAACTCCCCATCCAATGTGACGTACGACTTTATAGCCTGGGAATCATATTGTGAAATAAATTAGCCCGCACAACGTTTATAGGGTCCCAGATGATCATCAGCAGCTTCAACATAATCATCCAGTTTGTAATCTCCTTCCAATCCCCGTTCTGCAACTTCACTCTTGTCGCAATCTTTAACACCTTTATTGCTATCACAATCAGTCGAGTCCACAATTTCCTTTTCACCTACAATTTCAGGCTTTTTAACCGTCTCACATACTACATCAGCCTTGTCAGCAGCCCCTTTCTTCCTAGTCTCACTTTGTTTACTAACTTTCATAACGCCTGTTTTTTAGCTGATTCTTTACTTACTGCACTTTTCCAAGCGCTTTTTGATACATTACCTTCAACACTTTCAACACCTTTCTTCCCAGTCTCACTTCTTCAGCCCCAATGCATATATTACGTCTGTATTAAAATCGCCGATAAGATGTGTTTTACCAGACGCAGTTGACTTTTTATCTCTTTGATCGTACGCAAGGCATCCTGTGTTAAAAGAAGTTAAACCAACATAATAAACATCATTCTGTTGTGTTATATTAATGTTTAATAAATAAGCAGATGATACGAATATATAATTACCGCAAGCAACGCAATTGGACCATGGAAGGGTTTATCTGCATTCCATTTTTTCATGCTACATTTGAGCATAGTTACCATGTAACTACACCAGTTAAATGACTTGATGTCCAGTCCGCTTTGTATTGATGGCAAGAAAAACAAGTTCACAGAACTGTTTTGAGTTGTCTCACCTATGAAGGTGTTAAAGAAAATAAAAAAGTTGAGTATGAAGATTCTTCCACTATCCCGTTGTGCCTCCATGTATTGTTTAAACTTAACCGGTAACATCCTTGTCACACCCCCCTCAAACTTCCCCTTCCAATACGCCACAACCAGATCAGTCTTTCTTGGTCTCTGGTGTTACTCAATCATACGTTTACCCATCGATATGCCAAAAATATCATGTACCAATCGAGGTGTTATATGTATACGATGACTACCCACGTTCAATGTACTTGTATCTTCATCATAGTTATTCACCAACCAAAACCCAAGCCAGCAAGGACTGAATCTATGTTAAAGTCCAGGAAACCACCAAACCCAATGTCGATTATGGCGCTTTTTTGCTTGCTATTCAACTTGCTAATCAGTTGACATACGTTGTTTGGTGAACTTCTCAGTTTCAGCTTAGCACCGGTATATTCAAGGTATGGTTTTACACTAGCATGCGGAGGTTGAGGTATCTTTTTGTTCAGTACAACCTTTGATAATGTTTCAGGTTTAACTGGTAGACGCATGATTTGGCCTTTGCTAAAGTGGGGTCGAGGTTTTGCTTGATCCGTCAAATTTGTTTCAATGCACAGTTTTTTAGGTGGTGGGTCAACAAAATCATCATCGGGATCACTAGTACCTAAAAACATCAGGAAAAAAAATTGGTCATCCTTATTTTTTCCGTTTCAAGTTTTTGATTAACGTATATTGTAAAACAATTGAACTTACGTCCAACTTCTTTTGCTTTGTTAACCTCTCCTTTCACCAAATCCTTCTTGTCTACAATTATTAGAATGTTTCATATGTATTTATTAATAAAAAAACAAAAACACACAAAAAAAATCATGCATTTTAAATTATTTTTTTACCTGATTCAATTATCGTATCCTCATCAGAGTCGTCTAGAATCAATGCTTGTTCAAGTGTATTTTTTTACCTGGTTAACAACGTTGTCTAGATGAAAGTCTACCTTAGCGAGTCACGCGTATATTGTACTTAACTGGGTTAGTTAAGTCGGGTTATGGTTCGGGAACTATTGGTTAGTCTAGAAGATCATTGGATGTTAGTCTAGAGGTTCGTTAGATGTCAGTCCTTAACCAAGTGTACAAACGGTGACGATCGGTAGGATCGTCAGGGCATACGGAACATACGAGTCTCGAGTCCCGGGAATTGGTGAACGAGTGTGAATATGTGTATTTACTTGTGTTATGTGTTTACAATCATTATGTGACTTGTCGGTACATTAATATGTGTTAACATATGTTAAAACGGGGTTCATGTGGTGTGACTGGGGATCATGTGGTGTGACTGGGGATCATGTGGTGTGACTGGGGATCATGTGGTGTGACTGGGGATCATGTAGTGCGACTGGGGATCATGTGGTGCGACTGGGACTGATCGCATGACTGTTCATGCGATTAGGCCCAAACGCGTTACTGTTCATGCGATTAGGATTCCTAATCGCGTGTAAAACTGCACAATCGCATGGAACGGGCTGGACGACTAGAAACGCCTATAAATACAACACTTAACCTCCTAAACTCAATTAGACAAACCCTAGTCGTCCCATAACCGCCCCAAACACTTAAACAACCTCTGGAAGGCGATTTTGATCAAAAAACACAAGGTTTCAAGGTCTAACCATCATCCTTTTACAATTCCAAGGTTTGATTCTCATCCATAACACTTTGTAAACGTTTTTAATAAATCCCTAATGGTCCAGACCTGTTCATAAACGAAAAAGCTTTCTGAAAATCGTCAATAAGGGTTGTTAATCGGATTATAACTAATAAACATGCGTTATGGGTATGTATGATTAGAAAGATAGGATTTTTATGAATCTTGATGATGTTTTGATGTGTTATCATGCTAGGTCAGAATTAATATTGTTAGTATGATGATAGAAATCTCAGTAATTGGACAATAGGGTTATGATTACATGCGTTAATTGAATGTTGCATGCTATGTGTATATGTTTGGATTGCTTTGGTTGCATGTAGGACTGATTATACGAGGTTGAACGAAGGGTTTTGGGTTAAACATGTTTAGGATAGTGTTTGGGATGATATTGGGTAGTTACACACGTTCTGGATCTGATTTGGAGTGTTAAACGCGCGAAAAACCGGAACAGCATGGTTACAGGCGAGTAGCAATGCTAATCGCCTATAACTCATGCGATTGGGGTGCTAATCGCCAATGATACCATGTGATTAGCCCCAATCGCCTATAACTTCATGTGATTAGCCCTAATTGCTAGTCTTTACATGTGGTATAGCCCTAAATGCTAGTTTTACATGTGGTATAGCCCTAAATGCTAGTTTTACATGTGGTATAGCCCTAAATGCTAGTAGTTACATGTGGTATAGCCCTAAATGCTAGTAATTCATGCGATTAGGATTCCTAATTGCTAGTTGACCAACCTAAATGCTAGTTGACTTTTCCTAATCACGTGTACTGCTGCAGTAAGTGTAAATTAGCATTCCGAGGACCGATTTGACATGTAGAAACATGCTAGGAATCCCGTAACATGTCTAATAACTTGGTAACATATATTTGGATGTATTTCGGTGATACGTGAACTATGTGCTATAACTTGTTGTGCGTTAACGTATGTTAAGTGTACTTGCGTTATTGTATGTTTTGGAGCGTAAACATAACACGGGGAGTCTCGGGTCACCAATGGGATGTCGAGTCTTGTACTTTGGGTCGGTTAAACAGTCACGGTGTTTCAAACGAACTTGGTTATGGTCTGGACATCTAGGGACTAATTAGCCTGCGGGTTATTAGTCTAAGTACTTGTAACTGTCGTATGTTAGGTCGCCGCTTTACGGGGCTAGCATAGCAGCTGAGTTTACTCGGGTTAAGGAGTAAAGGAACTTAAGGTGAGTTTACGGCCCCTCTTTTAAACTGGTTTTATACTTTCGGGGGAGAAAACATGTGTTAAAACGATTGTTTGGTAAATTCTGTCATACTATGGGTTCTAACGTATACTACACGATCTTTGGAAGTCCCGGGGGGAACCATGAATGTGCGGGTTTGCACAACGGGGAAATGTGAATAGCGCTATTGGGAGTGACCAACCCCGCTCGTCGGCTTGGAGGGCCGGGCGAGTGCATATTGTCTCAAACAGGAACAACAGGAACAATTGGAACATTTCGGGCACAACATCTGGTATTCGAGTTAGTAATGGTTTTCCAATCGTGGTAGTAACAAAACGTACGCCTAGCTAGCGTATACTGGTTTTCTATTTGTTTATAGTATGGACAGGTGGACTTGGTACTTGAACTGCAAACCTGTAAACTCACCAGCATTTTTGTGCTGACGTAAACTTTTACATGTTTTCTCAGGTCGCTAAGGTAGCACAATGGAACTAGGACGCACGCGTCTGCACGGCGTCTAGATAGAGTTGCATGATTTCATAAACAATGAACTTTGGTTATTTATGTTGAACTTTATTTTGAATAAGCTTCCGCTGTAAACGGGGTTTTAAAACTATGTTTTGGTATTGCATTAATTACATTTAGACTTGTTTATTGTGATCGTTGGTTTGGATCCTGGTTTGTCATGCGCCTCGCGGTAAAACTCCGCAAGTGGATTTTGAGGGTGTGACACTTTTCCAAGCGCTTTTTGATACATTACCTTCAACACTTTCAACACCTTTCTTCCCAGTCTCACTTCTTCAGCCCCAATGCATATATTACGTCTGTATTAAAATCGCCGATAAGATGTGTTTTACCAGACGCAGTTGACTTTTTATCTCTTTGATCGTACGTAAGGCATCCTGTGTTAAAAGAAGTTAAACAAACATAATAAACATCATTCTGTTGTGTTATATTAATGTTTAATAAATAAGCAGATGATACGAATATATAATTACCGCAAGCAACGCAATTGGACCATGGAAGGGTTTATCTGCATTCCATTTTTTCATGCTACATTTGAGCATAGTTACCATGTAACTACACCAGTTAAATGACTTGATGTCCAGTCCGCTTTGTATTGATGGCAAGAAAAACAAGTTCACAGAACTGTTTTGAGTTGTCTCACCTATGAAGGTGTTAAAGAAAATAAAAAAGTTGAGTATGAAGATTCTTCCACTATCCCGTTGTGCCTCCATGTATTGTTTAAACTTAACCGGTAACATCCTTGTCACACCCCCTCAAACTTCCCCTTCCAATACGCCACAACCAGATCAGTCTTTCTTGGTCTCTGGTGTTACTCAATCATACGTTTACCCATCGATATGCCAAAAATATCATGTACCAATCGAGGTGTTATATGTATACGATGACTACCCACGTTCAATGTACTTGTATCTTCATCATAGTTATTCACCAACCAAAAACCCAAGCCAGCAAGGACTGAATCTATGTTAAAGTCCAGGAAACCACCAAACCCAATGTCGATTATGGCGCTTTTTTGCTTGCTATTCAACTTGCTAATCAGTTGACATACGTTGTTTGGTGAACTTCTCAGTTTCAGCTTAGCACCGGTATATTCAAGGTATGGTTTTACACTAGCATGCGGAGGTTGAGGTATCTTTTTGTTCAGTACAACCTTTGATAATGTTTCAGGTTTAACTGGTAGACGCATGATTTGGCCTTTGCTAAAGTGGGGTCGAGGTTTTGCTTGATCCGTCAAATTTGTTTCAATGCACAGTTTTTTAGGTGGTGGGTCAACAAAATCATCATCGGGATCACTAGTACCTAAAAACATCAGGAAAAAAAATTGGTCATCCTTATTTTTTCCGTTTCAAGTTTTTGATTAACGTATATTGTAAAACAATTGAACTTACGTCCAACTTCTTTTGCTTTGTTAACCTCTCCTTTCACCAAATCCTTCTTGTCTACAATTATTAGAATGTTTCATATGTATTTATTAATAAAAAAACAAAAAACACACAAAAAAAATCATGCATTTTAAATTATTTTTTTACCTGATTCAATTATCGTATCCTCATCAGAGTCGTCTAGAATCAATGCTTGTTCAAGTGTATTTGTGAACTTCTTAGAATAATTCTTTTTAGCTATTCTACCGCTCCTTCTAGCTGTTATTTTTTAGATTTATTTTAATACAAAGGGTAGTGTTATGAATAAAAACAAAGACATTTGTGTTGTAGCTTATGTATTTTATTCAGAAAAACATTATGCTAAACACTAGAACTTGTGACAAATACTAATACTCAACATATAATATTGGGATGTTTTTTTCCAAAAACAACCTATATTTTAAATCCCACATAATTAATAATTATTGCTAATTATCAATAGTGTTTTTAATTCAATCAATTGTGTTTTATGTTGAATGAAGAGGTTAAGGATTTTAAATTTAAGTATAATCCAACACACAAAACACCATAAAACAGTAGGTTATACTAATAAAACACTTTAACCAATTAACAACGCACTCCAAATAATTTTTAATCTTGTGTAGATAAACATTCTGTTTTTTAATTATCTAATTGTGTTTTATGTTCAATATAAAACTAAGGGACTTTTATTTGAAGTACAATCCAAGCCAGAAATACCATATCACAATATCTTATGATCATAAAATACATCAAACCCTATTAAAATTACTCATATAGTTTTAGCCTTTGTTTAAACATGCATTGTGTTTTTTAATCATATACCTGTGTTTTATATTCAATATAAAACTTATGGTTTTTTTTTAAACACAATAATCCACAAAACACCATATCTTAAGAAACTTATGACCATAAAACACATTAAACAAAATTAGTCGGAAAACCTAGAAATCAAGTTTAGAAAACCATACCATAACCGAACCTTGCTAGAAGAAACGACATTGTAGCCTTTTGTTTGGGTGTTTTTTGTTTAACCACTTCGTCACTCACTTTCTTCATCCTCTGGCCTGAATCAGAAAAAAAATCACAAAATTTTCGTTTGATTTTATACACAATAACAGATGCAATCGAGAAGTAAAGCATAAAAACATACTCACGTTTGTAAGTAATACCAAATCGTTGTTGAATCTCCATTATTGAGAGATTTATTGCACAAAATAGGGAGGTTTGTTTTTGTTAATTATTGTGCGAGATTTTTGTTATTCAAGCGGTTTCTTTCATCCGTTTCTTTAATGTTGATAGACAAATTACATTTATACCCCTCAGCATTGTATTTTATTATTAATAATTAAACACTAATTACAAAAATTCCACTCATTAAATCTAAACCATTGATTAAGATGAACTAATGGCAAAAACACATTCTCACACTTCTAAAAAAAACACTTTGTACAGGATCTTAACCCTATATATATATATATATATATATATATATATAGAGAGAGAGAGAGAGAGAGAGAGAGAATGGATAAAATGAGAACCACCCTAAATTGTGAGAACCATTTCGAACCATTGATCTTTGATGATCCAATGGTTGAGATTACATGATAGTTTTTTTTGTCTTCATGTATTAATTAATTTTTTATTGTTAATTTTTTATAATATAAAGTGCATGGAAGGATATTTTCGGCATAGAATTTTTTTTTGTTTCTCTCAACATCGCATCACCTTATGTTTTTTTTTAATTTTATTTTATTTTATTTGTTAATTGATTTACTTTTTAAAAAACATAACCCACTGTCAAGTATTTTTTTTATTTCTCACCATGCTTACATTGGTGTAAACCAAAGATATTTATAAATTTGAGATTAATATTCAAAAAACATATGAAACAATACATTGTTAGTTGCATATACACAAATGGAATATCATCGATTGCATCTATTGTAAAAAAGAAACACTCTTTACCCCCAAGTCGTTTTTCGTTTTCTTGATGTTCATCGTCACCTTTCAACATATAGCCAACTATCAACCACAAAAGAAACCACACACACAACACAACTTTTACATCTATGCAAAAAAAAATTATTTTTTTACAGAAATTTTGTTTACACATATGAAAATATTGTATAAATATTACAATTACATCGGTGCAAAACAATTTACATAAGTGTAAAATAGTTTACATCTTAAAATCTAATTTACACCTGTTAAAATATTGTGTAAAATTTATAATTACATCAATGTAAAACAATTAACATCAGTGTAAAGCAGTTTACATCTATGGTTCCATCAAAGAATAGTTTTAACAAAGCAAAATAACCAAATCCAAGAGCATTCTTATCCCATCCACCAAATCCCATCCATCAAATTACACTAAAAATCAGTACTCTACCCTAAATCTTCTCTCTCCTAATTAAAATAATAATACTTTTTCATACTTTTATCATTATATTTTCTCTATCCTCACTCACAACAACTTCTAAAAATATTAAAATATGTTTAGGGGTGAACAGTAACTTTTCATATTTAGGGGTAAAAGTGCTTCCACCAAATTTCTCTATATCCTCCACTCACAACCACTTACACTCACCCGCTTGAGTTGAGAAAAACTTCGAAAACCCATGTAAAAAATCATTTTTTTCTTTGAAAAAAATAACCAATGTAAAATACATGTTTGTAAGCGTTTTGGACAAAAAAAATAAAAAAACGCCCATGGGATTTTTTTAAAAAAATAAACAAAGTTGCTAAAAACATAGGTAAATAGCTGAAAACATATGTTTTTTAGCAACTTTGTTTATTTTTTTTTAAAAAAAAATCCCATCGGCGCTTTTGTTATTTTTTTTTGGCCCAAAATGTTTAAAAACATGTATTTTACATTGGTTATTTTTTTCAAAAAAAATAATGGTTTTTTACATGGGTTTTCAAAGGTTTTCTCAACTCAAGAGGGTTTTCATTTTATCCTTCCCATATATATATATATATATATATATATATATATATAAGGTTACGATCCGTTGAGAACTCGATGAGTTGTGAGAACTCCTGAGAACTCGACGTAAAATGTGAATTTTTTTTTTGCACACTAGTGTAAACACACGTAAACTCCGCTGTAAAAAATTAAAAAAAATACATTAATTTACGTCAAATTTTACGCCGTGCAAGTATATTAATATTTTATTCATTATTTATTGTTGTTTAATTTTGGACCACATATTCATGTTTTATTAAAATAAGTGTGTAGTTATAAAGTAAGTTCTTAATTTCTCATTCTCAAATGATCCGGATCCTATATATATATATATATATATATATATATATATATGGGTTGGGTTAAAATGAGAACTAGGTTAAGTTGAGAGAGCTAAGGAACTCACTTTATAACCACACACTTATTTTATTATGTAATGAATTTATGGTTGTAATTAAACCATAATAAAATATTAGTTTAGGTACATAGGTGTAATCGTTTTGTTACACCGGTGTAAGAACGTAGTAAATAATTTTTTTTTCAATTTTTTTACGGCGGGGAGTCTGAGCTGACAATCGGCATAGGGGATGTTGAGTTGCACTTCCGTCATCAAAGAATTGAATGCGTGAAGTCTTTCCTCCATGGTGGGAACAAGAACATCTTCAATTTCTTCCTCTACTCCCAATGGTAAATCACAAACTTCTTCCTTTGGTTGGGCTTTCATCTCTTCCTTCTCAGCTGCATCTTCCATAGCATAAATATACCTGAGGTAGTTTTTGACTACTTCATGATTTTCCGTAAACTTCTTCAAGTCAATCAGTGGAGGGTCTGTTCAGGTATGAGTTCAGGTTCAGGTTTATATTGACTTGGTGGTAGTGGGGAAAATAAGTGGGCTAATGGAGATGACATATAAGGTAATGGGCTAGGAGTAGATGTAGGTATAGGTAAAGGTGCAGTGAATTGGTAGGGTTGTGGTAAAATATATGGTGGTGATTCACCCAAATGATACATTCTGTCGAGTGCATCAGGTGATGGTGGGATAGGATCAAATGGTGGTGGAGATCTAGGTGATGAGGTGGTTGAGAGCTTAATCGGCAACCATCGATGTGGTAAATTTCTTCAACGGGGTTTTGAGGAAATGGTGAAGGGTTATAAGGTGGTGGTTCAAATAGGGTTGAATAGTGGTTGTTGTACTCTGGAAGATACCAGGACAAATAGTCCTCATAGTTGTGGTAGAACTGTGACAACCTGCACCATTCACATTTCATAAATGTACATAATTGGTTCCTCAACTATTTCAAAATTTTCATTTTTAAACCTTGTATTTTAATAGGATCAAAATTCACAATTTAATAAAACTTATAATTTTTATAAGTAAAAGTATGCACGTTTTATACTCACATCTACACCCGAGCACGTATGTTTCAGACCTTGATTGTCACACCCTCAAATTTCCACTGCGGGGTTTATACCGCGAGGTGCATGACATACCAGGATCCCATAGCCATAAGTCACATGAACGAACTCTAAATGCCCAAACCATTTAGTTCGTTTTCAAAAACAAAGTTTAGTTAAGCTGCGGAAGCGTAAACCAAATTTAAACCTTTTAAAAAAAACCATGCGCAAAACAACGCGCCCAAATTAAAACCATATGAAAGAAAATGTAAAAGCATAATATGTAATTTAGGTGTATGCCCAAGACCCCAAATGCAGTGAAGTGTGCAGTGCTTTTTAATCCTGGCAACGGAAGCTAACTACCTGCAAAAGCATGTAAATCGTGGGTCAACAAACAATGTTGGTGAGTTCACTAAGTAAAGTAAATGAGTATGTAACTGCGCTGGTTTCCAAAACCACGTAAACAAGTAATTGAGTTGGTTCCAAGAACCGTGTAAACACTAGTTCATCGCATGTCAAGGGTAGCTAACCCATTCATGATAACTAACACCGATATACCGAACTGCTGATGTACGTGTAGTCACAAATGTGAGCTGCATGCCTTACATCATTGCCTATCAACAATGATAAAATCTGTTAAGTTATAGTTTTTCTCCCGCACTCCCCGAGCCGGTGTGAGGCTTGTAAGACCTAATAGCGCTATCAACTAATAACCCACTTGCCATAACCCGGTAACTCATTCGGTATGTGAAGGACTTACAGATGATAGAGTTGGTTTAGTTCATCAAGGACACAGTTTGCGAACTAGCAAAACCCGACTCACACAAGGAGTCAAAAACCGACCCACACAAGGATCCATAGCATCCCAACCCGGGATATGTAAGTATTCCCAAACCGGACTAGAAAATAGTAGTCCCAAACCGGACTAGAAAATGTTAAGTAAGTTGTCTCAACCCGAGACGCATGCTTTTGAGAAAAGAGTAGTGAAACTCACCTTAGGTTGCACGTGAATAATCCAAATTCCTCAAACAGAAATGAGCTACAGACTCCCTATTACAAATGTCACTAGGTGAGTATATGTGCATAACCAACACACCATACAACTCGTTTGTCCAAGACTTTTAAAGTACAAACCGTGTAGTGACACCTAATGACTCTACATGCACAATTAAGTCCTACGTATCCCGTTGGTGATCATATTGATTATTATCAGTTTTATACCTCATACACATCTCGTATAAGTATTCATGCAAGTTCATGTCAAATACATACCATATAAGACTCCAAATAGTCACGTAAACATCCCTTACACAATCTGCGTTTTTAGGGCAGATTGTACGCTGTGAAAAACGAATTATTTAAATTACTTAACGAACGAATTAAACTCCCAAATGTTTACTGAATATTCATTGGGATTCATTTGATAACCTATATTTTTGTTTTGTCTCACAACCAAAGACAAAAATTATTAAAATTCATACAACATAGCTATGTCCAGAAAATTTCCACAGCAGGTCAGTTTAGTAGAAAAATTCCCAAAAATTGTATTTTTACCCAAACGAGGTGAATCCAATTGGAAAAGCCAAGGTTTTCGAATTTTGACCTACTGTTCAAATTTCATAACTTAACCCTTTGTAAATCTCGAGTTATGGTCATTTAAAGTTGACCCAATTTATAATTCCGAAAATCTGATATGACCTTTAATCAAACAAAATTCCAAAAACCACTCAAAAGATGTCCAAATATGATGGTTTTGCCCATTACGAAAACCTAAGACCACGTACAATACAATCATGCAAAGAAATCATCAAAACAATCACTTTAACATCACGATACAGACCCTACAAAACACCCTAACGAATCTGTCAGAAATCAGAATTCTAATAAAATGCTTCTCATGAGCCCTAATCATTCTTATTAACTCATAACCATAAAATAACTCATGTTAACAGTATTCAATCCATATTATCACGTTCAAATCTATGAATTTATGTACCATATATCCTAGATACGATTTCTATCAACAATACTCATCAATAACCACAACAAACATCCAAGATATCCTTCATACAATGATTTGCGATTTTTAACATGCATGTTTCTTAGAATTTTACAACTTTTCAGCATTAAAATTAATCGTATAACACATAAAACATGTACCTTGCAAAGTTAGAGTCCTCAAAACCTCAAGATAGCACCCGAATCAACTTGAACTAGTGAGAAATTGATGAAGATTGAGATTGAAAGGTGGGTGTGGGGTGGTTCCTAGTCCACGGCGCCTATAGAGGCTATTAGGGTTTGTGTATTTTTTTTATAAATAATACACTAGGGTTAAGATCATGGGCCAAGGTTTCGGGTTCTAAGAGTTATTATCTGTTAATTGAGCCCGTTAGTAATATCTAACTCCCGAGACTAATCCCGACAATAATAATCATACTAACTCGTATAAAACTATCGTTTTATCATTTCATAGCATGGTTATCATAGGTGCACATATCTCATAAAGTTTACGTAACTAATACGCAGTAGTTCACATAAGCATGTAATTCACATACACGTGTTATTCACATTCATCAACACTCAACAGTTCATATAATCATGTATGCCTAACCAATCACCAACGTTCGGGATACAGGACTCGCGTGTGTGTCAAGACAAGGGTTTTCCCAACTATGACGCACGTTAATGTCACCTAACATATGTTATTGTTACATAACATCCTGAAGGACCTGTTTAACTAACCCTAGCTAAGTGTTTAACCACGTATGATTATGGAAATTAACTAGAGTTTAGTAAAAGAGTTAACATGAAAATGTGGGGTGTCACATTGATACTCAAAGCCCTTAATTTTCGGTCCTAAAACAACTTAGAAACATAAGGAAACAAGTCTATAACTTAAAATTGATCAAATTAGAAAAAATATTTTTCTAGCCCTCGCGGTCCGCTAAGACAGTACAGTCAAAGTCCTAGTCAAAGTCTCAGTCAAAGTCCTAGTCAAAGTCTTAGTCAAATAGTCAATTCATCTTAAAACCTTACTTTATTGTGTTGACCAATTTTAAAGCCTAATTGAATCCAAAACTAGTATAAAAACCCATCTATGACCCATTACACTTTGCACCTCTAAATCGAATGTTTCAATTCGATTAAACTCTCCCTCATACCTTTTTTCTAGAGTATATTACTTCTACATTTGAAGCTTTGATTATAAGCTCTTGTAATTGGCGAATTGGAAGCTTGATATTTTTCCTATTCGATTTCTTTTCTTCTAAATTGGACTAGTTTCGTTGTTGAATCTTTGGATTGCTCGCATTTTCACGCTCGCTTAGTCATCTAGTCATTTGGCGAAAGTGAGTATTTCTTATCCCCTTTTTGTCTTTATTCACTTTTGGGGTGTTACGTGTACATTTATACAAAATACACATACAAGTTCACATTTTTACAATACAATTCTAATACATTGTGCATTTGCTTACATACGTGCTTTATGCTTAGACATTACATGTAGAATACATTTGTACTTAGTGAAATCATTAACCATGTACAAGCCGACCTTAACATTAGATAGCGCTATTGGATTGACAACCCACCTAGGTGATTCTCCCCCTTTTCATCGGAGAATCCATGGCCATTGTTAAGTTATTATCCATTTATTGAATAAGTACACCGCCGTTCATTTTAGTACATTTATACAGTCACAGGATTGATTTCGCTCATTTGTATGATACATAGTTTACATAAATGCACTGTAGCTTGCACTTGAATTGTATAACATTTTTCCAACTTACTATATGTATTAAAACTAGGAATGCTCACCAACATTTCATATGTTGACAAAACTTATTTTGTACATGTTTCAGGTGCAGTTTGATCTTAGTTCCATAGCATTGAATTTTAGTGCTTGCTTTTAATAATTTATTTCAAATTTCATGTTTTGTTCAGACTTTTGTATTTTTCCCATTTCATCCATGTAAGACAATTTAAATTATTCAATAATATGTTTACATTTTAGTACCATGTGCTTTTGAACAATCGTCACTACCTGACACCTCGATGATTCCGCCATCGGTTGGGGTGTTACAGATTGGTATCAGAGCCATGGTTATAGGGAATTAGGTTATTAGAATGCCTTTTAGCCTTGTCTATAAC
Source organism: Ambrosia x helenae (assembly GCA_030844895.1). Lineage (NCBI taxonomy): Eukaryota > Viridiplantae > Streptophyta > Magnoliopsida > Asterales > Asteraceae > Ambrosia > Ambrosia x helenae. The sequence goes on from CM061223.1 coordinate 41,094,294, forward strand.
CAAGCTTACATTCACGAGTCCTCTCATGTTTATTTCTCTTTATCCTATTATTTTCTTTCAAGATATTTTCGCTATGATTCTTTCTCATTATTCTTTCGGTGTGTTGTTTAAAGAAGAAGATACTCGTATTTCACAAACGAAATGATATCACCAAGTTAGGAGTGACATCCATACCTTGGTGAGTAGTTTCACTCCTCTATATGTTATTTATCTTAGGAATATATCTTTGAGATAGGAGTGATATTCACACCTCAAAGAGTATTTCTTTCAAAAAAGGAACTTAACCACTAAGCTGGGAGTGATATCCTTAACTTAGTGATTGGTTTCATTCCACAATCGTTTTCAATTTTGAAATACATCTTTGAGTTAGGAGTGAAATCCAAATCTCAAGGATCTATTTTTGCATCTCGTTTTTAATCTCCGCTAAAGTTTTGGAATTCACTAGTGATGGGGCACGTGCAATCTGGAAGGGTGAGCGCCTGTATCCTGAGTTTTCTGTCTAGGCCTGGTATTTCGTATAAATCCCAATCAGACGAGGGACCCGTATACCTACCTGGGAACTCTTGGGATGAGCATCACTTATAGGCTAAAGTACGCCCCCACAAGTCACTAGGAAATTTCAAATACTTGAGTTGGTCAAAGTTTCCTATGGAAACAATTCCAATGTTTTATATCATTGATATTTATGTTTGTTTATCATCTGAAGATTCCATTTAATCACTTGATGTTTCATATGCCATTATTCATTGATCATTCGCTTTTGAATCCCTTACTAAAACTTTTGTTCGATACATTATCGCATTAAATCTTACACTATTTCACTTATGCTCATGATTTTTACATTATAAGGTATTACTCGTTTTGCGTTAAAACATTTTTACCCACGACTTAAGTTTTAAACTCTGTGTTTAACTTTGATCACATCCTGATTTTAGGAATGTTGCGTCATCATACAGTTAAAAATGAACATGGTTTTTTCAAACTTATTATTTCAACCTGTTTTATACCTTCATGTTTACAAACTTACGTGATCAAAGTCACAGTATATCCTCATATACCTAATACTAATATTGTTGCACCTAGTCTCCTAAGCCATAGCCAACTACCATTAGTTAGAACTTCTTAGTCAAACTAAACTCATACATAAATGCCTACCAACACGATACGCACTAGTACACTACTCTCTAAAACGATTAATTTGACAACTCATTCTATAAGTCTTTTCACAAAGCCTATTCGCCAAATTAGAACACACTTTTCATACACCTTGTGCCTTGAAACAAATAGCCCGCTATGAGACCAAAGAGATGCCTTAACGATCCTGTAAATAAATGATCTTTCAATGTATAAATTTCGTAAAAGTTTGAAAATTTAAAAGGTTTCAAGTTTACCCAGTCTTAACGGGTAACACTTCGATTTTCTCAACATTTCATAGCAATTAAAAATTTCTGACTTTTCAACCCACAAGTTAAAGAAATGTTTAAATACAGAAAATTTTATTTTCAAAAATTCGTCAAGGCATTTGGGATCATTCACAACCTTCACATCATTTTAAATCTTGGTCTTTCGAAACACATTAGATTTACACACACTTCATGAAATGGTTTCATCTTGCATTTTATAAACTTGCATTGCATATTTTACAAATCAAATGTAAATCTGCATGTTTTCATATAACGTATCCAATATATGTTTTCGGGAGGAATTTGCAACTAATAATATACCTTATAACACTTTTCAAACTCGACTTCTCGTAAACACATGAAAATGTATACCTACGAAATCTTTTCAAGTGAACCTGTTTTGTACTTAAAACATTCTTCGGTTTCCAAAAAGTTATCCTCATACCAGTAGACTATACGTCTATTCTGCGCACTTTCATTTACAGTAAATTTCATTATTTTTTTACACCATTCTATTTATAGTTACGTTCGAACATTATCTTACTATTTTCGTATTATTCTTTTGTTGGTAGTTATTTTCACGCGTTATTCGCAACTATTCTCGCACTAGTTATTAGTAGTTATTCTTAGAACACTAGTTTTGAGCATTAATTTAACTCATTTACTTTCATTTTGTGCAAATTGTGCGATTTACTCGATTTACGTTATGCTATTCTTTCAATCGAAATTTTATGCTATACTTATATACTTACATGAACGCATATTTGGTATGCATATTTTTTTTTGTGAGCAAAACCCTGTTATACTTTACATTATTTTGTTCATCATCATGGCCAACGAACATACTAATTGATAGCTCATATGAGATCTAAGCCAGTTCCAATGAGCGACTCGGTTCAGAGTATTCCTCTAACCCGAGGGGAACGGTGTAATCCTCAGAGTTTATCAATATGGTTGTTTAGAGCCTGATGATGTGAACAGAAATTTACCGGTTAAGGGTGAACCCGAATGGTGAAGAATCCCTAATCATGTCTTATACTTACACATTAATCTCATCACGGTTAAAAGGTGAACCTGAAAAGGGAAGAACCTCTAACTGCATCTTATACTTGAGCAGTATCTACTACTTAACACATTTAGGTTGCACGCATTGTTTCTTGTATTACTTATGTTAGTGTTATTGAAAAGCATAGCACCCTAGTGTAAGGTAAATCGATGATTACGGTCCGGAACGCAATCATGGATTTACAGGTACATGGGGGTGGTGTGTGATTCTACTTAGGCTATTGGTAGACAATCAGTACGAGTCCAAAGTATCAGTAGTGTGGTGGTTTAGCTGCGGTACACCCTATATATAAGCACGAGCGATACTGCGGGAGCGGACTAGGAGTCTGACCAAGAACCTACCCATTACTATCTCTTTATTAGATCGTTGACTAATAGCTAGCATTTTCAATAAGAATGTTCTTACACGAGCTTCAATTCGACTTCCTAGAGTCTTTCTCTGGACCATCCACACAGAAAACACAAAATTTGTATACTCTTACACTCTCTATTAGTCGAAATCCTGTTGCACGTCCTTAATAAAGTTCGGTCAGAAACTTCTCTAAAGTAAGGGAAGCTACTATAACACTGCCCTGCCCTAACCAGTTACATATTTTTCCCAAACCTTGCTCATTATAAACTCTTAATTCTCTAACCTTGGGTCAAACTTTAAGGATTTTCAAACTCTTATTTTGGGTACTAAACAACTACTTCAAACTTTGTCAAATCATGGTTGATGCATTTCTTAAAATCTACTTGCCTTTTTACAAATGTCTTTTGTTTCATGGAAACCTTCACTTGAAAGTAATTTCGGGACGAAATTTTCTAAAGTAGGGGAGACTGTGACAACCTGCACCCTTCACTTTTCATAAATGTGCATAATTGGTTCCTCAACTATTTCAAAATTTTCATTTTTAACCCTCGTATTTTAATAGGACCAAAATTCACAATTTAATAAAACTTATAATTTTTATAAGTAAAAGTATGCATGTTTTATACTCACATCTACACCCGAGCACGTATGTTTCAGACCTTGATACTCAAAGCCCTTAATTTTCGGTCCTAAAACAACTTAGAAACAGAAGGAAACAAGTCTATACCTTAAAATTTATTAAATTAGAAAAATTATTTTTTTAGCCCTCGCGGTCCGCTAAGACAGTCAAAGTTCCAGTCAAAGTCCTAGTCAAAAGTCCTAGTCAAAAGTCCTAGTCAAAGTCCTAGTCAAATAGTCAATTCATCTTAAAACCTTACTTTATTGTGTTGACCAATTTTAAAGCCTAATTGAATCCGAAACTAGTATAAAAATCCACCTATGACCCATTACACTTTGCACCTCTAAATCGAATGTTTCAATTCGATTAAACTCTCCCTCATACCTTTCTTCTAGAGTATATTACTTCTACATTTGAAGCTTTGATTATAAGCTCTTGTAATTGACGAATTGGAAGCTTGATATTTTTCCTATTTGGTTTCTTTTCTTCTAAATTGAACTAGTTTCGTTGTTGAATCTTTGGATTATTCGCATTTTCACGCTCGCTTAGTCATCTAGTCATTTGGCGAAAGTGAGTATTTCCTATCCCCTTTTTGTCTTTATTCACTTTTGGGGTGTTACGTGTACATTTATACAAAATACACATACAAGTTCACATTTTTACAATACAATTCTAATACATTGTGCATTTGCTTACATACGTGCTTTATGCTTAGACATTACATGTAGAATACATTTGTACTTAGTGAAATCATTAACCATGTACAAGCCGACCTTAACATTGGATAGCGCTATTGGATTGACAACCCACCTAGGTGATTCTCCCCCTTTTTCATCGGAGAATCCATGGTCATTGTTAAGTTATTATCCATTTATTGAATAAGTACACCGCCGTTCATTTTAGTACATTTATACAGTCACAGGATTGATTTCGCTCATTTGTATGATACATAGTTTACATAAATGCACTGTAGCTTGCACTTGAATTGTATAACATTTTTCCAACTTACTATATGTATTAAAACTAGGAACGCTCATATGTTGACAAAACTTGTTTTGTACATGTTTCAGGTGCAGTTTGATCTTAGTTCCATAGCATTGAATTTTAGTGTTTGCTTTTAATAATTTATTTCAAATTTCATGTTTTGTTCAGACTTTTGTATTTTTCTCATTTCATCCATGTAAGACAATTTAAATTATTCAATAATATGTTTACATTTTAGTACCATGTGCTTTTGAACAATCGTCACTACGTGACACCTCGATGATTCCGCCATCGGTTGGGGTGTTACAAGAACGAAGGTCCACCACAATATTCACAGAACTGTTGAACATAAAACCCCTCATAGTCGAAAAAGTTCTCTGCCACAAACCAATCTTTATCCATGTGATCCATCTAAAAAGCTAGCAAAAGCAAGCTGGAAAATAATTAGTAATAAGCAACTTAAAAGTTTTCTCTGGAATATGTCGTATCTCCGGCAACGACGCCAAAAACATGATGTCGTGTGGGTTAAAGGTTTTTATGACTTAAATTAACTTTTATTTTAAAGGGAAACAAGTCCCCGGCGGGCGCGCCTAAAACTTGATCCAAAAGAGTTTAAGTCAAAACTTTAAGTTAAAACACTTTTCAAGTTTTAAATTTATAAAATAAAACGATAGTTGTGAATTATTCTAAACCCACACGATAGGCAAGTGTACCTATCGGGTGTAGTATAGACTTCCAGCAAGTACCAAGTATCGAACCCAAAGACACGACTTCCCCTACTCAGCCTTAAGTTGCTTTTTAATAAAAGAAAAGATAAAATAAAGAAAGAGAGAATGAGAGTGACCTAAGTAAAAAATCAATACCAAACAAAGTGTTGCTTCGGGATCCAACTTATTCTTGGGACGAATTAATAGTAGTTATTCAGTTAAGTGGTGTAAACAAGTACGCACTTATGCTTAACATGGAGTTGCTACAGCATTCTCCAGAGGTGACTGTTATCGCAAGACGAGTCTTGTTCTTGTTTTAATGTGAGGGTCTCCTGAACCAGTAAGCTCACATCTCAACAATGACAGACAGACTACTCAAGCCTGTGCATGCCCAACCCCGAATGATCCACCTCCCAGTGTTGCGTTAAGGACATCTAATCACTCAAAACCTTTGTGGACAACTTGTCGGTGGCCGGAGCATGACCGAACAAGAAACCACTTGATATCATAAAAGAGTCATGACTAACCAGCACACGTGTATCCATTACTTGAACCAATTAACCTTTTTAAAAAGTGAGTGGTCTATTATTAACTGTGCAGCAGTACAATGATGAGAGAAAATAAAGACCGTTTTCTCTCAACACGGGTTCATCAAACCTTAAATTGCGCCAAAGCTTTCACATAGACGATGAAGCTAAGTTTCAAAATTAAGACTTGACATATCACTAGGAGCGAATATAGACCGTAGCGTCCCTAAGTGAGATCTTTGATAGTAGAGGATTAAGCCACTAAGTGTGTGTATTTCTACCCACAAATGGGCTAATCACTAATCGCGGGATTAGGTTAGCTTAAGAGTGCATGGGCTGTTACACACCATGGGTACACTCTTATGTCCTCCCACTTCCTATTAAGACACCCACAAGACCAAAGACTAGTTAATTAGTTAGTTAATTCATCAAACAAAGTTTTAAGTGAAAGGAATTTAACAAGAACATAACACCACTTAACAAATAAAAACTATATAATCCATACCAAAATAAGTCTTTACCCTAGCAACACTCGAATAATCTAGCCAAACATTGGCTCTACATCTAGCACACTATAATGGGTGTTTAAAGAACACATAGTTGTGAGTATAATGGGGATTAAAGAGGGTGGTTTGGGTGAGTTTTAGTGATCTCTCTCTCAACTCTCAATCACCAAGTATTTATGGAGTGATCCCAAACTCCAAAGGTCACGTGCAAGACCCCCAGAGGTGGCTAAAGTGTGAGTGAAGCTCAAGTGAAAAAGGATGCCCAAAATGTGGAGTGGAGGCCTCTATTTATAGGCAAAACAGCCCCGGCACGCCCTTGACGAATTCTGGCACGCCCGAGCTCGACAACGCGTACTGTTGCAGAGTCCTTTCATGCAGAGATGTCTGTACCAGGGTATGCACGCCCGTGCAGGGTGTAATGGCACACCCGTGCATGTTGTTTTGAGTAACCGTCTTGTCAGACTTTGTCAGTTTAAGCCTTGGAGAACATGTTGCATTAAAGCACGACCGTGCCATAAGGTGGGGCACACCCGTGCGCATCAGAAAACCTCAATTTTGCCTCCTGTTGACTTGGAAATGCTGACTGGTTAACCTGGGATAAGTGCACGGACATGCACAAGCATGAGTGCGGTCGTGCTTCATCTGTCTCCGAAAGTCTTCAAATCCTTGTCTTTTACGTCGGTTTTCACTTCTTTTCACTTTCCACCTTCAATACCTACAATTATCATCAAAAGAGAACAAACCGTGACAAATGCCAAGATAAAAGCATGAAATTAGGTGATAAATATGTGAAAATATGTATATAAAACCTGCTAATTTTAGGACTCATCAATCATCCTTCAAATAACAAACTTTTTGTACATGTCTGTTTTTATTATCTATACTACTATATAATACATTCTAAATGGGCAACAAGGTAATTTGTTCTCTTTTTTAAGATGGCATATGAAGAGTTTTATGCTTTACACCCAAAATGTCATGAAAAACTTTCCAATACTACCCTTATTTGCAAAACTCACTTGTACATGTCAATTCAATTCAATTGAAGGCATAATTTCACATTTAATGCACGTGTAATCATACTTATGGTATAACAATTGCAAGGTTAAGAACACCTAATGATAAACCTATATAAATAAAAGAAACATTAGTTGTACATACGAACTTTTTGTTGTATAAGGAGTTGTAAACGGTACAAATTAATAAACAAAATTAGTGACTTTTACCTTGTCCCACTCTCGAATCATTAGAAAAAACTGAAGCCAGAGCACATGGAAAGTTACCTGAGTTGTAAAAAAAGTGTCAATGGAACTAAACAATAATGAAATTAAAAATATTATTATAAATTGACCCATCATACATATAATTATGCACCCCATGACGTGATCAAATGAGCAAGTATATAAACGTATAAATATAAACAGAAATATAAATATTTAGACACCAGTTTCAAAAAAATATAACTATAAAAAATTCAAGTTTCTAACGATTAAACATACTTTTCATTATAAATCTTAAAACTATTTAATATATTAGTAAAACCAAAATAATTGTTTACCCGTAAAGTGTCCATCACATTAATTTAGCCTAGAAATAACCCGTATTTTTTTTCAAACCAGTTCACGTTGAAAACAGGTTTTGGTTCTTTTAAGAGGGAATAGAACTGATTTTGGCTAAATCGGCACAGGCTAGAAACCAGAATGGGCTAAAATTAAACCAAACCTACAAGAACCGACTAGCGTTGGAGGAAACTAAAGCATTTTTTTACAATATTTTAGTTTTAGGTTTTTTTTTATTAGTGTTATTATTACTGTTTTGTCTACATTTCCATTTAACTTTCATCTAAAATTAGTTTATCCCTCCGCATAGCGCGGGGTTACTTCTAGTACAACTAAATGTAGTTTCTACCAAACACATCACCACAATAAAACAAACGATAACAAAAAAAAATATCCATATTACAAGCCAACCATGTTACTAATGACCACATACCTACAAACTTCTAATTATCTCACAACCTCACGTCCACTAGCAGTGGCGGATCTAGACCAATATTTCAGGGGTAACGTTACATAATTTTCACGGGTAACGTAATACAAAACACGTAAAAAAAATTTGAAAATACACTATGCCAAAAAAGTTGAGGGGTAACGGACGTTACCCCTGCTCCTTCTCTAGATCCGCCCCAATCACCTTCTATTGCTTATTTGTTTCATTTTCATCTTCTTCCCCTTTTTATTTATCTTCTTCCAACACTCTTCACAGCTCATTGATGCATCATCTAGCATCTCCTTTGTTTTTTCATCTGTCAACCTGAAAATCGTATACTTCTCAAATTTATCATATTGTTCGTGTGTTTATATAACTAACAATTAACATTTATTAGTTAACATGAAAAATATACATATATGCACATGTGCATATATATATATATATATATATATATATATATATATATCTAAATTGCGTAAATAATTAATAACGACTTTGTTTAACTTCCTTATCAACGATTATGTCATCATCCTCAATCCATCCGGTAACTTTTTTTGACCTTTTCTCCCCCGATTATAACAAAAAAGTTATATTCTTTGATTTTTATCCCATCTTTGATTACAAATAATAAACAACGCATAAGAAAACCAAATTTTCAATCTTAATACACATGTGCATTAACATTACTTTTTTCATTACCACATAACATATGCACATGTGCGTTAGAGCAAAAGACCTGAATGATAACAAGAATTAAACCTTAATGTACATGTACATGTGCATTAACATTAATTTTATGATTACCATATAAATTGTGCACACGTGCATCAATATAAATGACCTTAATGGTAAATAATGCAATGAATACACATATTTTCAACTTGTTAGAATATATAATTCAACTTGCTTTTATCAATAATATAAAACACTACAACAAAAATTCATCCCAAACTAACATCTATAACATGTCTTCGAGTATAGCCTTTGCACGTTAAGCTTTTGGCACATCTTGAGCATGATTAACGTTAACGGATCTGTTTAAAGCATCATTCGCCTTGTTTATCTTCTCCGGTGACGGAATCTGACCATCATGGACGAGTTTAAAAACCTAATGCTTAAATGCAAAAGTAGACGACGCTCGGTCAACTGTTTAATAGCTTATGAGACTAGATTTGCTAGATCTTGAACCTTCTGACTGCAATCCATATACATGTTATTATACTAATTTGTTTCCCATCTCAGATTCAAGATCTGAGCCTGTGCTTCTAAATGAATCGTTGCAAGAAATGTAACCTCTATGTTCATCCAATTCAAACTAATGATCGATGAACCATATCGATTTACGGTTGTCTTACGATATCAATGATGTTACGGTGGGGATGTTTTGGTGGTAATATGCGGTGATCTTAGGGTTGATTGATGGTGTGACAATGGTGCGGTGGTGGTGCGGTGATGATTTGGTGGTTAGATTCACAGAGGTTGATTTGTGGCGGAGATGAAGAAAGCTAGGGTTTGGCTGATAAAGGGTTGAAGAAGATGAATGTGGCGTATTTTTTTGTTTCACGTTTTTTTTATGTCTTTATCATATTTACAAATATACCACATGTTCACATTGGTTTCGTGGTTCTCTCCCTAAAGTTGGTCTTGCAAGATCCCTACACACACACACACACACATATATATATAGTTTAACCATGATATCTATCATGATACACTAGTGGGTTGGCCCGCGCGATGCGGTGGGTACACAACCTCTAATATAACGCTACTATACGCAATCTAAAAGACATGTTATAAGATGCTAGTCGCACTCTAAAACATTTAAGAATTCGTTAATGTTCTATAAATATTTTTGTTTAATAAGAATGTGAAATATTTATGTTGTAAACTATGTCGTCAAGGCGAATAGGCGCACTTACGATAGCCAGAATGGCATGTAAAAAAGAAAATAAAAAAATTAATCACTTTATTCATCTGTGCTTTAGTGATTGCACGAAATTGACTAAACACAATGTATCAATGGTTAATGATAGAGTTTATGAGTTGCATTATTATTGTGCAATGTCCATGATCGATCCATCATAGATGTATCGATGGTTAATGACAGAGTTTATGAATTGCATTATTATTTTGCATTGTCCATGATCAATCCGTGATAGATGTATCGATGGTTAATGATAGAGTTTATGAGTTGCATTATTATTTTGTACAATTGCTATTAAAAGTGGTACATAAGGGTATAAATAGAACAAAGAGGGTAAAAATTTGGAGATTACACTTGAGGATTTTGGTATGCCATCTTAACTTAGATATTTTGGACATTTTTACACATGGCTCCCCCTTTATCTATAATCTACTAGTATCTTTACCCGCGCGTTGCCGCGGAACACGTTTTCTAGACGACTAAGTTTTGGTCCCTAACAAACATCAATTTGAGAGCACAAACGTTGATAATGATCATTGATACAACATTGGTGATGTTGATCTCAGGCATGCCCCACTACAATTAGACATAATAATATTATGTCATAACTAATCCAAGATACAACACCAGTACAATTCACCTTATATTTTGACATGAAATTATTAATACACAATTAGTAAAGAAGCTAAATTAAAAGAACATAAATTCCTATTAAGGAGGATGGGTTTGGATCCCTCGACACAAAGGTTAAATGGGATTTATCTCCAGCATATTACACATACAAAGTAACCAAGTCTTCCACCTCATAATGCACTCTATGGAGCAATTAAAACTTATGCCTCACTGTTGTTGGTTTATAGTGTTCTTGATTGTTTCTCTTTTGCAAGAACAAAGCTACCTACAATTATGTAACATCGCAAAATTTTCCCCAAAATTTTAATACATAAAAAGCCCTTATATATATATATATATATATATATATATATTTATTACACCTTTATCATTAATATTATACAAATGTGCCTAAGTCCTTATTTATCCTAACTCACAACTTATATACATACATAAATGTATATAAATAATAATAATAACAATATGATTCTAAATTCTTTTTTTTTTTTCTCACATACAAGATTTTTTTTTTTTTAAATAAAGCCTTGAGTCAAATAGTCAAAGTCGTAGTCAAAGTCTTAGTCAAACAGTCAAAGTCTTAGTCAAATAGTCAATTCATCATAAAACCTTCCTTTATGGTGTTGACCAATTTTAATGGCTAATTGACTCCAAAACTAGTATAAAAACCCACCTATGAACCATTATACTTTGCACCTCTAAATCGATTGTTTCAATCCGATTAAACTTTCCCTCATACCTTTCTTCTATAGTCTATTACTTCTACAATTGAAGCTTTGATTATAAGCTCTTGTAATTGGCGAATTGGAAGCTTGATATTCTTTCTTTTTCGTTTTCTTCAATTTGGAATAGCTACGTTGTTGAGTCTTTGGGATTCGCCTCGCATACATTCACAACACATTATTCTATTTTTTTTACGAGACATAACATTTTGCTAAGGTGAGTTTTACATAGCCCCTTTTCTATTTATCACCATTTTTTGGGGTGAAGCATGTTACAACAATATTTATGCAATTCAATCATCAATGTGTCTATGTGTATTTCTATGTTGCATTATGTCTTGAACATGACTAGGGTAAGCACAATTCTAGCATAAACATTCATCAGCCAAACGGTATACATTGATAGATCTATTGGACTGACAATCCCACCCGGATACGTGCCTCCTACAAAGGTTACGTGGGTGTTTGTTACTGCAATATAAACGAGTGAACCATGAGCGTATGGGATGTACCACAATACAACAGTCACAAGGTTGATTATGCACTCGATTTACTTCTAGTATGTTTTCGCATATGGACTAGATTGCCATGACGCATGAATTGCACAACAACTTTATTCGATTATCAAAACCTATGTAATTCTCACCAACTTTTGTTGACCCAAAAATATTTTCAACTTAACATGTTTCAGGTTCTACTTGCTTGAAGATTTGAATTGATGCTTGAAGATGTTGCATAGTTTTAATTCAATTTGATGTACAAATTCTAAGAACAATTGTATGTAACGTATTTAAATCATTTAATGAAATTTATTATTCACCATGAGCTACTGAACAATAATCACTACGTGACATCCCGATGTTTCCGCCATCGGTTGGGGTGTTACAAATTACCTGTAAATAAACCAAAGCCCCATGACCTCAATGATTGTTGTATTCTATAACATCTTAACATAGGTTTCTGATTGTTGTATTCTATAACATCTTAACATAGGTTTCTTAGATCTATCATTACAACATGGACATATCACATATGGTTGATATATAAAAAAGATTAGACTAAATTCATACTCTTTAGGGCATTTAACTAATCTCACTATGTTTACATGAACATATATATGAATCATAACTGCTGTGATATTAACCCTGAAACCATTAAAGTTTAAATGCTATCTAATATCAACATCTCCAGTGTTTCTTCAGCTAGATGCCATGCTTGCAAAAGCACTGTCAAAATCCTTAACTTAAATAATCAAAATTAGACTACTAAAATATATAAAGCATGACTAAAGTGCGTGTGCGTTTAAAGAACTTAGGTCCTATATCATGTTACCAAATTGGGCATGTTGTTTTCTGGTTTTCAAGGAACATCAACAACAACTGAAAGTAACTTGCTGTGAAGAAAGGGGCCCGTTTCTCAGCTACAAATCAAGTTTTCCTTTAAGATCTTGGAGGGAATTACATCAGTCCCTATTCATAAAAATAGTATTATACCCGCGCGCTTTGCTGCGCAAACATAGGTCTAAATAAACATAGCAGGTTATCGCATCCGAAACTCCGCTAAGTTTCTCACTTTAGTAAACATACACACTTGTGAAGAATCAGTTCCTTTAACTTTGGCCCACTTGATCTTTTTCTTCGATCCAAGTTCTATTTGCAACAAACAATCTGCAACCTACAGTTTGTCACTCTAAGTTCTTTGTGTGGCTTTCTCTGGGCCACATAACACGCAGCCAACAAAATCTGGCTTAAATCTGCAACCTATTTTTTTTATTACACGATACACAGTTGTAAAAATATAAACTTACATGCTTTTCTACAAACATAAAAGCAGTCCTTATGGGCTACAAGTTCTACTTTCTTATTACTCAAATCTTGAGATCTAGGAAATCTCTTCAGATGTCCTATATTTCCCACTACAAAAGATTTGAATGAATGGAGGCACGTATATGGACTTATCTTGGGATCTAATGCCGGCAGACCCTATTGCATTCAATAAAAACATATGCTAAAAGATAACTGGCCCAACAATAATAAAAATTTGGGCATCCGGAGAGAAAAACAAAAGCATAACTGAACTCGTATATCAATCACAAACATTCAACCGACTAAAGAAAGGAACATTACCTAGGAAAGTAGCGGCCATGGCTCCAACACACTGACCACCACAGGTACAGTTCATTGAAAAACAAAAGGGAAACAAACAGTATAATATGATAGAGATTGCACTAAATCAAAGTTGGAAAACATTCACAGATATGTTGATTATGAGGCTCAGACATTCCAAATAGGCTACACGTTGACTGGTTACCATTTAAACATCTCAGCTGCCGCACCAAGATACGGAAAATCTCATCTTTCACCAAAGAGGATAAGTCCGCCATGGCTGTATGCGCAACGAATAACATACGAAACCAAAGGCACATTATCATAGCTGGCAAAGCAAAAGTCAGCTTGCTCAAACTAATACAGAGTCAAAGAAATTAGTCATCATAGCCCCAAGACAAAATATTATATATGTATAGTAAATGTTGTTTGTGATAATACTGGAACTATATTGCTTAAACAAATCATAAACTGCAATCCATATATATAGGGCTGTTCAAATCGCTCGCCGCTCGTGGATCGCTCGTCGCTCGTTCTGAAAACGCTCGAAAAAATGCTCGCTCGATCTTCCGCTCGGTTGTATATGAGCCGATCGGCTCGGTTCGGTTTGTAAATGAGCCAAGCACGAGCAAAGGTACGCTCGGCTTGGTTCGGCTCGAATAAATTTTTATTTATTTAATAATAAATATACACACAATTTACAGATAAATTTATGGCTTTATATATAAGATTCTATTGGATTTGACTCAATATATGCAAACAAAATATAACTAGCCCACTTAACTCAATAAAAAAAATTAACACTAGATTTAATAGTAAAACAATAAGTCATGAGGTGACAGTCTTGACTTCTTTATGTTATTAGTCGTCCATCGCTAATTGTCGCTTAATATCGCACCTACGTCATAATGCAACAACTGTTATCTAACGTATGATCATCACCTCACCAGCCTCAATCTAAGCCCCATCATTGGACACTGGGATCTCAATATTAGTGTTATCATCGGACATTTCGACCATAGTTGTCACCCGACAATGAAAACATCGAAGGAAACATCCCAATTTTATGATCATCCATATTATTCTCTGCTCGATTCTCGCTCATCGCTCGCTCGGAAAATTTGCGCTCGAAGAATGCTCGTTCGGTTTTCAGCTCGATTGTAAACGAGCCGCTCCGCTCGGTTCGGTTTATAAACGAGCCAAGCATGAGCAAAGCTCTGCTTGGATCGGCTCGGCTCGTGAACAGCCCTACATATATATAAGCATAAACAATCGATGTTTTACGAAATACAAATTATAAAAAAAAACGGACACATAAACTCAAAAGTACCGGGAAAAATTTTCACTGAATCCATTGTTAAGTTTTCGGATCAACAATTGCTTGACCATCACCATCGGTGATTCTTCTCCAGATCTCGAGAAACATGGCCAATTCTGTACCAAAACATCATGAATCAAAACTAATAAATATAAGTTAAAATTAACAATAAGATATAAATTGTGTGGTTAATACCTGACTATAAATTTATTAAAGATGTAATTAATTAGCACATGATATATTAAGATTCGTTATGATCTACATAGAATATTACAGTTCAAAAATAAAAATAAGAAATTGGAATCAAATCACTGAAATTCATATTATATTATCATTAAAATACATTTGAGTTCTGAGTTAAGAATTGATTTAATTTACATATTTTGTTTTACCTTTTCTTTCGTTATCACTGTGTAAACATATTATAGTATGTAAATTAGATGCTAGAATACCAAAGAGGGTTTTCGTATATCACATGCGTTTATCTGGTACGTAGATTTGTGTATACGAATGTTGTGCGTTTGTTCTGGTTCTTCATCGAGCTCCACTATCTATCATGGCAGATGTTGGAAGATTGCGCATTATGGCCTATTACAAATTAGAAAGGTCAGATAAGTGGTGTTGGATTCATGTAAGTTAGTTCACAACAATACCTGTCCAACAGCTTGCAGGCTTCTAAACTCCGTACCCTTACCTTTTATTTTAGACCACAAGCTCATGGCATTGTTGAGATAAGCAAGGCGCACATTATAGGCAGACCATTTAGCTGTCTTATGCTAGGTTAGGACGTTTCCAGACCATTTTAATATGTTTCAGACCTGCTCATACAGGTGTTTGCATAATTGGCCAGAATATGCGCCTGTGTGCCTTGATGTACACAAGGCGCTTTTGCTGTGTTGGGTTGTGGGCACAAGCGAGGACCCAAGATGCGCAAGGCGCACAATATAAACATACAATTTCTAGCGGTATTATGCTAGTATAGACCGGTTCAATACCATTTCGGATGTTTCAAACCTGTTCAGTATATAACTTGAGTTGGTTCTGGAGCTCCAAATACTAAACTGCCGTCTGCCAGCAACATGTCAGTTTGCACCTGCAGTTTCAGCAGTGTCAATAGTAGAAGGCCCTAAACCTCCATCTACCTGGATCCCAAATTAAATAGCTTTCAATATATTGCCCCAAATAATTTCTCTATGTCTATGATGCACTTTACAGGTTCATTTGATCGCAATTTAAAAGTAACAGGTATTCAACATATTTTCATGAAATACAAATTTGCTCATAAGAACTAAAAGACGTACAATAAAATTTCAGAGACAATCATGGAAGATTACAGCAGAAACCTTACAAAAGACAAGTTAAATAATACACAAACAATTGATATTGTAGACAAATTCTAAAAGCGAGGCATGGAGATAGACTAAAAGCGATCAACAAAGGTATTATTCGTAAACCTACGTTAATAACCTAAATAAACCTGGAAACAACCCCACAACGTGATTCAATTCAACAATCCGTATCAATTTGCTAAGTAGCAACCATGAAACGAGCCTTGATTATATTAAAATTAAACACCACCACCAATAAATCAAACAACAGTTCATGAAAAAGAGGTTTGAAACACAAACAGTAAATAGAATTAATTAAGAATTGAAATGATAAATCAACCTCTCAAAGGCTCCGAGTTCACAAAATTGATTGGCTGCAAGGTAGGTTGCTGGTGTAAACCTGCCGAAAAGAGCGTAGATGATGCACTTACAACAAACTGAATATGAAAGTAGGAGTACCTTTATGAACGCTTTGCAAACAGATCTCTCATCATCAATCAAAATTAATGTCCATCCTTATCGATGCCAATTCTTGAGTGAATATGAAGAAGAAGAAGAAGAGACCGATGGGATTTGAAACGGAGAGGAGAAATTGAATGTGATAAATGAGTATTGATGAATCAATATGGAAGAAGGAAAAGCATCATCGGGTTAGTTTTTAGATGGCAGGGATGAAAAAGGGTAATATTGTAAAAGTGTTATGATATTGTAGAGGATGTGGTGGGTAAAATGTCTACATTACCCTTCTAAGTGTCTTAATTGTCACAATTATCCCTATTATACCCTTAAATTTCTTGCTTAAATATGTTGTACATGTTGCTTATTAAGTTGTACGGAGATGAAAATTACAATATTGTACATCACTCCTCCTTTATAATGTATTATAGATTATAGATAATCTATAATCTATAATCTATAATATCTATAATACATTATAAAGGAAGAGTGATGTACAAGATAATAATTTGCATTTCTGTACAACTTAACAAACAACATTTACAACACATTTAAGCAAGAAATTTATCTATAATCTATAATCTATATCTATAATACATTATAAAGGAGGAGTGATGTACAAGATAATAATTTGCCTTTCTGTACAACTTAACAAGCAACATTTACAACACATTTAAGAAAGAAATTTAAGGGTATTATGGGCATAGTTATGACAATTAAGACACTTAGGAGGGTATGTTTGTAATTTTACCATCATCATCTCACTCACAACTTAAAATTCTATTCCAATCCTACCCTCATGACCATACTAATAGATTATCTATTGAATTGTCTTTAAGAATTGTTTTTAATGTGTTTATTGGAAGGAAACTTAGAGGTAGTATCACTTCAAAACATATAATCAAACTAAAACAAATCATTTATGTCAACATAATCGAAGCAAGCAATGGAGAATGGAACTATGTACACATCTATATTATATTATTATTTATCTCTATCTCTATTACCTTATTAAGGATCAAAGATGTCTAATAAGGTAATTGCACATTATTTTTAAGATGAGAGTTGAAGGGTCCTTTTACAAATCTTCATTTTTTAATTATTTTCTTCCTTTTATGCCCTAAAGTACAACCTCTAATTCAAATTGTATATAATTATCTAATACACACTTTATATCCCTTTCAATAACACCCAATTCAATACTTACATTGTAAGAGTTTATAATAACTTCCTTTGAATTAACAACAATACATAATATTACATAGTTTTAAACTCCCCTTGAATTAACAACCCATCATTGAATAAAACACATTCATTTAGTCAATTGAATAACCATAGAGGTTACAATAGAAACTCCACATTTATACTATATTATCTTTCCATTCCATTCTCACAACCACTCAAGTATGTTTTGTATCTTTCATTTGTTCTTGCTTATGTATTTTGTTCTATTGTGGGTTAATGATCGCATTTTGCAGCTTGGTCCATTTATTAATTGGTATATGTGTGTTCTTAAAGGAGGTTTGCTTCTTTTGCTCTGCGAAGGAAGTGCATCATTTGTCTAGGTATGTAATTATCATAAATTCTTTATTTAGCATACTTTACCAATTATTTTATTTGTGGCAAGAAATTTCATAAACTTATAGTCCATTTTGAACAAATGTCTTACAGTGGTGAATTTTTATGACAAAGATGAAAATGGCTAAAATTCAAGATAATCGATTTAATTTGTTGATATGTTCATGTTATTTAATTCACATTATGGGTAAATGGTTGTAAGGTGTTGAAATTTTGATTTCCAATAATTAAAACTCACACAGGGACAAACCCACTATTAAGGTTCTGAAGGAAGACTTTATGCATTATGGCACATTAGCCTGCATGTATTTACTAAATTTGGATGTGGTCTTGCTATGCATATGGCACAACTAGAAAAAGAAAAAACATTAGGCCAGTAACTTTGTTTCACTTTATAAATTGATCAACCTCTTATATTTTTACACTTGAGAAACCTGTTTTAGCCGTTAATTTGTAAATTTACTAATCAATTTGTGAACTTACAAAAAAACATAATTTATTAGGTTTGTTGTTTTGTTGTATTTCTGGATCATATTTATAGCCTTAAATGGATTTCCGATACTAAAGATGCAAAGGACTGGATGCCGCTTAAGCGTAAAGAACCCGCACGCGAGATAGCTATAAAGGCTAATTAAATTAAGAGAAGAAACTACAAGACTGGTCAGGCAAGATGTTTGCGATTTAGTTGTGCCTTGTGCGCAAGGGCAGTAATCATAGTATCATACTTTATGAGTTATGATTGAGAATAAATACCAAAGTTTTTATTTATCTTTTGGTTGGTAGTTACTACTGTGCTATATCTCAAAATGTATAACAAGTCAAGGCCACAATAGTCGATCAAACTACATAGGCACGACTCCACAGTCCACGGTCCACATTTCCATCATCGGATTATCTTTTTCATTCTGCACCTTAGTGCAATAAATCAAAAGAAGATGTTATTTTTTTACAATGAAAGATTCAAAGATGCACACTTTGCTAACCTTAGCCCCAAGTCACCGTAGTCTTCAAACTTGATCTTCTTTGGTGTAGGCACATCAGTACATCACTAATCACCCCACCTGTTTTCTAGATTAAACAAAATTAGCGTTGACCAACTCATACTTCAAAGACAACCAATGGGCACAAATACAGCCCATTAGCAAAATTGGCGTCAACGTGTATTTGCTTTTCATGTAGACTCAACTCGTGTTGGCCTGAAACATTATTTTTCCAAAAAAGTTACTTTTCTATTTATAACTTTACCCATTAAAATTATTATTGGAGTGACCTTTTACTAGCTTGACTTGTTTCCTTTTACTTACACCTTACCAA
Organism: Ambrosia x helenae; assembly: GCA_030844895.1. Classification (NCBI taxonomy): domain Eukaryota; kingdom Viridiplantae; phylum Streptophyta; class Magnoliopsida; order Asterales; family Asteraceae; genus Ambrosia; species Ambrosia x helenae. The sequence continues at coordinate 41,113,824 of CM061223.1, forward strand.
TCAATGTTTAAATCACTTAAAACACATTTCAAAGTAAATTGATATATAACCGCTAGACTTTCATCGTTGCCAGCGACATCCACCAAAACACGAAATATAACGCAAGGTAAAGAAAAACTTCAACCAACTGACACTCCACCGTCGGCCCCCATAAACACAATCTTGTGCAACGAACATATTAACAGCGACTCCGACAGTAAATGATTCTCAACCAACATAGACGCAATCATCCTAGCCTGCAACCCGTATGACACCAAATGAATTATGCTGATGATTTATCTATGTTATACCAGTGGAAAAAAAATTGTTGGATATCTACAAAAACTTTTAGAAGTATTATGGTTACTAATATAACTTTATTCCTTCCTTTCTACACTTTTTTACCATTTTTATTTCTCTATTTTGTTTTATAAAAAAAAAAACTTTGTATGGTGAATCATGGAGATACATCTGAAAAACAATATATTTATGTTCAAATTGTCCAAAGTTAAGATGGTATACAAAGAGTTCTTTACAAGTCTCTAATTTTTTGACTATTGGAATGGTTTGCCAATGATAGTGAAGAAGAGTGATGTTTACTTAAAAAGACGTCCATGAAATTTATTCCACCTAATGTACTTGTAAGATGAGGTTTTTTTTTCCTCTATTGTTTCTCTTACATAAATTTTATGATTTCATACCAATAGGCTTGCTAGCTATATTCATTTAAGTGAATTAAAGTATTGACTTATTTCCATGTCACATGCTTTCACCTATTATGATCTATTCATGGTAAGCCGACAGTCTTTATGGCTTGAGACTTTGAGATAACGGTACGGATTTGGCAATTTAAATGTTCGGTCAACAATTTATAACATGGATCAGGGTTGTGTAAACAGACGCTCCCGATGCAACGCACGGGCAATCACACTAGTAATGTAGTATAGATAAGGTGACTTGACAAACAAAGGGTGTTCCTCAAGGCTACGGCCTCTGGACCTCTCCTGATGGGTTATGTATGATATTTAGCTTGACTCTACCACAAGAATGACGAAAAACAGCTCCACTTGTCATCATGCCGTGTTTATGCTTTCACAAAAAACATGTATAGGTTACCCTTACGCAAACGTGATTAGAGTTGATGTGAAAGTGCTCCATATAGTTGATGAAATATAAACAAGATTGGAGTATAATTTCAGATAAAAGGTGTTAAGCTAGTATTTTGGAAACTCACATACCAATCGGGCCAAATTCATTCAAAGCCATACAAGCCCATGGAACTATTAAAATAATGCATCTAGGGTGAATATCCAACATGGATCAAAATATAATTAGAATGGAAAGGATCCAATCCCTATGGTTGAATTGGGATTGATAGTGGCCCACTTAGAAAGCCCAATAAGAAAAAAGTAAATGCATAAATTTGGATTGTGTTTGGTATAAAGGTTTAGGAAAAAAATACACACAATATAAGAATGACAATAACCAATTATGTTTGATACAAGAGTTTAAAAAAACTCATGAGGAGATTTCTAAACTGGCCTAAAGAGCGGGTCTCAGAAATCCATTTTCATGGAATGAAATTCTGTGTTTATTTCTAACACTATGTGTTGTGGGTAGAGGTGAGTGGAGAATTTATCGAATAATATTTTGTCACGTCGACGCTTACATGACACTGGGTAGCGGCCGATGGTTGCTCGCGAGATGGTGTTGTGGGTCAAGGTGAGCGGGTTTTTTTTACCAAATATATTTAAATATTTACCACATTTTTTTTTATAAAAAAAATACATTAAACTAAAAATAAAAGAAAAATTATACTAAAATAAAAAACAAACACGACACTAAAAAAAGAAAATTACACTAAAAAAAAAAGAAAATTACACTAAAATAAAAAAAAGAAAATTACACTAAAATAAAAAAAAACGATTACACTAAAAAAACCTAACGTAAGGATGAGCCCGAGCGTAACATTTGCCACGCCGAAATGTGGTGAAAGTTATGGCCAACCTTCCGAAGGTACTCCACTTTGCCAAGGTGACGAGTGTGACACCCGGCAAATTCTGGTTAACAACGTTGTCTAGATGAAAGTCTACCTTAGCGAGTCACGCGTATATTGTACTTAACTGGGTTAGTTAAGTCGGGTCATGGTTCGGGAACTATCGGTTTAGTCTAGAGGATCATTGGATGTTAGTCTAGAGGTTCATTAGATGTCGGTCCTTAACCAAGTGTACAAACGGTGACGATTTGTAGGATCGTCAGGGCATACGGAACATACAAGTCTCGAGTCCCGGGAATTGGTGAACGAGTGTGAATATGTGTATTTACAAGTGTTATGTGTTTACAATCATTATGTGACTTGTCGGTACGTGAATATGTGTTAACATATGTTAAAACGGGGTTTAACGCGCAAAACACACGGAACAGGCCCCTATAGGCGATTAGGATAGCCCAATCGCCTATAGGAGGGCGACTGGGGGACCTTAGGGGCGATTAGGGACCAATTGCATGACTGTTCATGCGATTTGGCCCTAATTGCATGAACTTACATGCGATTAGGCTTCCTAATCGCGTGTAAGGGCTGCATAATCGCGTGTTACGTGCTGGACGACTAAAAACGACTATAAATACCATACTTGACCTCATAAACTTCATTATACCAACCCTAGTCGTCCCATAACCTGCCCCAACACACACACAACCTCTGGAACGCGATTTTTGATCAAAACACAAGGTTTCAAGCTTAATCCATCATTCTTTCACAATTCTAAGGTTTGGTTTCCATCCATGAATCTTTATAAACGTTTTCATTCAATCCCTAATGGTCCAGACCTGTTCTAAAACGGAAAAGCTTTCTGAAAATCATTAATAAGTATTGATAATCGGATTCTAACTAGTATACTTGTGTTATGTGTGTTTATGATTAGAAAGCTAGGGTTTTTATGAATCAAGATGAATGAACGACATGATATTATTGTTAGATCAGAATAATATTGATGTTATGATTATGAAATCTGAATAATTGATTATTAGGATAATGGTTACGCATGTTAGTGTGATGATTGCATGCTATGTGAATGGTGTTTGGATTACGTGATTGCATGCAGGGCTGATAATACGAGGCAAAACGAAGGGTTTTAGTTGAAACATGTTTAGAATAGTGTTTGGGATGATATTGGGTAGTTACACACGTTCTGGATCTGATTTGGAGCGTTAAACGCGCGAAAAACTGGAACAGCAAGGTTACAGGCGATTAGCAATCCTAATCGCCTATGTTAGAGGCGATTAGGAGGCTAATCGCCAGTTTTTCATGCGATTAGGGCCTAATCGCTAGTACTTACATGCGATTAGCCCTAATTGCTAGTTTTTATATGCAATCAGCCCTAATTGCTAGTTTTTATATGCAATCAGCCCTAATTGCTAGTTTTTATATGCAATCAGCCCTAATTGCTAGTTTTTATATGCAATCAGTCCTAAATGCTAGTTTACTTTTCCTAATCGCGTGTACTGCTGCTGTAAGTGTAAATTAGCATACCGAGACCCGATTTGACATGTAGTAACATGCTAGGAACCCCGTAACATATCTAATAACTTGGTAACATATGTTTGGATGTAATTCGGTGATACGTGAACTATGTGCTATAACTTTTTGTGCGTTAACGTATGTTAAGTGTGATTGCATGATTGCATGTTTGAGAGCGTAAACATAACACGGGAAGTCTCGGGTCACCAATGGGATGTCGAGTCTTGTACTTTGGGTCAGTTAAACAGTCACGGTGTTTTCAAACGAACTTGGCTATGGTCTGGACATCTAGGGACTAATTAACCTGCGGGTTATTAGTCTAAGTACTTGTAACTGTCATATGTTAGGTCGCCGCTTTACGGGACTAGCATAGCAGCTGAGTTTACTCGGTTAAGGAGTAACGCAACATAAGGTGAGTTTACGGCCCCTCTTTTTTAAACTGGTTTCACATTTTCGGGGGAGAAAACATGTGTTAAAACGATTATTTGGTAACTACTGTCATACTATGGGTTTCTATTGTGTACTACACGATCTTTGGAAGTCCCGGGGGAACCATGAATGTGCGGGTTTGCACAACGGGGAAATGTGAATAGCGCTATTGGGAGTGACCAACCCCGCTCGTCGGCTTGGAGGGCCGGGCGAGTGCATATTGTCTCAAACAGGAACAACAGGAACAACTGGTTTACTTTTCGGGCACAACATCTGGTATTCGAGTTAGTAATGGTTTTCCAATCGTGGTAGTAACAAAACATACGCCTAGCTAGCGTACACTGGTTTTCGATTTGTTATAGTATGGACAGGTTGACTTGGTACTTGGATACAAAACCTGTAAACTCACCAGCATTTTTGTGCTGACGTAAACTTTTACATGTTTTCTCAGGTCGCTAAGGTAGCACGACTGGACTAGGGCGCACGCGTCTGCACGACGTCTAACTAGGGTTGCATGGTCTTATAAACGTTGAACTATTGTTTCACTGTTGAGATACTGTTTTGAATAAGCTTCCGCTGTAAACGGGATTTTAAACTATGTTTTGAAATTGCATTTATATTCATTTAGACTTGTTTATTGTGATCGTTGGTTTGGATCCTGGTTTGTCATGCGCCTCGCGGTAAAACTCCGCTAGTGGATTTTGAGGGTGTGACAGATTGGTATCAGAGCCAATGGTTATAGTGAACTAGGACTGCATGTAGAGTCTAGTCTATAGCCGAGTCGCACACACTAGACGATCACATGGTACTAAACATTATGGTGGTTTACGTATGGTCTTGTCGGGGTGTCTCTAAATCGTTGGTCTTTCTACGTTACATCATCCGTTCTATCTTAGGTCGGGTTACGTACTTTCTAGGCGGTGTAGTATATTGGAGTAAATCGTGTACTCTTGAGATTTTTCCAAGGCTCGGACATTTCCCTTTCGTACTCCAATAGAAACACTTGCCATAAACTACCGTAGTATTACGTGTGTAGCTAAGAGTCTATGTTCGGTGATTTGAACTTTGAACTAGGAGAACACTTGGAGGACCATGTAGAGCGGTTTATCATTTTGGGTGCACACAAAATCATAAACCGAAATGCATGGAAGCCCTAGTGAGCTCTGGGTTTGAAGGGATAGTCCTGGATTGGATCTAGCTTTGATCTTGTGAACATTAGTGGTTATCTTTATCTGCGAAACTAAATTTTCTCGTTCTTTCTGCCAGAATCATGTCTGGAGTACGAGGAGGACGTGGAGGTGGTCGCAATGGTGGACGTGGTGGCAGTCGCGGTGGTGCTGGTGGTCGTGGAGGTATTAACCTATCGCAGGCTGATCTGAACAACTTGCTCCAAGCTGCCTTTCAGTTAGGGCAACAACGGTGGTGGTAAGTTGATTTATCCATTTTCTTTGCCTCATTGGTGAACCTTGTTTACATTCTTTGTGGTTTCTCATACGTTTCATTCCAGGTGGTCCTGTTAACCCACCCCCACCCATGTGTACCTACAAGATGTTCCGGGACTGTAAGCCCCAGGAATTCTCTGGCACTGAGGGTGCGGTGAGCTTGCTTAGGTGGCTGGAGAAAGTGGAGTCAGTATTTCTGATGTGTAACTGTCTCCCAGAAGATCGGTTTAAGTATGCTGCTGCGTTATTCCAGGATGTGGCATTGACTTGGTGGAATGGCATCACCCAGAATATGGGTATTGGGGAGGCATATGCTATGCCATGGGAGAATTTTGTGCAGTTGCTGAAGCGTGAGTATTGTCCGAGGGAAGAGGTGCAGAAGCTAGAGCACGAGGTGTGGAACCTCAAGATGACTGGGTCTGAGATTGAGAAGTATACTGTGAGGCGTAACGAGTTGGCAGTGCTGTGTCCCGATCTGCATGTGCCAGAATACCGTAGGATTGAACACTATGTCTCAGGGCTAGTACCGGAAATTGCAGGATTAGTGGCTGCGGAAATCATCCTACATACGCAGAGGTGGTTCGATCGGCTCATAGGATGACCAATCTAAAGGTGAATGAGGGTATTTTGCCTGCAAAGGGTTCGACTGTTAAGGCCCCAGAGAACAACAAGCGCAAGTGGGAAAATGACGGGAAAGGATCTGGGCCAACACAGCAGGGTAAAAGGTTTGATAATGGGGGCTCTTCTTCTTCGGGTAACAAGCAGGGTGGTTATGCGGGGAAACTGCCCAAATGTAACAAGTGTGGACGTCACCATCAAGGGAACTGCGACAGTAACCGTTGTCATTGCTGCCAGCGAACAGGGCATTATGCTAAAGATTGTCGGGTTACACTTCCATCGACCCAGGCCCCGACTACTAACTCAGCTCCGACTACTCAGGGGACTACAGGAAGACAAGGATGCTACAACTGTGGTGACACTGGGCATTACAAGAAGGATTGCCCAAAACTGAAGCAGGGTGGAAACAACGGTAATGGGAACAACGGGGGCGGCGGCAGAAATGCACGTGCCTTCGTCATTGGAGCCGCTGAGGCTAGACAGGACCCGGACACAGTCACCGGTACGTTCCTTCTCAATAATCGTTCTGTTAGTGTGTTATTTGATTCTGGTGCCGACAAGAGTTTTGTATCCATGGAAGTTAGTCGACTGCTAGATGTAGTACCCGTACCATTAGAGACTAAGTATATCATTGAGTTGGCTGTCGGGAAAACGATTGAAGCTACTAGTATCCTTCGGGAGTGTCAATTAGAGTTGTCGGGTTTATCGTTCCCCATCGACCTTATGCCGGTACCATTGGGTAGTTTTGACGTTGTGGTAGGAATGGATTGGTTATCTTTGTATCGCGCGGAGATTGTCTGTTACGATAAGGTTATTCGGATTCCTCTCCCTGATGGAGAATTCCTTTCTGTGTACGGTATCAAGGTGGTGTTCCGCTAAACATCATCTCTAGCATGAAACCCTTAAGTGTCTTCGAAAGGGTTATCCAGCCGTTTTGGCGCTTTTATCTGTTTCCTCTGGTGATGAGAAGAAGATCGACGATATTCCGGTTTTACGCGAGTTTCCTGATGTTTTTCCCGATGATTTATCTGGTCTTCCTCCTCATCGTCAAGTCGAGTTCGGTATTGCTCTTGTACCAGGGGCTGCTCCTATTGCTCGGCCCCCTACCGTCTTGCACCTCCCGAGATGCAGGAATTGTCTAGTCAGTTACAGGAACTCTTGGACAAGGGTTTCATCAGACCAAGTTCTTCCCCTTGGGGAGCCCCGATTCTATTTGTTAAGAAGAAGGATGGAAGTTTCCGATTGTGTGTGGACTACAGAGAACTGAACAAATTGACCGTTAAGAACCGTTATCCTCTTCCACGTATTGATGATCTATTCGACCAGCTTCAGGGTTCTAGTTATTATTCCAAGATTGACTTGAGGTCCGGTTATCACCAGCTGCGCGTCAGGGAGGCTGACGTTGCCAAGACTGCCTTTCGTACACGTTATGGCCATTTCGAATTCTTGGTCATGCCTTTCGGTCTCACAAACGCACCGGCGGTTTTCATGGACTTGATGAACCGTGTCTGTAAACCATATCTTGACAAGTTCGTTATTGTGTTTATTGATGACATTCTGATCTACTCCAAGAACAAGACCGAACACGAGGAACATCTGCGGTTAGTTTTGGAACTCTTGCGACGGGAACAACTTTACGCCAAGTTCTCAAAGTGTGACTTTTGGTTACGCGAAGTTCAGTTCCTAGGACATGTGGTTAATGAACTAGGAATTCATGTCGATCCAGCTAAGATCGAAGCGATCAAGGACTGGGGAGCACCAAAGACGCCAACTGAGGTGCGGCAATTCCTAGGTCTTGCGGGCTACTATCGTCGTTTCATTCAGGGTTACTCGAAGATCGCTCAACCCCTCACCATTCTCACGCAGAAGGATAGGAAATTCGACTGGGTGAACCACAAGAGTCAGCGTTTGAAGAACTAAAGTCCAAACTTTGTTCTGCTCCTATTTTGTCGTTACCTGAAGGTCCTGATGATTTCGTTGTTTACTGTGATGCTTCTATTCATGGTCTCGGTTGCGTGTTGATGCAACGCGAGAAAGTGATCGCGTATGCTTCTCGTCAACTCAAGGTGCACGAGAAGAACTACACCACCCATGACTTGGAGTTGGGTGCAGTGGTTTTCGCGTTGAAAATTTGGAGACATTACTTGTACGGTACCAAATGCACCATCTACACCGATCACAAGAGTCTCCAACATATTTTCGACCAACAACACTTGAACATACGACAACGTCGTTGGATTGAACTCCTGAACGACTATGATTGTGCCATTAAGTACCATCCTGGCAAGGCGAATGTTGTAGCAGACGCCTTGAGCAGGAAGGAATCGACTAAACCTCGTCGCGTTCGGGCATTGCAGCTCACCATTCATTCATCCTTACCTGATCAACTCCGTTCTGCCCAGTTAGAAGCTTTGAAGGAGGAAAACCTTAAAGCTGAAACTATGCACGGTGCCGACAAGCACCTAGAGCGAAGGCCTGATGGCCTGCACTATTTCGCAGAACGTATATGGGTTCCTTTATTCGGGGGACTACGGGAGCTTGTCCTTGATGAGGCTCATAAGTCCCGGTATTCTATTCATCCTGGTTCGGATAAGATGTACCAAGATCTGAAGGTGCTTTACTGGTGGCCAAACATGAGGTCGGATATAGCCTCATACGTGAGCAAATGCTTGACCTGTGCTAAGGTCAAGGTGGAATACCAGAAACCGTCGGGTCTCTTGCAACAACCTGAAATTCTGGAATGGAAATGGGAACGGATTACTATGGATTTTGTCACACAACTTCCTAAATCACCAAGCGGGAATGACAAGATATGGGTGATTGTCGATCGGTTGACGAAATCAGCCCATTTTCTTGCTATTAAGGAGACCGACACCATGGATCGTTTGGCTCGTCTTTATTTGAAGGAAGTTGTTTCTAAGCACGGGGTGCCAGTTTCTATTATCTCGGATCGTGACTCCCATTTTACTTCTCACTTCTGGAAGTCTTTGCACAAGGCTTTGGGTACCCAACTAGACATGAGTACAGCGTATCATCCACAGACTGACGGTCAGAGTGAGCGTACAATTCAAACTTTAGAAGACATGCTGCGGGCATGTGTGATCGATTTTGGCAAGGGTTGGGAAGCTCATCTACCGTTAGTAGAATTCTCGTACAATAACAGTTATCACACGAGCATCAAGGCGGCTCCGTTCGAAGCACTGTACGGACGGAAATGCCGTTCTCCTCTTTGTTGGGCTGAAGTGGGTGAGAGTCAACTCACTGGGCCTGAACTAGTGTACGAAACTTTGGAAAAGATCGTACAGATTCGTAACCGGTTGGCAGCGGCACGGGCCCGGCAAAAGAGTTATGCCGATCAGCGTCGCAAACCATTGGAATTCCAAGTTAATGACAAAGTACTTCTAAAAGTCTCACCATGGAAGGGCTTCATACGCTTTGGGAAGCGTGGCAAACTCAATCCGCGGTATGTCGGCCCATTTACGATCCTGGAACGGATTGGGCCGGTGGCATATCGTCTTGATTTACCGACGGAGCTCGGTAACGTACATAACGTCTTCCATGTGTCAAACTTGAAGAAGTGTCTGGCTGACGAGTCTCTCATCGTTCCACTAGAAGAGATCAAGGTTGATGATCGTCTTCGGATTGTGGAAGAACCTGTGGAGATCCTTGATTACAAGATTCGTAGCCTACGTCATAGCAAGATTCGCATCGTTAAGGTTCGGTGGAACTCGAACCGGGGACCAGAGTACACGTGGGAACGGGAGGATCAGATGAAGTCTAAGTATCCTCATCTCTTTCCTAAGGAAGCGTTCGAGTCGAGATATGTCTCCTCTGCAGCTGAATGAATCTCGGGCGAGATTCCTTTTAACATGGGGATGATGTGACAACTCGGGTAAATCTCTCTTTTGGTTTCTATCTTTTGTTTATTTCCTTCGTTATTTCTTTTGTTCTTTTGGTACTTGTGCAATTTTCGGGACGAAAATTCTTTTAACGTGGGGATGATGTGACACCCGGCAAATTCTGGTTAACAACGTTGTCTAGATGAAAGTCTACCTTAGCGAGTCACGCGTATATTGTACTTAACTGGGTTAGTTAAGTCGGGTCATGGTTCGGGAACTATCGGTTTAGTCTAGAGGATCATTGGATGTTAGTCTAGAGGTTCATTAGATGTCGGTCCTTAACCAAGTGTACAAACGGTGACGATTTGTAGGATCGTCAGGGCATACGGAACATACAAGTCTGGAGTCCCGGGAATTGGTGAACGAGTGTGAATATGTGTATTTACAAGTGTTATGTGTTTACAATCATTATGTGACTTGTCGGTACGTGAATATGTGTTAACATATGTTAAAACGGGGTTTAACGCGCAAAACACACGGAACAGGCCCCTATAGGCGATTAGGATAGCCCAATCGCCTATAGGAGGGGCGACTGGGGGACCTTAGGGGCGATTAGGGACCAATTGCATGACTGTTCATGCGATTTGGCCCTAATTGCATGAACTTACATGCGATTAGGCTTCCTAATCGCGTGTAAGGGCTGCATAATCGCGTGTTACGTGCTGGACGACTAAAAACGACTATAAATACCATACTTGACCTCATAAACTTCATTATACAAACCCTAGTCGTCCCATAACCTGCCCCAACACACACACAACCTCTGGAACGCGATTTTTGATCAAAACACAAGGTTTCAAGCTTAATCCATCATTCTTTCACAATTCTAAGGTTTGGTTTCCATCCATGAATCTTTATAAACGTTTTCATTCAATCCCTAATGGTCCAGACCTGTTCTAAAACGGAAAAGCTTTCTGAAAATCATTAATAAGTATTGATAATCGGATTCTAACTAGTATACTTGTGTTATGTGTGTTTATGATTAGAAAGCTAGGGTTTTTATGAATCAAGATGAATGAACGACATGATATTATTGTTAGATCAGAATAATATTGATGTTATGATTATGAAATCTGAATAATTGATTATTAGGATAATGGTTACGCATGTTAGTGTGATGATTGCATGTTATGTGAATGGTGTTTGGATTACGTGATTGCATGCAGGGCTGATAATACGAGGCAAAACAAAGGGTTTTAGTTGAAACATGTTTAGAATAGTGTTTGGGATGATATTGGGTAGTTACACACGTTCTGGATCTGATTTGGAGCGTTAAACGCGCGAAAAACTGGAACAGCAAGGTTACAGGCGATTAGCAATCCTAATCGCCTATGTTAGAGGCGATTAGGAGGCTAATCGCCAGTTTTTCATGCGATTAGGGCCTAATCGCTAGTACTTACATGCGATTAGCCCTAATTGCTAGTTTTTATATGCAATCAGCCCTAATTGCTAGTTTTTATATGCAATCAGCCCTAATTGCTAGTTTTTATATGCAATCAGTCCTAAATGCTAGTTTACTTTTCCTAATCGCGTGTACTGCTGCTGTAAGTGTAAATTAGCATACCGAGACCCGATTTGACATGTAGTAACATGCTAGGAACCCCGTAACATATCTAATAACTTGGTAACATATGTTTTGGATGTAATTCGGTGATACGTGAACTATGTGCTATAACTTTTTGTGCGTTAACGTATGTTAAGTGTGATTGCATGATTGCATGTTTGAGAGCGTAAACATAACACGGAAGTCTCGGTCACCAATGGGATGTCGAGTCTTGTACTTTGGGTCAGTTAAACAGTCACGGTGTTTTCAAACGAACTTGGCTATGGTCTGGACATCTAGGGACTAATTAACCTGCGGGTTATTAGTCTAAGTACTTGTAACTGTCATATGTTAGGTCGCCGCTTTACGGACTAGCATAGCAGCTAAGTTTACTCGGGTTAAGGAGTAACACAACTTAAGGTGAGTTTACGGCCCCTCTTTTAAACTGGTTTCACATTTTCGGGGAGAAAACATGTGTTAAAACGATTATTTGGTAACTACTGTCATACTATGGGTTTCTATTGTGTACTACACGATCTTTGGAAGTCCCGGGGGAACCATGAATGTGCGGGTTTGCACAACGGGGAAATGTGAATAGCGCTTTTGGAGTGACCAACCCCGCTCGTCGGCTTTGGAGGGCCGGGTGTCACACCCTCAAAATCCACTTGCGGAGTTTTACCGCGAGGCGCATGACAAACCAGGATCCAAACCAACGATCACAATAAACAAGTCTAACATGAACATAATGTAATTTCAAAACAATGTTTAAAATTCCCTTTTACAGCGGAAGCTTATTCAAAACAATATCTCAAAAGTAAACCAATTGTTCAACATATGAAAACCATGCGACTCTAACTAGACGCCGTGCAGACGCGTGCGCCCTATTCCATTGTGCTACCTTAGCGACCAGAGAAAACATGTAAAAGTTTACGTCAGCACAAAAATGCTGGTGAGTTTACAGGTTTTGTATCCAAGTACCAAGTCCACCTGTCCATACTATAACAAATCAAAAACCAGTATACGCTAGCTAGGCGTACGTTTGTTACTACCACACGATTGGAAAACCATTACTAACGCGAATACCAAAAGTATGCCCGATGTATGTTCCTGTTGTTCCTGTTGTTCCTGTTTGAGACAATAAGCACCCGCCGACCCTCCAAGTCGACGAGCGGGGTTGGTCACTCCCAATAGCGCTATTCACATTTCCCCGTTGTGCAAACCCGCACATTCATGGTTCCCCCCGGGACTTCCAAAGATCGTGTAGTACACAATAGAAACCCATAGTATGACAGTAGTTACCACATAATCGTTTTAACACATGTTTTCTCCCCCGAAAGTATGAAACCATTTAAAAGAGGGGCCGTAAACTCACCTTAACGTGCAAGCAAAGAATCCGAACAGCAAGCAATATATGCTACCGACACCCTAATAACAGTGTCGCTTAGTGAGTATAGGCGTAACATCATTACCCATATAACTCGTTTGTCCAAGGCTTTTTAAATGTTCAAAGTGTGTATACGACGCCTAGTGATTCTACATGCAATAGTAAACCCTACGGACCCGTTGGTGAATACGTTGGTTACAATTAGTTTCTACATTCCGTATGTGTCTCAGACAAGTGTACTTCAGTTTCATGTCAATTCCATACCACCTAAGACCTCAATTAATCACAGAAGCACATAATACACAATTTGTGTTTTCAAGACAGATTGTGCGCCATCAAAACTAATTTATTTAAAATAGCAAACCAGTGAGTTAACCTCCCAAATTTTTACTGAATTTACTTTGGGATTCACTCGACAATACCTATTTTTGTTTTGTCTCAATTCCAAACACAAAAATTATGAAAATTCGTATAACACACAGCTAGGTCCAGAAAATCTCCTCAACAGGTCAGTTTAGTAGGAAAATTCTTAACAATTGTGTATTCATCCAAACGAGATGAATCCACTTGGAAAAGCTCTATTTTTCCAGTATTGACCTACTGTAAAAATTTCATAATCTAATTCCTTGTAAATCTCAAGTTATGACCATTTAAAGTTAACCCAATTTACAAATCCGAAAATCTGATATGACCCCCAATCAATTAAAATTCCAAAAACGACTCAAACGACGTCCAAATTCGATGGTTTTGCCCATTATGAAAAGCTAAGACCATGTACGTTACAATCATGCAAAGAATCGATCAAATCAATTGTTTTCAAGCCACGAAACAGACCCTACAAGTCGACTTTCAGAATCTGTCCAGATTCTGATCGTACAATATCATCAATTATATCAAACCCTAGTTGCATATTATCAATCAATAATACCTAATAATCATCATACAACTTTCCTAATACCTATTCCCATCAGATCCTATTATCAAACATGTCAAGATCAAAGCTTTTAAGATCAAAACACCAATAACTTGCGCAACAAGCATCCTATGATGTTACTACGCGTTTATTAATAGGTTTAATCCGTTTAATCTTCAAAAAAGACTCATTTTTAATGTTTATTAAATCCAATCAGACCTGGACAAACTTGTTATAGGATTTTTACAATAAAACATAAAGTAAAAAGCATAAGAAATCATGAGTATACCCTTAGCTCTTCAAATCACTCAATCGCGCGCCTTGGAGCCTCCCAATTGATGATCTTAAGCCTTAGCAGGTGTTTTTGGAGTGAAATATTCGTGTGGGGCAGTAAGGGGGCGATTAGGGTTGAGTATGAGGGCTGCATGGGAGTTAAGGATGTTTAAATATGAGTTTGAGGCGGTTTAAACCCGTCAGGCAACATCGAGCGGCCGCTCGGAGCCTGTGAGCGGCCGCTCACAGGTCCGGGTGGCGCGCTTTTGTTTCGTTTCGCCTCCCGACGCGTTATCCTTCGACGTTTTCGTTATTTCGAACCGTAACAAGTGTAACCCCATGCGTTAAGACCCTAATCCTCACGCTCCACTTTTTATAATTTTTATTAACGTGTTCGGTTTAGGTTCACATAATCCACGTATGGTTTTCACATAAGTTTGTCAGATATCACCGAGACACATAAGTTTGTTATTCACCAACGTCCGAGGTTCACTAATCATGAAATCACATGTTAACTCACACAAGGAGTCAGAACCCGACCCACACAAGGAGTCAAAGCATCTCATAACCCGAGATAATGCTCGTATGTCCTATCTAGCTATCTAGATAGCCCTCGTTAAGTATAATATACGCGTGACTCGCTAAGGTAGACTTTAATCTAGACAACGTTGTTAACCAGAATTTGCCGGTGTCACACCGGGCGAGTGCATATTGTCTCAAACAGGAACAACAGGAACAACTGGTTTACTTTTCGGGCACAACATCTGGTATTCGAGTTAGTAATGGTTTTCCAATCGTGGTAGTAACAAAAACATACGCTAGCTAGCGTACACTGGTTTTCGATTTGTTATAGTATGGACAGGTTGACTTGGTACTTGGATACAAAACCTGTAAACTCACCAGCATTTTTGTGCTGACGTAAACTTTTACATGTTTTCTCAGGTCGCTAAGGTAGCACGACTGGACTAGGGCGCACGCGTCTGCACGGCGTCTAACTAGGGTTGCATGGTCTTATAAACGTTGAACTATTGTTTCACTGTTGTGATACTGTTTTGAATAAGCTTCCGCTGTAAACGGGATTTTTAAACTATGTTTTGAAATTGCATTTATATTCATTTAGACTTGTTTATTGTGATCGTTGGTTTGGATCCTGGTTTGTCATGCGCCTCGCGGTAAAACTCCGCAAGTGGATTTTTGAGGGTTGACAACGAGCACGTCTTCGGTTTCGTCGGGCATATCACTCTTCACCTCTCTGTACGCGGTTTCGAAGTTTTTACACTTCGATTTCAAGTCCCCGAACTTGTGGGAGATGGAGTCATGGTACGATTGGTACCCCCGACAAGGGTACCAAACTAGGCTAGGACCCTATGCCACTGTGGTCCGTGAGCACCATATCCACGACTTGACGAAGCACCGTCACCGTGCACTTGTTGGTACGCGATGACGAGTGCTAGCTCTTCCTCCTCGGTCCACACCACCATGATGAACTTGGAATTGAAGATTGAAGGTTTTAGTTTAGAAGAATTGTGAAGGAGATGAATTGTGAAGAAGAAGGAGTATAGGTAAATAAATATGGGGGTAATTAATTTTGTTTGGTGAAAAATTGAATTTTTTAAAATTCAAACTGTTGGCCAGCCCACTAACAGACGCGAACTGGCTCACGTACGGTCTCTCGCAACAGCTTCACGTGGGTCTGCTGTCGTGAGGGCGAGCCACATTGACCATGTTGTGGCTCGCGGGCCACAACGAATAGTCTAACAATAAACCAAACGCCACGTAAACATGTTTGCCCCAATGATAAAAGTGGGGCAATTAACTCATATTATAATGATAATCATATTGAAAACGACCAATTTCAATTATATAAGTTGTCTCGAGTTTCAGTCTCCTAGTTGACACTAAATCAAAATCACTTTATTGAATCTTGTGGAAATCGAATTTCATATTTCCGTTTCTCTTTGTTAGGTTCTTCTTTGTCATCTAACACACTTAAGATACATCCAAATGAAAAAAAAGGGAGTTTAGAAAATAGGTGCATTGAACCACACTAACTAGATCAAAGTTTGTTATGAGACATGAAGTCTTTATATGACAAGGACATCTCCTACACTACCATAACATTGTTAAGTGATCTAACACTTGGCTGGCTCCCATAGTGGAGGGCAAAAGGGGATTTCACAATCATGGTGTTTTGTTGACAAATGTCTCAATAAACTTGCTAAATGGAGTTGACCATCATTCAAGTGTGTAAATGTAGGGTAAAAAGATATAAAAGAACCTTTACCGGCATGCTAAAGGTTACAAGATTCTTGATTTCATTCGAATGAATCATAAGCAATCAATTATACCCCAGAGCTTGTTGCCTACATCATTCGTTTTTTCTTCCTTTTTTAGGATTAAGGTGATATGCACGTAAACCATCAGATTTAGTGACTTAAGATGACCGTTTACAGTTTAGCTTCCTATAACTTATTACCATGGATATATAAACATCAAATAAGTTCATTTTACAAAAAGAACCTATGTTTTCATGTGATACCTTAAATGAAATAAAACAACTTGTGTTGAAATCGTCTTTTTTTTTTTTTTTTTTTTTATATATATAAGATAACGTTTAATCCTTCAATATGACATACGACGAGTTTCACATATGTTGTTAACGAAATAGCCGTTTTGGTTCAAAAGATTAAGAGCTTGGAATACAGTTTATTTGGAGTAGTATTGCAAAACGATTTGAACATTGGGTTTCAATATCAAATAGTAAAATTGAAGGTTCAAAAGTGTCTTGGGTGGTACATAGAGTGGTAGCAAAGTGTAATAAAGTACCAGAAAAGAGTAATCGATTGCCACACACAAACCAGAACATGATGAGGAGGATCCAATGGAAAGTAACCAACTTGTTTTACAATTTTTAAATTACACAAAAACATTATTATGTATTCATGTTTTACATTAAATGGTAATAGGGTTTTGTAATCTTATATATATATAGAATATTGATATCTGTTGAGATATTTTTGTAACATAAGGTGGATACATGATTTGATGAACAAATATCCGACCAACAATGGCCTGGACCAAATCTAAACTGTTATAGTGTTACTTGGACCAATGTCGGTCCACACACAACATAATCTAGCGATTGTTTGGACGAAGCTCATTTCTACCATCTCAATCTGTCTATACTTGAAAAGTAGCATGACAGAGTCCTTTTTTATGTAACGTGTACACCAACCTGAATGTGAACTTGCTACAATATTCTCCTTAATTACCACCTCACATACTCAGATGAGTACGATAACATCACTTCAACCAAAACTACTAAAAAAATCTCCTAACATGTAAACAAAATCAATATGTGTAATATGTGTACCTAATTGCATTTTACTCTCATTCATTAGTTCATTACTACTGACACAATTTTTTTTTTTATGAGTGACACTCATTTGACTAATTGAGTTGTAGAAACACTTTGGACAATTGTAACAAAAATATTTCTACACATACATTCAGTAAGTGCAACAATTTTGTTGTTACAAAAATATGTCTATGAGCTCCTTATTTATTTATTTATTTTTTTTTTAAAAAAAATTATGATTTAACATTCATGTTAGTTAGATCTATTAAGAGTTCAGTAAACAGACAATATGTGGCTCTTATATATTAAATGTTGAAAAAACTTATACTTTTTTCGTATACTTGTTTTCTATAACATAAATTCTACAATACTAAATTGTCATGATACTATTTTTTAACTCATGCATTAGAAATTATTCATCACTATCATTACAAGTCATCAAACTCATCTTTCCTAAAAACATCATTCATTCTTCATCATTAGATGGCTCAATGTCGATTCGCGCATGTTTATATCCTTTTTTCATACCATATGATTTCTTATTATGCATTTAGCATATAAACATGACATGATTATGATATCATCAAGTTTTTAACGACCCTGATTTATGTTTGACTTCCTCGAAGTTTATCTTGTAATCAATATTATGAACAACAGTAACATTTTAAGAATAATTATAAACATGAGTACGATTTAGGGGTTATTTTGTTGGAAAACACACAAAAAAATAAATAAATGAAAAATAAATAAAAAAATGGTTGTAAGCATGATTAGAGCAGAACAAAATAAAATGCCTTTTAGTCAAAGGAGACAGAATGAGCAGGCGAATGTTTGCGGAGTGAATAACTAGGAAAGCATGACATAACGTAACAAGAGTTATTACTGACCACATATCATTGTCTCTCTTTTTTAGTTTTTTTCTATTGTATTATTCCACTTTTTAAATATCACAAGATTTAAAGTTTTTTTAACGGCTAATTTATTAATTAGCCCATTTCTTTACACCTTTTATAATTTTTTTTACACCCTTGAAGTTGAACTTCCAACCTCACACAAGAAAGGATTTCTCTCTACCACTAAATTATAACCTAAGTGACACAAGATTTAAAGTCGTCTTTTCATATAAAGAATAATAATCTTTTAATGAAAAGAAAATTGGTTTCTAATTATGTTTAACATGTACATGTACAAGTGCATTTCCTTCTTTTAGAGTATTTTCGTTTTCTTTACAATTTGCATTTATCTCAATAAGATTACATGTTATAATAACTGTTTTTTTTATTAATGAAGAGTGTTGCATAACATCACCTTAGACAATTGAACTACACAACAAATCAAAGGAACATGAATGTAACATCTTATGCAAATCTTGCATTATTTGGTCCACAAAATAGATGTTGGGACATAAGAATTGTGGTATGTCTCAAATATCATTAACTTGTTTTGAGATTATTGGTTTTGAACGTGAGAAGAACTCAACAGTTAAGTGTGACCAGAAGACGACAATCCAATGATGAGTGACTTGATGAGAAGTTTTCCTTGAGGCGGCAATTTCTTACACGACTTAAGTTCAACACAAAAAGATATGTATGGATTAGCAGACACGACCTTTTTATATAAAATGTCAACAAGAACATGATCAGTTTAAAAAAATAGGTTTAACTAAACATGACTCGTTTAATAAATGGGTTAACCTTTTTACTATTTAATGTTTTTTTCCTTAAAGATAATATCTTATTTTGGAGATTAAAAATGTTAAAGCTTAAAGTTAAATATATATATTTTTTTTAAAAGGGAACTTCATTAAACACAGACGCGAAAACCACCAACTCTCCAACGCGGAGAGAAGGGGCCGCCAAATTACAAAAGCATTACATTACACCATTTCTTTCCAATCCTTAACAAAACCTTAAAGTTAAATATATTGTTTTTTAGATTTACCATCTAACTATTGACTTCTAAAAGAAAAATTAAGTTCCCCTTTGAAATGATTTCATCAACTCTTTGTTTTTAAACAATTTTATTTCATTAATTCTAACTTTCCACTAGGGTGTTCAGAATTCGATTCGGATTCGAAAAATTCAAAATTCGACTTAGTTCGATTCGATTATCAAGAATTCGATTCCAGTAAATCGAATAAGAATCGAATACGAATTCATGATTTTAAATTCGATTCGATTCGAAATTCGAATAAAAATTATACATGTATATTTTATAAATATATATGCACACATACACATTATTATATACACAAATATACACATTGTAAAAAAAAAACTTCTAAATGAATCTAGCCCTGCTGATTCTATCTCCAAGCTTCGCCAGTACCTAATATTCACCAAGATAATAAAAAAAACAAAGTCGTAAAGCTTGCAAAGCAAACAAGAAGTACTGGATATAAGAAAAATACTAAATAAATTATACCTGAATCAATGTATAAAAAGACTTTTGTCAATGTAGCTTACTTTAAAAAAATATTAATAAAAAGGATTCACTATGGTTCATCATCATCATATATATTGAGATTAAAGATAACCAATGATAGCTCAAAGTGAGATGTTTACTTAAATAATATTTTAAACAAAGCACTCAAATACACCCACTAATCTACTTTAATTTCACATTAGATCCCTCCTTTTCGGGATCTTTACAGCTTACCACCAATTATTTTTAATCCATTGACCTTTCGAACCACCCAAACAATGTAAAAACTGGTACTTAAGTATTGACCTTATTTAACCATCGGCAAAATGGGTAGTTAGCTATTTATAATGTTCTTCTTTGGTGTGAAATAAAGCTACGTTTGAATGTTTAAAAAAAGCGTGGACCTATTTGACATATCATTTTTTAATGTTAACTATTGTTAGTAGTTTTCCTCGTTTGCCGCATGGGTGTGTCTGTTTCTTTAAGGGTTTGATGGGCATAAATGTAATATTAGGTAACTGTTGTTTGTACATATTAATCTAACTTTTAGGTCGTATCTACCCGTACCTGTGCTTTGCCGTGGAACGATGTTTGAACTTCGTACGTATCGAAACAGAAAGGCTAATGATACCGAATAAATGTTTTATTGCTAATATAACTCCATTTTCATTGGATTTTATACTATCATGTTGAGAAAACTTAAAAAAACGAATATGGTATCAATGTCGATATTAAGACATTACTGGTTCGGTTATTCACGATAATGAAAAATATCACCATATCAGTACCGAATCGGGATTTGCTAGTATAATTCCATTTTCAATTGATTTTATACTGTCACATTGAGAAAACTATAAAAACGAATACAGTATCGGTACCGATATTAAGACAGTACTAGCTCAATTTTCCAGGATAAATAAAAATATCACATACTGATACAGAAAGTACCGATTCGATACTAAATACTCATCCCTGAAAAGAAAAAAAAAACAAGTGCCCAACGCCAAATAAAAAGGGATTATACTAAAAAAAAAGGGTTTTTTAAATATTGTTGGATGTTAGCAAAATAAAAGGCTTTACGTTAGCAAAGTACATAGATGCATGTTAGCGAAGGAATACTATTAAAGCGTCACTTTTATAATATTATAGAAGAATTAAAAGTATCAAAATATAAAATTTAAATTTTAAATAAGATAAACACTTTTCTTGTTTATTTAGTTTTGTAGGTGATTTGTTTATATTACACTAGATTATATCCCAGAAGCTTTTCGGGATATACAAATCTAATATTGAAGTGTTAAACTATGTAGTATGATGTAACATAGAAATTAATATACTACAATATGAGAAAACAACAATTTTAATCATGTGAATAAGAATGAAAATATATATTAAAAAGAAGATGTACGTTTAGATGAGGAGCAGAGCCAAAAGCAACCATTACAGGTCGTGATTGAGACAGTGGTCTTGAAGGTGTGGTTTTTTTTTTTAAATGAGTGGTTTTAACTTACTGCTTTGAATGAAAATAAAATTCATATTTACTAGTTTGAACATTATTAATGAACTACCTGAACACATTTTGTTAATGAACAAAAACCCATAAAAAAAGTCAACTTTTTTTGTATAGCATTATGATTCTTGTTGAAATATAATAAAACACCCCGTTAATTTGTGTAATTTCTTTTAAAAAAAATCTCGTATATAAAAGTTATTAACGTTTAAAATTGTGAGGGAAAACATGAGAGAGAAAAACGTTTGGAGGGAAATAAGGGGAGGAAGCCATGTGGCACACCCAAGGGGAGATGACCTAAATGAACGCCACCAAAGAGGCTTTCTTTTATTATATATATAGAATATAGAATATAGAACTAGACTATATCCCGAGTGTTTTATGGGATAGACAAATCTAATATGAAGTGTTAAAATATGTGTTATGATGCAACATAGAAATTAGTTTACTATAATATGAGAAAACAACAATTTTAATCATTTGAATAAGAATAAAAATGTGTATTAAAAAGAAGATATATGTTTGGATGAAGAGCAGAGCCAGAAGCAACCATTGTAGGGCGTAATTGAGGCGGTGGTCTTGAGGATGTGACTTTTTTTAAAGGAGTGGTTTTAACCTATTCTTCTCTGGATGAAAATAAAATTCATATTTATATGTTTGAACATGATTAGTGACTTGCCTATACATGATTAATGAATGACCTGAACACATTGTGTTTTTTTTTCTATATGAACAAAACTCCACAAAAAAAATCATTTTCTTTTTTGTTTTTTGTATAGCACTATGGTATTCGTTGAAAAGATAATAAAAACGCTCGTTAATTTAGTGTAATTGTTTTCCTTAAAAAATCTCGTATATAAAAGTTATTAACGTTTAAAAATTGTGGGGAGAAACATGAGAGAGAAAAAAACTTTTTGAGGGAAATAAGGAGAAGGATGCACGTGACATAATCAAAATGGGAGGATGGTCTCATTGAGCGCTATGTCAGTTTTGGTGCTTTCTTTTATAAACATACTAGCTTATACCACCGAGAGCGTCCTAGGATTGAAAAATCTAATATGACGTGATAAAACGTAAGTTTGTATTACTAAGAATCCTTTGTAAACAATCAACCATATATAGCAAAGCCCCATCAAAAGATGGACGGAATGATCAAGAGATAAAAAACAAAAACACTCAAACGTATTTTTACTAATATTTTTGCAAAATTTCATAATAAAATTTACTCAATCAATTATGATGTGTATTAAGTCATAAGTTGTATGACCCGTATTGCAAAAGATACCATGGCCACGCGACCAACATGGGTCACAAACCTAACTTTATTTGCTTGTTTTAAATTCCTATTTTGGTTGGTATAACCTTATGTTTATAAGAACTCACATTTTTGTTAGAATGGCTTATCAAACCTAATAAGTTAGGTTGATGGCCTATTATCCATCTTGTTTCCTACTGTGAACTTCAAAACCATAGATATTGTATTAAAACTTCCAATATTAAAACTTAAAAAGGATACTTATGTGTTTTAGTTTAGATTTCCTTACCCAAAATGCAACATCTTCTATGGTAGTAAAATGTTTCTTTCTTTAATTATAATATAGCACACTCATAATTAACTCTAAATTAAACCAGGTTTGTAATAAAAATGCAACATAAAAGTTTATAAACTAAATTAGCTTACCAATTGACTTATCTTGCTGAAGAACACCATCACAGAACTAGCCTCTTTCACAACTGATCATGCTCCTACTACTCTCTACATTTTCATATTCTTTCTAAAAAGCACATTAACATCTTTTGTTCAGCCCCTCATGCGAAAGTAACTATATCATTAAATCCTAAAATGCTTAATTCAAGAAATATCTAAAGCTTTAGGATGTTTTTGCTTATATATGAATGAGATTGCTATGCACTAACTTGCTTCCATCCCATGATGATAAACCTTACCAACACGAACAGAACCATTGTAACGTCCCAAATCTCATAAAACTCCGTAATTATTAAATTATAAGTAATATGGGGCTTAACAAATAAATCAATGAAACACGTAGCTAACCCATAAATAATCTCGTTAGCCCTGTTAATGACAACCACATGTTGAGATAATAACTAGAGTTTATATGTTAGTAAACCATTTACAATAAATAATTAATGAGGGGTTGAATATGACAACATGGCAAAGTTAAAATCTGGTGGGAGGATAAACTGAAAATTTGTGTGAACACGAACATCTTTGATCGACAAACACACCACCAAAAACACACACATAAGAGGCTCTCTCAATTCAGCTCCAAATCTGCTCAAATCAAGGGTTCTAGCTAATGCATGTAGGAGCTCTTGCTAGATTATTGTCCCAAACATCCAAAGGTAACTATAAAAGCCTCTTGATTCATCCAAATCCATATCCATGGGTTATGGAAGGAGATGATTTTATGGATTTTGTAAAAACATGAATACTTGCTTTTCTAAATGTTTTCTAAAGAAAATTACACATATTGTCCGTTAGTTATTAGTAAAATTGCACCTTCTGTCATTTACATTGATTTTTCACTCCTTTTATTATTTATTTTCTAAATTTACTACACTCTCTGTCCTTTAGCCTAACTTTGTTAAAAAACTTGGTTAACTTTATTTTCTAAATTTACACTTTTAGCCCTAAGCCTTAACCCCAAATCAATCGACGAAAATAAGGCACGCCATGAAACGGAATCAAAGGCTTTTAAAGTATATCAAATCCCGATCAAAACCATAATTTTGAAGTAAAACGATTAATGAAAAACATATTTTTGTTTTTATAAAAACTCATTTTATATATAAACATAAACATAAACATATATATAACCGAATTTAAGTGAATTCACGTCAAACATAACCTGACAAACATGAAACATGTCCGAAACTTGTTAAAAACTTATATCAAATCCAACTGATTCAAACCGGATCGCAAAACGAGTCAAAAACCCGAACCAAACTTGACTCGTGTTAACAAAAACGGAAATTACACCTCCAAAACACACCCAAACTTGAATCTGGACCAAGCCACGTGTTTGCAACTCTAAATCGCACCATACATTCCAATATTAAATGTTAAAGGTTCTAAATCGTCATCCAAATGACAAATTCTTTAAACGTTTAAAACCCACTTGCAAACCGAGCCTCTATACCATAAATTGAAACATATTATAACATCTTATGCCTTAGTTGACCGTTTCTGTGCAAAATATACCATAAACACCCACCAAAGCGTTCGCAATTTGAAGAACAAGATCAACCAGTCGCAATTTTAATCGTTCAATTTAGCCTAAAAATCGATCAGGTTAGTATGATTATTATACATGGTTTTGATCGGAATTTGATGTTCTATAATAGCCCTGTGATTTCGTTAATTGTTGCGGTCAAATTCGAGGTTAATCGAAATGGCTTCAAGGGTTTAGGTTTGAAAGGCTTGATTTGGGATGTTGAAACTAGAAGGGCTAAACGTTTAAATAAGTTAACCAAGTTTTTTAACAAAGTTAGGCTAAAGGACTGAGGATGTAGCAAATTTAAAAAAATAAAGGATATAAGGAGTGAAAAATTAACGTAAATGACATAAGGTGCAATTTTGCTAATAACTAAAGGACAATCTATGTAATCCTCTTTGTTTTCTATGTGTGAGTAGACATTAGAGAAGCTATAATAACATGATAAATGATTGTTTGATGCATAAAAATTGTAAATGCTTGAATATGTGCAAGTAGTGGGTTTTAACCCAAAGAATGAATTCCATATGCTTGAAGGAAATTACTGTTGTAAAACATGTTAATGAGTCACAATAGGGCTCAATTAGGTGCTTTGAAACCATAAGGAGGGTTGATAATGCAAATGGTATGGGCTAGTAAACTTGAAATGTATGAATCTAATGTTTATGAATTTATGCATACAAGGTGTTTGACAAAATGCATGAAAGAATAAAATTGTATGATTGAAACCTGCGTTTAATTAGATTAATGTGGAACCACGTGACGGACGCGCAATGAATGAGTAACTAAACGCCTATATGTGTATAACATGAAATAGGTGTGAAAGTGGAAGGCTCGGGAAGCAAAGGCGACGCTAGCTTGAAGTTAAAAGGCCCGGAATAAGGTAAGTTGTTTCTACAACTTAAAACCATGTAAATATATATGTAGTTTAGTTAATCAAATGGTGAAATTGTGATTTGGAAACCCATGAGGTGATTGGAAATGGTTATGCATAGTTGAGCCTTGACGAAGTTGACCAGGCGAGGGAAATCGAGGGACTTAACTAAGTAAATCATGGTTATCGTGACCTCGCCACAATGGTAACAAGTGTAAGGTTCGGCTAGATAATAACCTCTCACCTTGTAGGTTTTGGCATCCATTAGAACGGAGGTATGCGAGGGTAGAGTTTTGAGTCATGAAACAACCAAGGGGTCATGGACCATCGAATCCGTGCACTTGTAGTTTCCTTGAAAGGACCCTTCACTAATCGAACATTTAACGGGTCAAACAACAAACATGATTAGAATAGATGGAAATGGGCCATGGGCGATGGAAATTAGGTAAACCGAGGTACCTCTAGTAAGTATGGACCTCTCAACCATTTTCTAGTTCAAACGGGGCGAAATGGTTCAAGATATTCTTGTGAAAAAAAGGCTCACAGCCAGGTTAGACCGTAACCTACGGCGATGAGCCATAGGCTACAGTCCAGAATACTCCACAAGGGCCATAGCCCTGAACTGTAGCCTACGGATCTTGACCGTAGGCTACGGCCAAGTCTGGAAATCAACACAAGGTCAACCGTAGCCTACGATCGACCAACCGTAGGCTACGGCGGGGGTTCCGCCTCTTTTTCCTTTGTTATTTTGTATCAAGTCTCATGAATATGAACGACTTTTTATGGGTTTTCTAATTGTGTATGACCCTAGGTATGACCAAGGAAGCCATGGAAGGGATCAAGCTAACTTTTGAAGAACCAATAACGTATCTCAACGCTTCCGCAAAGTCGAACTCACCCAATGGATCTATCTTTGAAAATAAATAATGTTCAAACATTCGAATTATGTTTTTAACTATTCTGATGTTGTAGTGTCACACTCCGCCAAGGCGAAAACACGGGATGTAACTTGAAAGGTTTTCAAGCACAAGATTCAAGCAAACATCTAAATAAAAACATAAGTTTTTGATACCATCTTGTCAAATGTTACATTCCAAAAATAAATTGTTTTGAAATCCAAGGATTTTTCATCTAATTTCATAATGGTTAACAACGTAAATGAAAAGCCCCGCAAAAGTGGTATCGTGTGACGCATGCTTTGAATCCCAAGTTCCATTTATGACAATCTAATACCTGAAAAACATGCATAAAAACTTTGTCAACATAAGGTTGGTGAGTTCACGGGTTTTGTTGACTCATTGTAAGATCGTTTTTGAAAATTCGTTTGGAAATCTCATAAAATCGTTTGAGAAAAATATTACAAATCACTTGAGAAATCTCATAAATTGTTTGAGAAAATTATAAATTGTTCCATTGGAATCCTTGTATAGTATTTTGGAAAAGCTCGTAAATCATTCCCATAGAATCCAGGTAAGGTATTCTTTGGGATTTTTGGGAAAATAGTAAATCGTTTGTAACTGTCACTTTGTAATATTCGAGAAATCATACGCCTAGCCAATGAATTCGTGTGTGATCAGATTTCTGTTTATTAGAAACAAAAATAAATCAATGCCTAGCTAGGGAAATGATATATGTGTCAACATGAGCCTATAACCAAACCTTGACGTGTTGTGCCTCATACATCGTACAACAAAGACAATGTATCATCGTTCCTAGAATAACTAGCACTCTTTTATCGTATATATCCATGTTAGAGCGACTAACCAAGAGTGGGGGTGTCAAACCCAATAGATCTATTTAAGTGTT
Source organism: Ambrosia x helenae (assembly GCA_030844895.1). Taxonomy (NCBI): domain Eukaryota; kingdom Viridiplantae; phylum Streptophyta; class Magnoliopsida; order Asterales; family Asteraceae; genus Ambrosia; species Ambrosia x helenae. The sequence continues at coordinate 41,141,035 of CM061223.1, forward strand.
CCATGGCTAAGTCCATAGCTAATGGTTATAGTATTTAAATAACACGTGGACTTTCCTTGCGCAAATCGTACTATATACAAGGACTCCCTGAGTCCTTAATCATTTGTCTCATGCACACATAATGATCTAATAGAATTTCATACTCATTCTATCATATTAGGAAAATTCAAGTATGGCATGTTTTCCCCCAAAATATAAAACAGTAAAAAGGGGTCGTGAAACTCACCTCAAGTCTGTGCAAAGCTAGCTAAAATAAACCCCGAAATACTAGAAATCCGACCTACACATCCTATATACAAAGGTGTTAGGACAAAAAGGATTGGTGAAACCACTTTTGCAAACCTTAGTCTAATTCACTTCTGTCAAAATACTCTAAGTATAGCACTGCTGAAGAAGAAGGATCAACTGCTGAAGAAGAGATTTAGAAGTGCTGAAGAAGAAAAGTCATTAGAAGTTCTGAAGTTCAAACCAGACACTTCTACTGAAGACAAACTACTCATCAGTAGTTTGTCATTCATCAGTACTTACATGAAGATCTTTTCCACCGCCTCTTGTATCAGTAGTTTATTACTTTAGTATTTCTTTTTGCTTTATGTACAAGTTCCAAGACTGCAACTTGTTTCTGAACTTGCTTTTGGCAAGGTTCATGTATTTGTAACGTCTATAAATAGAAGGGTTCATCCCTCTGTTTTAGACATTGATTTTAATACAAGAAATCCTTCAACACTTATTATTGTTATTTCCATTTCATGTTTATTGAGAATCTGTCGAAGTGTTTCATTCTCATTCAATATTTAGATTCTCAATAAACACTTATCATTTATTAGTTCTTGAATCCAGGGGGAGTAATAACTCCTGTTGATAAGTGTAGCTTTAAACTTATAAACATTCCGCTGTGCTATCACTCATCAAGAACTTGCTAAACACTTAAGTGTCAACTAGCAAGTTCAACAAAAGAGCAATATACTGATCCAACAATTGGTATCAGAGCACTGGTTTATCTGATCACATATCAATCTAACACATTGAGAATCAGACACAGGCTCTTATTGATATTCAATAAAGGATTATAAGCTCACTTTTATCAACATCCATCACTTTAAGAGATATTTGACAAATCAATACTCTTTAAAATGGATCCTCATAATATTGGTTCTGCCACTAAACCTGCCATGCTTGTAAGAAATGAATATAACATATGGCAAAAGAGAATGGCACATACCTTGTCACAGACCAACACAGGTTGTTGGAGATCTGTGATATATGGTCCTCATAAACCAGTAAATATAAATCTTGAAACTAAGGAAGAGATTCCAAAAGAACCAAAAGACTATACTGATGATGATTTCCTAAAACTTGAGCTTGATGCAAAAGCTTTTTCTATGTTGGCAATGGCACTCCCAAATGAAATCTACTCTGGCCTATTACATTGTGATAGTGCCAAAGAGCTTTGGGACTGCCTAAAAGAACAGTTTGGAGGAACTGAAGAGGTGATTGCCAACACCAGAGAAATCTTGGCTCAACAATATGAAACTTTTGCTCACATTAATGGGGAAACTTTAACACGGCAATTTGAAAGATTTTCCTCATTAATATCTGAGCTAAAGCTAAATGGTCAGACCTATACAACTGTATCTATGCTTCATAGATTTTTAAGGTCTTTACCTGATAAATGGGAAACATACTCAATAGTCTTAAGATCTTCACCAGATTTTAGCTCCCTCACTCTTACAAAACTTCATGGGAGGTTACTTACTTTTGAGAGAGAAATTGATCAAAAGAAAAAGTTACAAAATTCTGGCAAAACTGCTGATGACTATCTACCTGGTAGTACAACACTATTGGGACAAGACTCACCAACTTGTTCAAATAGTTTTGGATCTTTTGAACACATTGACATAACTGCTGGAATCTCATCTGAAAGATCATTCCCAGGTTATGACAATAATGACTTTGGTCAAACTGCTGATAACATGTGTTTTATCATGGATGACTTAAATAGTTTCAGCAGTGATGACCTAGAAGAAATGGATATTTTGCACCAACTGGCCATGTTAAGTTTAAAAACAAATAAATTTTACAAAAGGTCAGGAAGGAAGTTTCCAGGACTTAACAGTTCTACAAAAATTGGTTTTGACAAATCTAAACTTAGATGTCACAAGTGTCAAAAGTTGGGACACTTTTCTAGAGAATGTAGAAGCTCTGGCTTTAACCAATCTCAGTCTGGAAAATTTTTTAACCCCAATTATAACAGGAATAATGGAACACAAGGGAGTGCACATTTTGCACAGGCACAAGCTCCACAACACCAATATGTGCCACAAGTACAATATGTACAGATGCCTGCTCAACAGATGCAGAGCCAACAATCAATCCCTCCCTTTCCAGCTGCTCAACAACCTCCACAGCAACAACAACCCTCTCAACAAAGTTTATTTACTTCAGGGTATGTTGACTGGAGCAGTCTTCCTTTTGACACCACAGAGTGCAATCCTGATGCAGACAACAAAATGTTTGACATCAACTGGGGAGAGCCTGACAATGGCAGAAAGAACTTTGCCTTAATGGCATTTGAGGGATGCTCCTCAAAATCTGCTTTGTCACAGGTATCAAAAGAATCTTTGACTAAACTATGCTCAAATTCATGCAAAGAATCTTTTGCTCTCATAAGAGAGACAAATGTGCACTTACAAGGAAAAGCAAATGATTCTGAGAGAAAATTCACTCAGATGAAATGTGATTTAGAAAGAAAACTTGCTGCAAAAACAAAAGAAGTTTCTAAATTAACTAACTCTGCTATTGAAACCCAAGCACAAATTAAAATCATGATAAATGACCTAGGAAATGTCAGACAAGAGCTGGCTGACACCAAGGTTACATGTGAAAAATGGGTGGAATCTTGTAAGGGGTACCAATTATTGCTAAACAAACAAAGTGCTTCAAATGTTAGGTTTGGCATAGGGTACAATCACACTGAAACACCAACAGATTTCTCTCCCAAAACTACTGAAGATGGGAGAAAAATTGTTTCAGGTGAAACTTCTGAAGAGGAAGAATGCACATCTTTCCATGAAAACTTTCTAAAATCACACAAAGAAAGTTCTTCAGAAATACTGATTAAATCTGACTTAAGCCATCAGTAGTTTCAACTACATCAGGAGTTGAGAACCTGAAAACTACTGATGACTTAAAACCAATCAAAACAGTCAGAGACTTGTCTTTGAAAGAAAAGACAAAAGAATGTGAAATTTGTGGTCTGTTCAACCACAAAACAGAATTTTGCAGATATAGAAAGGGTATTCAGTTCAATAAGAAAAATCAACAACTGGTTGTGGGGAAACAAATCAAAAATGATTATGTAAAAACTTTTTCTCCCAAGAAACAACAACCAGCAAAAACCTTTTCTCAGAAAAAGACAAAATCTCAACAAAAGTCTTTTTCTCAAAATTCTCCTTCAGTAGTTAGACCTGAATCATCAGCAGTTTCACAAACTGCTGAGATTAAAGATCTTATGAACTTGGTACAACTACTGATGACCAAAGTTGATGGTGGTCCTCAAAAGGATACCACCATTGTACTTAATGCAAAATCCATTGCCAAAAAGACATGGATTTCTAAACTTGGTCAAGAACAAACTGTAAATGTTCTCAAGAGCAAACCCAAAGCCAAACTGGCTTGGGTTCCTAAATCTAACTGATTTGCTATCTTGTGCAGAGAGTTTCCAGAGGATTAAATAGCATTTGGTATGTAGACAGTGGAGGCTCAATGCACATGACAGGATGCAGATACCTGATAAACAATTTTATCAGCCAAAGAGATGGATCTGTATCCTTTGGGAACAATGCTAAGGGATATGTGCTAGGACATGGAAATGTCTCCTTTGGCAAAATACAGTTTGACAAGGTCAATCTGGTTGAAAACCTTGAGTACAACTTGCTGAGTGTGTCACAAATGTGTGATAAAGGATATTCTTCCTTTTTCACAAAGACAGCATGCAAGATCATATCACCAGAAGGCCAGAAGTTGATAGAGAAGATCATTGAAGATCATACTTTGTTAATAGCCAAAAGATGTGGCAATGTCTATGCAGTGGACATTGAAAAAGACAAAGTACTGAACAACACTGCCTGTTTCTTCTCAAGGGCATCAACTTCAGAAACTGATCTCTGGCACAGGAGACTTGGCCATGTGAACTTTAAAACCATAAATAAAGTCACAAAAATGGGCTTGGTCAGAGGTCTACCCTTAAAAGTATACCAATGTCAAGAACACTGTGTATCCTGTTTAAAGGGAAAACATCATAAGTCCTCCTATAAGTCTATTGAAGAATAAAAAACAACTGCATGTCTTCAACTACTCCATATGGACTTATTTGGGCCTGTAAAAATTATGAGCCTTGGTAAAAAGAAGTACTGCTTAGTCATCATTGATGACTACTCAAGATTTACATGGGTATTCTTCTTATTTTCCAAGGATGAGGCTGCTGAAATCATCAAGTTCTTCATTCTACAAGTAGAGAAGCAATACTCTCTACCTGTCAAAACCATTAGAAGTGATAATGGGACAGAGTTCAGGAACAAAACTCTGGATGAATTCTGTTTGTCTAAAGGGATTATTAGACAATTCAGTGTTGCCAGAACTCCTGAACAAAATGGTGTGGTAGAAAGGAAGAACAGAACTTTAATAGAAGGAGCAAGAACAATGTTAGCTGATTCTGGCCTACCTTTATACTTCTGGGCAGAAGCAGTTAACACATCATGTTATGTTCAAAATAGAGTTCTTATTGTCAAGAGACATTCAAAAACTGCCTATGAAGTTCTTCATGGCATGAAGCCCTTATCTCCTTTTTCAGGGCTTTTGGGTGTCAATGTTTCATCTTGAACATCAAGGAATCTATTTCAAAGTTTGCTGCCAAAGTTGACTCAGGTTACTTTCTTGGTTATTCCTCAACTAGAAAAGCCTACAAGGTTTTTAACTCAAGAACCAGGATAGTAGAAGAAACACTGAATGTCAAGTTCAATGAGTCAAAACACACTCTCATTCCAGCACATCCTGCTGAACTCTTTGACCTTGACAACTTCCATTTTGAACCTGAAAAGACTGTCACTTCATCCAAACCTACATATTATGGTGATCAAAGGTTTGATGATGAGGATCCAGCACCATGGACTCCTCACACAGTCATTAAGTCAACTTCAAAACCATCAGAAGTTTCACAAACTTCTGATTCAACAAACACTGAAGGACAAACTCAAACATCTGATTCAGCACCTGCAACTACTGAAGACACTGAAACTGCTGAACCAGATATAATAGACCTCAGTAGTTTGTTTGAAGAACATGAGCCACCAACACCTGTCAGTGGTTTACAACAACTGACCGAACACAAAGACCATCCACTTGATCAAATCATGGGTGATATTGCATCAGGTGTTCTTACAAGAAACCAGCTTTCCAACTTTTGTCTATTCTCAGCATTTATTTCACAGTTGGAACCAAAGAAGTACCAGGAAGCCCTCAAAGACAACAATTGGGTGCAGGCAATGCAAGATGAATTGCTTCAATTCAACAAGCAACAGGTATGGGAAATTTGTCCCCTACCACCAAACAAGCAACCAATTGGGACAAGATGGGTTTTCAGGAACAAACAAGATGAAGCTGGTATTATAATAAAGAACAAGGCAAGACTGGTAGTACAAGGTTACTCTCAAGAAGAAGGAATTGACTATGATGAAACCTTTGCTCTAGTTGCAAGGCTTGAAGCCATCAGGTTATTTCTGGCCTATGCCATTTCCAACAAAATAAAAGTTTATCAAATGGATATCAAGAGTGCATTTTTGTATGGAAAGATAAAAGAGGAAGTGTATGTTTGTTAGCCACCTGGGTTTGAGGATCCTTCTCATCCTGAGTGGGTGTACAAACTAGACAAAGCTCTTTATGGGCTAAAACAGGCTCCAAGAGCCTGGTATGATACACTTTCAACCTTTTTGCTCAAAAATAACTTCACAAGAGGTGCCATTGATAAAACTCTTTTCATAAAACATGTTGGAAATCATATCTTACTTGTTCAAATATATGTTGATGATATCATTTTTGGTTCAACAAACACAAAACTGTGTGATGAATTTAAGAAACCCATGCAATCAAAATTTGAGATGAGTACAATGGGAGAACTGCAGTACTTTCTGGGACTGCAGATTAAACAACAAATAAATGGAACTTTTATACATCAATCAAAATATGTTAAAGAATTATTAAACAAATTTTCTTTACAAGACTGTAAATCATGTTCCACTCCCATGACACCAACCACACAAGTTGAACCAGATGATCAAGGAAAACAGGTTGATCAAACCATGTATAGATGTATGATAGGTTCCCTTTTATATCTAACTGCTTCTAGACCAGATATTATGTTTTCAACATGTGTCTGTGCTAGATATCAATCAGCTCCTAGGGAATCACACCTTATTGCAGTCAAAAGAATTTTCAGATATCTGAAAGGAACTCCCACACTTGGAATTTGGTATCCTGCTTCAAGCAATACCAAGTTATCAGCTTTTTCAGATAGTGACTATGCAGGGTGTAAAATGTCAAGAAAATCAACATCTAGTGGTTGTCAATTCTTGGGAAACTGTCTGGTGTCCTGGCAATCAAAGAAACAAACATCTGTTGCAACTTCAACTGCTGAAGCTGAATACATTGCAGCTGCAAGTTGTACATCACAGATATAATGGCTCCAATATCAACTTCTTGATTATGGAATCAAAGAGAACAAGACACCATTGCTTGTAGATAGCAAATATGCCATTAGCATCTTTCAAAATCCTGTTCAGTTTTCAAAGACTAAACACATTGAAATCAGGTATCATTTCATAAGAGATTGCTATGAAAAAGGCAAGATTGAAGTGAAACATGTAGCAACAGCCAATCAAATAGCTGACATTTTCACTAAACCCCTTGACACATCAACATTTCAGAAGTTAGTATCCATGCTAGGGATGCTAAATTTGTAAGTGAAATTTCTCTTTATTTTTTTTCTTTTCTGCACAAATCTTTTATTTTTCACTTACATCTGTTTTCAAAAACTTGAAAAACTTCTAAAAAGAGAGAAACTACTGATGAACAAAACATCAGTATGGGGATATTTTCTAAAAAGTGATTAACTTCTGATAAAACAACCTTCAGAAGTTATGAATAAAGTATTTATAAGTATTTCTCATCAGCTGTTCAAAACTGCTGAAGAGAAAATGGGAACTACTGATAAAGATAATTCTTCATCAGCAGTTTAGTCAAAAAGGGCAAATCAGACTTTTCCCATCATCAGAAGTTTGACCTAGTCGGTTTAAAACTTCTGATAAAGAGGATTTTAACCTAGGCGGTTTAAAACTTCTAATAAAGAAGATCCAAGCGGTTAAAAACTTCTGATAAATATCTTTTTTCAAACACTTATCCATTCAAAAACAAAAATTCCCTCCTTCTCTCTCAAGAAAGCTCTCAAACCCCTGAACCTGCAACATAAACACTGTTCGATTCATCAACACACACAAAACCACATGGCATTAGTTCTTAAACAGGGACACAATCTCAGAGCCTACTTAGAAAAACAAGAAGGCTGGTCCCAATACGATGAGATCATCGATCTCGTCGTCAAATCCCAATATTTCACCGCTCTCACAATAGACCCACCAATACATCCTGAAACTCTCAATGAGTTCTGGGCTAATGCTGAGACAGTGATGGTGGATGATGAAGTTATCTCTCTCAACTCAACAATTAAAGGGAGACAAATGGTCATAACACCGCCATACTTGCAAACAGACTGGGGTTGAATGATGTGAATGCCCCTGAGAAGTTTGACAACTCTGCAATCCACCTAACCATGACTGAGTGTGGTTATCAAGGTACTCTCTCACAAGCTACTATCTTTAAGAAGTATTTTGAACCAAAATATAAACTTTTGTTTCATTATATAATTATGTGCTTGAGTCCTAAACCAGGGTCTTATGACCAGATGCCCTCAACCTTTCAACCAATCTTTCATTCCATTGTGAATGAAACAAATTTCAGGGCATCAAAACTCTTCTTTAATGAGTTGGTGTTACATCACAATAACACTAAGAAAAAGTTTTTGTTATATCCAAGGTTCATTATGCAATGCATAATATCTGAACTGGGTAATGAGGTGCTTGTGGGTAAAATTGAAATTTTAAAACCCTTAACCTCACAAGCATACTCAAGGCACAACAAACAGGCTGCCTGGCCAGAAGATGACCAAGGGGAACCAGAACCAGTCCCCATGGAACCCTCATCTTCCAAACCTACTCCACCAAAGGCCAAGAAACCCAAGATACAAAAACAAAAACCCACCAAACCTAAAAGAAAAGCTGTTCAGGAGGTTGAGATGCCTGAACAGCCTATTGTGCAATCTGCACTTCTTAAAGATGTGACTGAAACATCCTCTCAGTCTCATCCATCTCAAACCCCACCAAGAGCACCAATAACAATCCTTTTCAAAAGAAAAAGACTTAAGAAAACCATTCCAATTGATTCTTCTTTTGAAACTGCTGAACCCACTGCCCAAACTACTGAACCAGCACCCCAAATTTCTGAACCAGACATTGAAATAGCCAAACTTCTCTCTGGGCTAAAAGAGAAAGTCCCATCTACACATGTCAGTCCCCATCAACCACATAAAACAGGGGACAGAGCCTCAGAAATTAACATGGATGTGGACACTCAAAGCCCTAACCAAAGAGATGAGGATGAACCAGAGTCTCTAAGCCCAAACTTAGAAACTTTTGGTACTTTTGAGGCTGCTACTACTCATTTACCACCCAGTGGTGGACCTGAGGACAGAAGTAACATAGCTAAGACCTCAACTGTGGCAACTACTGATGAAGGCTTAATGCCTGAGGTAGGAAATCCTCTGAACCAAGAAAAAGAGGTACATGAGACAACTGAGTTGGGCTCAGCTCATGATGTAACTGATACAGTCCTCATTGAGGATGTAATCAGGGATTCAGATGATTCCATTGATTTGGATGATGTTTCAAAACACCAAACTACTGAATTGACGGCTACAAGTGAAGGTCCTGCACCTGGTGTCTCTAAGCTCAAGAAGCTAGTCACACCATCTCAGGTTAAAACCCACTCAATCCATGATTCCCCTAGAGTGGCATCTTCTGTACAACAAGAAGATCACCCAAAAACACACCCCTCACTACAAATGCCTACCCAATTCACTGGGCAAACAAGCATAGACATGAACCAGCTATGCAGCCCAGATGGTCCCTTATACCACATGATGAGCACCCTCATCAAAAATCACTTCCAAACATACACAGCTAACTTGTAGCTGTCCATGAAGAACCAATTTGGAGTGATATAGACAAAGATGAATGATCTGTCCAACAAGATTGACCACAACAGCAAACAGATTGCTCATCTTCAAGGTCAGTTCTCCCAAGCTTCAACTTCAAAGGCTGATGAAGCCAAAAAGGGGGAGAAAATCAAGGTACCTATGGATACACTTGAAGCCAGAAGAAAGGCAAGAGTGGCTATCCTAGCAAGAGATCAAAAAGATCAAGCCAGAAAAGAGAAACTGGCCCAACAATTTGGTATCTCTATTCAAGAAGTAGAAGATGCTGAAAAGACTGATGAATCCCAAGGGCACAATGAAGAAACCTCTGATGGCCAAACTTCTGATGAAGAATCAGAAAGTACTGAAGACAATCCTTCAGTAGTTGACAAACCTTCAGTTGTTGTCAACCCATCAAAGGTCAACACTTCCAAAGCTAAAACTACTGACCCTTCCAGAACAACTGCTTCTATTCAACCAACTTCTGTTCCTACTAGGCCTACTACAACAGTTACCACAATGACTGTGCTAAACCCTTCTCCAATTTCTCAATCAGCAGAACTACTTGAGAAGAGTTTAGTGGCAGCCCAAAACAAGGCCAGAGAAGATCAGATCTGGAAAACACTGGAAGAAAGGGATGACTTGGATCTAAGCCATGAAGAAAAACTTCAGGCTTATGAAGCTGAACTCCAAAGGCAGGCTAGCCTAGACCAGATTGCTGAAGAAGATAAAAGACATCAACTGATGTCTTACATTACAAAGAACAGCAAAATCAAAGCCCACACACTGAAGAGACTCTCTATGAAAGAGCTGACAAGAAGAGCTCAACTTATTGCAGATAAACTTGCAACAAGTAAAGACACAAAGTCCAAGAGAGCTCAGATGATAGAAGAACTGGTAGCTAATGGTTATGGTTCAAAAGCCTCAGTGTCCAAATGGAAAGAAGAAAGATTTGTGGACACATATAGAAAATATAAGGCTGCAAGGGCTGCTAATCCAGAGAAGTTTCAAACTGCTGAAGTTTCAACTTCAGTAGTTAGAACTTCTGGTGTTCAAAGAAGACCAGCTACACAAAGAAAGAAATCAGAGGAGAAAGTGAAGACTGATTTCAGAATGGTACTACTAGAAGGTAGTACAGTAGTCCATTCTGATTTTGACATAGAAGAAAAGCCTCTGATCAGACAATTCAGGGATCCTTCCACCTTTGCATATCAAATCTAGAAGACCATCACAGACAAACTGCATACTAAGGTAGTAACTGAACATCATTTGCCAACATTTCAGATACCTAATGTGATGGAACAACAACAGGGAAGTGAATCCCACCTGAGAGTCACTGAAATTGAAAATATTCAACACTCAGGAGAAACCCAGGGTACCTCCATGGTTCCCTACACTTTAGACTTTGACAAGTCTAAAGAACCAATCATCAGATGGTCCTTTACTGATAACAACTCAGTACTTGTGACAAGAAGAGATCAAACAAGCAGGGCATATAGGTCGATGAATGAGCTGAAGAAACTATCAACCAAAGACCTGCTTACAATCCAACACTTAGAACCACAGAAAGGGTCTCTTACTGATGAATAGCTGAACCAGCTCAAGAATTCCATGTTCAAAGGAATATGGAAAATTGTGAAGGACAAAAAAGAACAATAAGGAATTACTAAGGTTTTGGCTTCATCAATCCAGCGGGAGATTGTTAGGACAAAAAGGATTGGTGAAACCACTTTTGCAAACCTTAGTCTAATTCACTTCTGTCAAAATACTCTAAGTATAGAACTGCTGAAGAAGAAGGATCAAACTGCTGAAGAAGAGATTCAGAAGTGCTGAAGAAGAAAAGTCATCAGAAGTTCTGAAGTTCAAACCAGACACTTCTACTGAAGAACTACTGAAGACAAACTACTCATCAGTAGTTTGTCATTCATCAGTACTTACATGAAGATCTTTTCCACCGCCTCTTGTATTAGTAGTTTATTACTTTAGTATTTCTTTTTGCTTTATGTACAAGTTCCAAGACTGCAACTTGTTGCAACTTGTTTCTGAACTTGCTTTTGGCAAGGTTCATGTATTTGTAACGTCTATAAATAGAAGGGTTCATCCCTCTATTTTAGACATTGATTTTAATACAAGAAATCCTTCAACACTTATTATTGTTATTTCCATTTCATGTTTATTGAGAATCTGTCGAAGTGTTTCATTCTCATTCAATACTTAGATTCTCAATAAACACTTATCATTTATTAGTTCTTGAATCCAGGGGGAGTAATAACTCCTGTTGATAAGTGTAGCTTTAAACTTATAAACATTTCGCTGTGCTATCACTCATCAAGAACTTGCTAAACACTTAAGTGTCAACTAGCAAGTTCAACAAAAGAGCAATATACTGATCCAACAAAAGGACATCTTAGGTCCAAATCGATTGTTTTATCATGCAAATTGGTCACCCAACTTATAAAACTCGTTAGAAATGTTCTCTTTTATAGAAAAAAAAAGTGTTAAGTCGACAACCTGTTGGTGATTATTATATACTCCTCAAATATATATATATATATATTCACACACAAATATGTAAATAAGTAAATATTGAGTTAAATGTTATTGGGTTACATCACAATATGTCGTACTTAAGGTCATATCAGGACACGATCATCAAATAAATATATATTGCTAAATTACTATATTTATTTTTACAGCAGTCATCGTAATTGTGAAATATAGATAAGTATCCAGTATTTATTTTATTGAAATATACTATGAAATGAGGTCGTACTAAAAAATATTCGTATATATAAAGATTTAGAACCATTAAGAATCCATAAATCACCGTCATGTACATAATCATATTTATAAATATTTCAGACTTCTAAAAGACTATATATTCTCAAAATACGCTCTATCGTGTTGAAATTCATATTTTCTACTAAAAATATATTTAAAACTTTATTATTCTAAAATATCAACATTATGTATAAAATCACTATTTTTTTCACATAATTTAGATTTAAAGTTTTAAAACTCACACTTTGTAAAACCACATTTTTATACTTCAAATCTAAGTACCAAATCTTGTCGATATATTAACTAAACTTACCATTTTAACTATAACTAAACTCACATTTAGTAAAACCACATTTTTATACTTCAAATCTAAAAATATATTTAAAACATTATGTATAAAATCACTATTAATAAAATGGCCGGATACTTTCCATCTATCATTCCCTAAAATGGGTAGGAAGTAGTAGATTTGCTTTCGGCAATCCATAATCAAAAGATATCGTTAGGATTCGTTTAGCTAGAACGAGTCACGGAAGCCAATCATCTTTCAAGACTATCAACGGGGATTTGTGTTTCATAGAAACTGAAACACATTCCAATGGATGGTCTCACCAGACCATAGGAATGACTGGGATTCAGGTGAAGGAAGACATCAAGGCAAACCATTAAGCGAAAGAATATATAGATTCAAATTATCATTCTGGCATAGAAACTTGCAGTCCAACACTATAGAAATTTCGAGCGATTGAATTTTGATAATGAAGTTAGGGTGTCCATGGGAAACAAGTCGAATATCAATAGAGTACGAAGTCTCTTTCAACACTCTGTTCTGACTTATCGAAGAGGGTAACAATAGATGTTACTGCCACCAGTAAACGTTACCCCGAGGGTTAGGCTGTTTCGAGCATGGTTGAATCTCAACAAGGAATCAGGGGGAGGGGGTTCCAGTGATGTATAAGGATGAGAAAGCACAGAGTGTGAGTTCCATCAAGAAATGACTAACCAACGAGAGTCACAACAGTTATGCCTCTCAGATATCGAGCATCATACTGATGTAATAGATGCTAGACTAAATATGAATGGCGTATGCTACATATCCATAAGTTAACGACTAAGATATGAACTAAGGATTTCTAATGGATAGATCAACCGAATGTCAATTTATGAATCCATTGGTTTGCTACATTTTTTTCATCATTAAACATAGTACGATAGTTAGCTAGAGACGTATGCGAATGACGTCATGATGCGGAAGAATATTGGAAAGGATACCACCAAGGGAGTTAGGCAGTGTTGCTAGGAACAAGAAATGCCACATTATTGTAGATGCATTATGTGGCTATCGCTTTCGGATTGTACAAGGATTGATGAAGATTGAAGATGTTTAAGTTTTGGGAAGTTCATTCGACCAGTCGAATGGTCGAATGAAGTTCACAAGGGTCGAATGAAGATTGTATATGATAGTTTGTTTATTGTGAAGATCATTCGCACCTTGAAAAGGTCGAATGAAACACTTCGACCTCTGCATAGGTCGAATGGGTGTTCTATATATATATGTTGAAGTTGGTTTTCAACATAACTTTTGGTCATTTGGTTAGGTGTGTCCGTGCGTGTTTCGTAAGGTGTGCTTAGTGAGTTCTAGAAACAAGTCTTTTCATTAATATACTACATTTTAAGCTTTATCAAAGATTTATATTAATGGAAATCATATTGAACAGGTATCTTAACGTGTTTTGATCTGATTATTATCATTTTGCATGCGCGTTAGGGTTTCCGCACATATTTGCTTATACTTGTGTTATCTTTGTGTTGTTTTATCAAAAAACGATCTTACAAAGTGGTATCAGAGCCTTTGCTCTATCACACAACTGCAAATTAATGGTCATCAATCAGTTTTTCATCAAAAACACCTAAATTTTTGCTGTTTTGCATGAACTTTACGTGAACATGGATATTGATTCATTTGGACTAGTTTTTACGGTTAAAATAAAAAATTCTTTCACCAAACTTGATCTCCTATCAATCCGATTCAAAACCTACCTATTTTCATTGAAATCCAACAAATTTTGAGAAATTTAGATCAAATTGGTTGATTTTTGAAGAAAAAATGGTTTTTTTCAAATGGGTAGGGTCGGATGTACTTATGTCTAGGTCGAAGGAGTGAGTTTTAGGTTTGAAGGAGTTGAGTTTTGGGTCGAATCAATAACTTTTGGGTTGAATGAAGTGTGTTAGAGGGTCGAATCAGTTTGATTGTTCTTCATTTTGAGTGTGTTGTTGTTCATTCGACCGGTTTGTTTTTCATTCGAACTTTCGAGAGGTCGAAGGAGTTTCAAATAGAGGTCGAATGAGTTTCATTGAGGTCGAATGAAGTTCTAGATATTCTATTACTCATTTGAACTTATTGTTAGAGGTTGTTAGGATCTGAGTTTGATTGTTTTGATTTGTTTAGAGTAGAATGAGAATTGAATGAAGTGAATATATATGGAAAGTGCAGCGGAATGATAAACTATAATCAAAACAAAAGGAATACATGTTTTCTTAATCTAAAGCTTTCATTTAATTGAAAGGTTACAATCAAATACAAGTACTCCCCCTCAGCCTGATCACACAGTGATTGTTTGTCTGAGAGAATGTTGTGTGTGACCAATAGAACAGTACGAGCACTGTTCTATTTATTGACAAATCTAAACCACTGGTGACCTATGCTGACGTCACCTAAGATAGTGACCTCTAACAGAATAATAACATAAAACATCTGCCCTATACAAACTACTGTTATATTACAAAACACTGTAAGGTAAACTACTGTTGAGGGAAAACTCTGATGGTCTTGTATCATCTGTTGGAGCCTAAGTGTTGTTGGCTCCAACAGACCTTTAGTCTTCAGTACTTGATCAACAGTTGTTCTTCATCAGACCTTTGGTCAGCATTTGTTCTCTATCAGTTGTTATCCAGCAGTCCTTTGTAGCATCAGTTGTCATAGCAGTTGTTTGGGTGGAATAGTTGTTAGGGTCAACAGTCTTTTGGGAAGAGTATGTTGTAAAGACTGTTTATTTATGTGGATCAACTGTTAGTATATTTTGGCTTTTCAATCATCTGTTCTTCTTCAGGTCAGCAGACCCAACAATCTCCCCCTAGAACAGATGATGCCAAAACTAGACTTTATTCTTGAACTTTATTTCTCACCAGACTTTCTCTGATTTGACCTTTGAATTGTAGCTCAAAGTTCAAAGAGTAGAGGTCTTCTGCATCTCTTTCAAGCTCAAGGTTCAGCAGTGTTTGGAGGCCATCTACACACAGGCTATATGCATCATCCATGCTTAGCTTTTGAGCTTCTCCATCTGACCTGAGCAAAGTCAATTCATGGGTGTCTTTGTTGACCTTCCATTTTAGAATTTTCGAGTCAGAGGATTTGCTGAGATGCACTTTTATTCTAGATGAGTTTGGTGATGGAGGTCTCCCAATGAGTTCTCTGAGCTTTTTAGTAATGGGATCTAAGAAAAAGTGTACTTGATTGAAGAGGCCCTCCTTTATGTAAGTATCAGCAAACTTCTTCTGATCTTTTTCAGACATTTCTTTCTTTTTCTTGAATTGTCTTCTAGCAGCAGCTGATAGATCAGAAGTATCAAGTAGGCTATCTATTGTAAAAGCCTGTTGAGGTCTCTTCATCAGTGGTTCATCAGAGTAGATAGGTTTTCTGGGCAGGTTAGGATCTTTCTTCCTGTTTTCTTCCAGTTTCTTGTATATTTCAACCAACCTCAGCTCAGACCACCTTGCAACTGACCTCATCTCCCCATAATCAGCAGCCATAATTTCTTGTCTCATTCTTTTGAATTTCAAGGCTTTGGCTGGATCTCTGCCTTTACTAAAATCAGGGACAGAGACCGTAGCTGGGGGATTCTTGGCCATCTCTTCAATTCTTAAGAGTTCTTCTCTGAGAGCATGAGTGGTCCAGCCTGCAAACTGTTTCTTGTTTTCTTTATAAGGCATGGTTGCCAAGATCTGTTCAAGAAGTGATTCCCTAACCTCCCTTTCCATGTCACTGCTGAGAGGCATGGTAGACATGGAGTTGCTCAGGGTCTTAGCAAAATCTTCAATCCTTCTCAATTTGCTAAGCTCTGCTGAATGGATGCCCTGAGCAGTCCTGTCATCTTTCCCTTTGCATTTCTCTTTTATGATGGCATCTGCCTGTTCAGCCTTGTATTTTAGATATGTGTCTATGTTTAGGGGAACAAGAAAATGTGGAAGAGAAGGGAAAGATCTTTCAGATGGTTGTTCAGTATTATAGAAGGATTGCATTTCCCTCTTGAGTAGATCAAGTTCAAGGGATACTGAACAACCAATGGTGTGATGGTTGGTAGTGGTCTATGGGAAGTGAATTGTGATGTGTGTGGTGAGAATGATGAAAGTGGAATGGCTGATATGGGTGTAGATTGTGTGGTTGAAGTGGTAAGTGGTGATGTGTGAATGTTTTCATCCTGTACAACAAAGGTAGATTTCCTCTTCCTTTTGTACAAGATTTTTGGTGATGGTGGTGTAGAGGCAGTGGTGGTGTTAACATCTGTTGGCACTTTAGTAGGACCAGCAGATGTTTGGGATTTAGGTGGTGATGTGGTTATAAGTTCAGATGTTGGTTTGGTGGTAGTGGTGATAGGTTAGATGTTGTTTTGGTGGTAGTGGTGACAGGTTCAGATGTTGTTTTGGTGATAGTGGTGACAGGTTCAGATGTTGTGGTGGTATCAGTGGTTTGGGTGGTAGCAGTGGTTTTGACAGCAGTGGTTTTAACAGCCAGTTTGGATGGTGGTTGTCTGATATGTTTGGCAGGCATTTTCTTCCTCTTAGAGGAACCCACATCTTCAACTTCCTGCTGTTGTTCCCTTTTCTTTTGTATCAAAGCCTCTGCCTTGACTTCCAAAGTGTCAGCCCTCTTTTGCTTATCTTCAGTAGCTTTTTCAGCTTCTTCATTAGCAGAGTTGTCCACTTCTTTAGCTTTTCTGGTTGTTGTTGTTGTGGTGGTGCTGTTTGGGTAGACCCTGGTTTGTTGGCAGACTTTGATTGACCTTTTTGTGAAGGTGGACAACCAAAGGGATCTAGCTTTGGCAATCTATCTTTGCCACTCTCCCCCTTTTTGGCATCATCAGCTGTGAATTCATCATCATCTTCATCTCTGAGAATGGTGGTAGGGGCAGAGCCAGTGGTCTTCAGCAGATGGTCTTTAATGGCCTGAATGTCTGGATGGGTATCTTTGTACCTAGCATCTACCATGTTTCTGATTTCTGCCATGTAGGTTTCATGAGTCTGATCTGCTAGTTTTCTGTGAGCTATGATGATGGAGAAACAGATTTCCATAGCTCACTAGCAATATCAGCTGTGGATGGTTGACTCTTGTTGAGAGTAGCCAAGGATTCCAATATTGACTTGACATCAGATTTGATATCAGCAATAGAGGTTTCAATGGACTGGACTCTGGCCGTCAATTCTTGGTATTTTAACTCATCACCTAAGTTAATAGGATCATCAGAATTCCTACCAGTGGTAGTTGTAACTGGTTCAGTCCTAGGAGGTGAGTCCAAAGGATGAGAACCCGATGCCCCTTTTTCTTGGTTTTGGGGACTTTCAACTGATTTTGGGGACACTATAGTGGCCTCATCAGTTGTTGCCTTTAAGGGAGTCTTATTTATGTAACCACTTTCTTGTTGTGAGACAATGGTCTCTACATCAGTAGTGACTGCTCCACTTGAAAACTCACCTAGAGTTTCATTGAACTCTAGGGGTGTAACCTCCTCTTCTGCTTGTGGGATGGCTGATTGAATTTCCTCAGTCCCAGTCACTTGTGGAGGCATACTCTTATTGATAGGTGAAAGAGAGGAACTGGGATTTTCCTGAGTTTTTTCAATAGCCTCAAACAGAGGTTGCATGGTTTGTGGAACATGTGATGGTGAAGGTGGAGGAGTAAAAAGAGAATTAGCCCTGGGAGAGGGGCTTGTGAACATATGGCCAAGTGAATCAAATGTATCATGATGTGTTTCCCCTTGGCTTACAACATGATCCTTTTGTGAGGATTCATGAGGAGTTTGGACAGGTTGAGATATTACCAACTGTTGTGAGGAAGTAACAACAGTGGTTTCTAGTTGCTTTTGTGTTGCAACAGGGTTATCTTCTGGTATCTCATCTTCCAGAAGTCCCCTTTTTGGTTGAGTGGTGGTTTTTGTGGATGGACGTTTTCTTTTGGAAGTGGTTGCTGTGGGTTTCACAGCACTGGATGTAGTGCCATGATCACCAGAAGCAGTGGGCTCAACAACAGAGGTTTGGACAACCGTTGTTATCTTAGTCCTCTTTGTTTGTGTTTTGGAAACTTTTGACACTTTTGATACTTTTTCTTGGGTGTTTGAACCCAGTATTCTTGTGAAAGTTTCATCAGTTAGACTCTTCATTTGCATAGACTCACCCTTTTTAAAATCTTTTTCAGGTAAAACCTTTTGAAGTATTACACTCAAAATTCTTGGGTAAATTAAAAAAGCATTATTAGACCCAGACTTTATGGCTTTCACATTTGACACTAAGTCCATAAACAGTCCTTGGGATAAATTGAAGTCAGAAGCTAACAGCATAGCATAGCCCAAGTACTGAATCCTTAATGGGATTTCATTAAAGGAAGTGGACTTAGCAGAGACACAGAAAAGGAGGGTATGAAAGAAAAATTTCATGACTGGTGGGAAAAACTTTTTGAAAAGTGTTGACCCAGTCATCTGTGCCTCATAACCTCTTTCCTGAAATTTTGTGTGAAGCTCTGCCTTAGGGAAAGAGTCTTTACCTGACAGGTCATTAAGTGAGAAGGTTGTGGATATGAGTTCAGGGGTAATGACGATACTTGTCTCTCCAATTTTTGAGATAATGGAAGTAGGCCTTTTGTCTTGAAGTAGAAACTCAGCATTCAACCAAAATTCTTGGAGGGTGTCAAGATTGATCGGGGCGTCAGTGGTTAGGATTTTCAGGTATTTGGATTGTAAAATGATGTCGATGGTGGAATGGAATGGAGTGTTTTCATCTGTTTTTACCATATATGGGAGGTAATTGTGGGTGGTTTAGCTTTAAGATCCATTGTAATGGATTCCGAATGTGAGAGTGAGTGGAATTAGATTAAGGGTTTGAGAATGAAGAAGGCGGTTTCAGTATTTTGAATACAATGAGACAGTGTAACGACTGTTGTGATAAAAAAGGATTTTTATAGGCTCTGGTGAAACCGCTGATGTGGCCAAAACTCTGCTTGTAGGAACAGACGTGGCAAACATCTGATGGTTAAACATCTGGTGGTGTATAGCAGTTTTGGCAAACATCTGATGCAATCAACTGTTGTTTTACCAAAGTGCTGATGCTAACATCACTTTTTTTTCTTAATAGATATATGTATATATGTATAGATATATATAGATAATAAAACAGTTGTTTTATCTGATCAGAGGTTTGAAACAGATTTTTCAAGTTAACAGTGGATAGAATGGATGAAACAGTGGTTGTTTTATCTTTAACAGATTTTTCAACCAAAAGGCTATTTTTAAGAATGGATTTTGATTTGCTGAAACATTTTAATGCTTTTATTAAAAACATTTGTGTTGTTTAATCCATGTTTAGCATACCAATTCTAGAAATCAGATTTGTAAAGGTAGATGTGTCTAAAGCTTTTGTCAACACGTCTGCCAACTGATCCTCTGTTGGAACATGGTGCAGAGAAATCAAACCTTTTTCATAGCTATCCCTGACAAAATGATGTCTAATGTCTATGTGTTTGGTGGTTGAGTGAGAGACTGGATTCTTGATGATAATTTCAGCAGCTTGACTATCCAACATGAGTGGAGTCTTTAGTGCAGTTATCCCAAAATCCAACAATTGATTTTGGAGCCACATGAGTTGGGCTGTATAGCTTGCAACAACAATGTATTCAGCCTTAGCTGTTGAGGTGGAAACAGCTGCTTTCTTTTTTGCTTTGCCAAGAGACTAAGGTATTCCCTAGAAACTGGCACCCTCCTGATGTAGACTTCCTTGTGGTGTGACAGCCAGCAAAATCACTATCTGAATAACCTGAAAGCTCAATGTTTCCATTAGCAGGATACCAGATACCAAGTGTGGGAGCACCTTTTAGGTATCTGAATATCCTTTTCACAGCAATAAGGTTTGACTTTCTGGGTGAAGCCTGGGATCTTGCACAGACACAAGTGGCAAACATAATGTCTGGCCTAGATGCAGTTAAGTACAATAAAGACCCAATCATGCATCTGTAATGTGTTTGGTCAACCAGTTCATCCTTGTCATCAATAGTGAGTAGCTTGACTGTACTCATGGGTGTACTACATGGCTTACAGTCATTCATCTCAAATCTAGTTAACAAATTTTTCACATATTTATTTTGATGAATGAATGTGCCATTTTGCAGCTGTTTCACTTGGAGACCAAGGAAACACTGAAGTTCACCCATAGCACTCATTTCAAACTCTGCTGTCATGAGTTCCCTAAACTCTTCACACATTTTGTTACATGTGGATCCAAAAATGATGTCATCCACATATATTTGAACAATCATTAAATCTTTCCCTCTCCATTTCAAAAATAAGGTTTTATCAATTTTACCTCTTGTGAAACCAATGGATAAGAGAAAAGTGGAAAGAGTTTCATACCAGGCCCTTGGTGCTGGGGATCACAACATCTGTTCTGTAATCTTGTTGTGGATATTGTGGAGTACCTGCATTGTTAGTTTTAACAGTGATATCTTCAAATTTGAATTTATCTAAATCAAACAACTCAGCAGGATTTGCTGGGATTTTTAGGGATGAAAGTTCATTGAACTTTACATTCAAAGTTTCTTCTATTGTCTTGGTCCTTGTGTTAAACACTTTATAGGCCTTGGCAGTAGAAGAATATCCCAGAAAATAGCCACAATCTACTTTGGCTGCAAATTTTGAAATGGAATCTTTGAGATTTAAAATGAAACATGGGCAGCCAAAGATTTTGAAAAATGAGATTAATGGTTTGATTTTGAACAAAATTTCATAAGCAGTTTTTTGATGTCTTGGGTTGATCAAAACTCTGTTTTGAACATAGCAAGCAGTGTTTACAGCTTCTGCCCAGAAGGACAGTGGCAAACCAGAATCTGCTAGCATGGTTCTTGCAGCTTCAATAAGAGTTCTATTTTTCCTCTCAACCACCCATTTTGCTCTGGTGTTCTTGGGATGCTGTACTACCTCACAATCCCTTTTGACACACAGAAGTCATCCAACTCCTTATTTTTAAACTCTGTTCCATTGTCACTTCTAAAGACTTTTACTGGCAAGTCATATTGTTTTTCAACTTTGGTGACAAAGTCCTTCAAAATACCTGCAGTCTCATCCTTAGAGTGTAAAAAGTAAGTCCATGTAAACCTGGAAAAATCATCAACTATGACAAGACAAAATCTTTTTCTTCTTAGACTCATGATTTTAACTGGGCCAAACAAGTCCATGTGCAACAATTGTAGACATTGACTTGTTTTGGATTCATCAATGGATTTGTAAGAGCTTTTATGTTGTTTTCCTTTTAAACAAGAAACACAATGCTCATCACATTTGAATTCTTTTGATGGTAAACCTCTGACAAGGCTTTGTTTGGAGAGTGAGTTGATAGTTTGAAGGTTGGTATGACCCAGTCTTCTATGCCACAATTATGTTTCCTTTGTGGAGGCAGCAGAAAACAAACAGACATTTGCCATAGGATTGTCCTTCAACATATCAACTACATACACATTGCCACTTCTATGAGCAACAAGTTATGCTTTGCTCTCAGCAATGATGGTATCAAGCTTTTTCACCACTTCTGGCCCAATAATCTTACAAGTTTTCTTAGTGAAGAATGAGCTATAACCTTTGTCACTCATTTGTGAAACACTAAGGAGATTAAATTTAAGATTATCAATAATATTGACATTTTCAAACTTGAGTTTCCCAGCCTGAACAGTCCCTGAACCCAACACCTTACCTTTTGAATCATTACCAAAGGATATATCACCCTCTCCATGAGCTAAGAAGTCCAGAAGAAGGGCTCTACATCCTGTCATGTGCCTGGAGCCTCCACTATCTACATACCAAAGACTATCTAAACAAGCAGAAGCTCCCTGCATAGCAGTAATGAATTAGTTTTGGTGAGTGTCCAAAGCCAAGTTGGCTTTGGATGGGTCCTCGGACTTTTCAGACTCAAGCTTTGGAAGATGATCAGTGGTTTGAACTAGTTTTTGAATCAAGTTCAACAACTGTTGCTGACCATTTGCAAGTGCTTGAATGTCAACACTTGGGGCAACAGTTGTTTGATCACTTCCAGACAGACGATAATACCCATAGGGATTTTCTGTTCACTCTTGGTTTAGAAGGTCTTTTTGGTTCCTCATAAACATGTGACAGATTATGACATGGTGGTTGTCCATATCCTCTTGGGTACTTGCTTGTGGGTGGAGCATCTGTTACTTGGACATCCCTGGGAGCAGATGTTTCAAGACTTTTGGTAACAAATGTTTGGACTGGTGTGAAGGTCTGTTTGGGCTTTCCTTTTGATGTACTCACCACCTGACTTGCAAGAGTTTTAGCCTTGTACTCTTGTATTTTGACATCAAAATTTTTGAGATACAGACACTCTTTGGTTTTGTGATTCTTTTTCCCACATATTGAACATGTGGCTTTGGAATCACATGCACTTGTTCCTTTGTTAATATCATATGCTTTTAGAAGAAAACAGTTTTTAGTAACATGATTCTTCTTTTCACAGAAATCACAGAACAAGTGGACAGACTTTTCTTTCTTTTTCCCTTTTTCAACCTTCTTTTCAGCAGATGTTTGAGCATCTGCTGGAAGGTTTTTCAAGGGAATGACCTTTGCCTGAGGTGTTGTCTTTCCCTCAGGAGTTTTGAAATCAACAGGTTTAAAGTTATCAAGAGTACCACACTCATCAGACCAAGTAGGTTTAAATTCATAATTTTCAAGTTCATTGAATGATGAGGAACCTTCTGGTTTTTCTAAAACAATTTTCTTACCATTGGGTTCAGTGATTTTAATCTCTTGACCCTTCAAATTTGTTGGTACTATCTCAACTAACTTTTGATCCCTTTTGTCAGTGTTTTCAAAAGCTGGAGCAGTGGTTTCAAAACCAAAACCAAACTTCACATGACTTTTGGTTTGTTTGTTGAGTAGCATTTCAAAATCTCTACATGATTCCACCCATTTCTGACATTCAACTTGGGTGGACTCAAGCTCACTTTTACAACTCTGATATTTTGTTATCATAGTTTGGAGCTGGTCTTTGGTTATGGTTGCTTCATGTTTTAAGCTGCTTATTTCAGATTCTTTTTCAGTTAAATTTTTTTTTAATTCTTTTGAAAGTTTCTCAAATTTAACTTTATCATCTAAAAATTTCTTTCTAAGGTTTTCATTCACCTCTTTGATGTTAGCAAATGCTATTACACATTTGTCAGAACATAAATCCTTAAGAATTTGAGGAGATACCTTAGCAGCAGCCATCAATGCACAATCACACTTGCACTCACAATCATCAGATGCACCCCAGGGATCTGAGAGATTCACAACCTCTTCGTCAGGTTTTTCACCTGCAACTTTTTCATCAACAACATCATCAGTCACAACTTTAGATTCAGTCACCACCTCCTCAGATTCAACTTCTTCTACCATAGCCATGAAACAAAAAATTTCTGGTTCATTTTCAGCTTTGGCAACTAGTGCAAAATTTTCATCTGTTAACTCATCTGGTAGACTGCTCCAATCAACAAAGCCTTGTGTGAAGAAACTCTGTTGACTGGTCTCTGCAGGAGCAGAGGATGAAGCAGCAGTCATTGGCACAGGTGCCTGAGCAACAGGTGTTTGCACACAATGGATCTGAGGAACAATGGTTTGGACAAACTGGACAGGAACAGTGTTTGAGGACTGTGCAAAATGAGCAGTGTTTTGCACATTTGGTCCAGGGGTATTATAGGAATTTTGATAAGTGTTGGTCCGAGTCCTTTGATTTGGATAGGTAATTATAGGTGTACCATGTTGACTCCTACATTCTCTAGCAAAATGACCAAGTATGACATTTATAACACTTTATCTTTGATTTATCCAACCCAACCTTTGATCTGCCAGTTAACCCTGGAAACCTTCTCCCAGTTTTCTTGTAAAAATTGTTAGTTCTTACACTAAGAAGGGCCAATTGGTGCATAATGTCCATTTCTTCCAAATCATCAGGGTCAAAATATTTTAGGTCATCATACTCAAAGGATATGTTACCAGATGCCTGGATATCACCACCACTTGCTGTAAAAGCATAGTTTGGTGAATAAGAATCAGAGTTAAAACATGAGTTAAAACCTGAAGTTATGTCAATGAAATGATCATAACTCTGATCCTTAGTATTTCCAGGCACCTCATCATGACCCAAATGTGCTGTATTACCAAATACATAATCATCAGACACTTTTCCAGAGTCCTGGAGCTTCTTTTTCTGGTTAAGCTCTCTTTCATAGGTCAAGAGCTTACCATGAACCTGGGTCAGTGATAGGTCCTTGAATCCAATTGAGTTTCTCATAACTATAGCAATAGTGTCCCATTTGTCTGGTAATGATCTTAAAAACCTATGGTTCAAGGTTGAATGAGGGTAAGTTAGACCAACTAGTTTTAGTTCACTAATGAGACAGTTAAACCTCTCAAATTGTTAAGTTAATGACTCTCCCTTAACATGACTGAATGTTTCATATTGTTGGTTAAGTATTTCACGATTGTTTTCAATAACCTCTTCAGTCCCACCAAATTGTTCTTTCAGTGCATCCCACAACTCCTTTGCACTGTTACAGTGTAACAGCCCAGCATATATATCATTGGGTAGAGCCATGGCCACAATACTGAAGGCCTTAGCATCTAACTCAATTTTCTAAAAATCATGGTCGGAGTAGTTTTCAAATTTCTTAGGCTCCTGAACCTTGGGATCTTCGGTACTCGGCACAATCGGAACATGTGGTCCGAAGATAACCGACTTCCAACACCCGGTGTTCTGTTGAGCTAGAAGATGGCTCATCCGACGTTGCCAGATATTGTATTCAGATCTGACAAGCATCGGTGGCTTGTTGTTCGTGCCATGTTGTGTGGATCGTGATTGATTGAAGCCATTCTCTGATTTTTCAAAAACAAAGTCTGTTTATAACCGGTTGAATCGAAAATAAACTATTACTCTGTTTTCAATCCGACAAACAAACGATATCAATAATTGTGAGCTGATCTGTTTATATTAAATTGATTGATTAGATCGAATTTAATTGACCAAGCTCTGATACCAATTGTTAGGATCTGAGTTTGATTGTTTTGATTTGTTTAGAGTAGAATGAGAATTGAATGAAGTGAATATATATGGAAAGTGCAGCAGAATGATAAACTATAATAGACAAATCTAATTGAAAGAGAATTGAATAAATGTTTTCTTAATCGAAAGCTTTCATTTAATTGAAAGGTTACAATTAAATACAAGTACTCCCCCTCAGCCTTATCACACGGTGATTGTTTGTCTGAGAGAATGTTGTGTGTGACCAATAGAACAGTACAAGCACTGTTCTATTTATAGACAAATCTAAACCACTGGTGACCTATGCTGACGTCACCTAAGATAGTGACCTCTAACAGAATAATAACATAAAACATCTGCCCTATACAAACTACTGTTATATTACAAAACACTGTAAGGTAAACTACTGTTGAGGGAAAACTCTGATGGTCTTGTATCATCTGTTGGAGCCTAAGTGCTATTGGCTCCAACAGACCTTTAGTCTTCAGTACTTGATCAGTAGTTGTTCTTCATCAGACCTTTGGTCAGCAGTTGTTCTCTATTAGTTGTTATCCAGCAGTCTTTTGTAGCAGCAGTTGTCATAGCAGTTGTTTGGGTGGAACAGTTGTTAGGGTCAACAGTTTTTTGGGAAGAGTATGTTGTAAAGACTGTTTATTTATGTGGATCAACTGTTAGTATATTTTGGCTTTTCAATCATTTGTTCTTCTTCAGGTCAGCAGACCCAACAGAGGTCGAACCAGTGTTTTCTTGTTCATTCGACGATCCGTAAGGTCGAACCAGTTTCAGTGATTTTCAGATTTTCTAAGTGTTGTTATCTTGTACATCATGGACAACATTTGGGGATTACCTATGACACCAAGACCTGCTATGACACAACCACAGCAAGTACCTACTAACCATTGGGCCGTTGCAGCTGAGAGAGGAAACACACAACCACCACAAATAGCAAATTACTGGGATGTGTCGAGTTCATCACAACCCGCTGTTAGACCTCCTCCACAACAAATGCTAGATTATTGGGGAGTTGCAACAGCAGCAACAGTTCTAAGTCAGACCACCAATGCTATAACAACCTTGGTTAATGACTTATCTACAGGAAATGGAAATCGTCCGCCGAAGATATTGGATATGAGTGTGTATCATTCATCGCAGCGAAGGTTTAAGATTCATCTTGAAGGTGTGGGTTTAGATGGTGGGGAAGCATGGCAGATGATCGTGAAGGTTATGTTGCACCAATGATTGACAACACAAACACACCCATTGCACTTGATGACCTGAAGGACGATGAAAAGAAGAAGTATGCAGCTGAAAAGAAGGTGTACTCTCAGTTATCACAAGCATTGACTACATATTTATTGAATCAGTTTGGACCATGTGCGACTTCGAAGCAGCTTTTGGAAGCTTTGAAGAGTAGGCACGATGGAAATGAGAACACTAGAAGGATTCGTGTAGAAGAGATGAAGAAAGAGTTCAAGAATTTTAGCTTTGTTGGGAGTGAGACTTTGAAGGAACTTATACCAAGATTCTTTCACTTGTTGTCTGAGTTATCAAACTATGAGATCATATATCCCATGATTGAAGTTGTTGAGAAGTTTGCTAATTTGTTGCCTCCATATTGGGGACAACATGTTGAAGTTTTGAAAGAAAAGGATTCATTTCAGTATTGGTCTATTAATTAGTTTATCTAGAAGTTGGAAAACAAGGAGATGGATGAAAGAAGAAAACCAAAAAGAGCGCATTTTCCACAGGTCCTGAGCTTTATTATGCTACCTCATCTTCCACTACTATTCCAACAGGATGTGTGAGTGTTGCACCACAGACTGCTTTTGTATCAAAAACTAAACCAATCAATGCAGCAAGTTATTATGGTGTGTCGTCTGGATCATCTTACACACCAACTCAACCTCCACTGCAAGCTTCGAGCTACTATGGAACATCATCGGCAAGTATGCCACAACAACAACCACAAGTTGCACCGGTGATGAACCAAACTTCATCAAGTTCTAGTCTGATCGTGTTAGAAACTTCTAACATGAATAATGTGATGGTAGAAGTAGCACAACAACACATTGCTTTGGTTTAGGAAATGGTCGCTTCTTACAATGGACTAGTGGCTAGTCAGATCGCAATAACAATCTGACAAATGAGGATTATGCCCAGATTGATAAGGAAGAAATGGAACTAATTGACATACAATGGGTATTTGCGAGTGTTATGAGAAGAGCAACGGAGTTTATTGAGAAGATTGGTAGAACTGATCTTGCAACTTCGCCAAACACTACCTATGGTTCCAACAAGGCGAAAGGGACTTGCTTTAACTGTGGAACCAAAGGACAATTTGCTCGAGAGTGTACCCAACCAAAACAACAAGGTAACCGAAACCCTTTCAACTCAAATTACCAAAACCGTCAATCACAAAACCAAGTTACCTTTCAAAGCCAAAACAACAACAACTATCTAAACCAAAAAAATTTCCAAAACCGACAAAACACCTCCCAAAATACCACACAAAGACCAACATCCACAACCAACCAAAACCAAACAACACCTAACCGTGAAAGAAACATTGTACATGTGACTACACCAAACACTCAACAGCAAATGAGAACCAAGCTTTGGTGATGCAACATGATGAGGGGTTCGATTGGAATAATATGCAACTGGGTGTTGAAGATGTTACTGGTGGTAATGTTGCATGTTTTGCTCAACAGGTGGTGAGTGGGGAGTTGGTGATTGTTGATGATTTGGAAGAAAAGAAGGTGGTTACTGAAGAGATAGTTGAAGAGGTGGTTCCAGAAGTTGTTACTGAGATGGTTGAGGAACCAGTTGAAGAAGAGGTTTCAGGGACTATCATTGATTCTGTTGCTAATGCTCTGAAGATTGAGAATCTGTCTATTCTGACTCAGAAAGCGAAGCAGATTCTGAAGCTAGTGTGAATTCGCTTGATGATGATATTGAGCAACTTCTTGCTGAAGCAGACTTTTTGATGATGAAGAAGTCTTGCATGGTGGATGATTCCTTCACGAAAGTTGATTACTCCAAGTTCTTCGCAGGAAAGGAAGCTCATTTTGCGTTGATGGCTATGACAAATCCTCCAAAACCGGTAAGTTCTAACTTATCTTCTAATGATAAATATTGTGGTAAATGTGATAGGCATGAGGATGAGGTTAAGCACCTAAAGTATGAACTTGAAAGTGCTAAAATCTTCATCGAGTCTTATCGAAAATATGAGAGAGATTTTAACAAAACATTAGAAAGCTATAAGAAAGAAATTTCAAAATTAACAAAAACTATTTCACATAAACAGATTGCCATTAAAAATTACATAAATGAAATTGAATAAACCAAACTTGAAATGGCTAAAATCAAATGTTTTTTTGAAAAAAGTGAACAAAAAGTTGGAGAGTTATATGAATGTGGTCTATGTTCTAGATCACATTGTTGAGGAACCACTTAAAGAGAATGTTCAATCCAGTGTGAACTACAAATCTATTCCTTCCCCAGTGTTATTTGTAAATCATAATCTTGTTTCTATAACACCGGAGTGTTCAGATAAGTCGGATTCCATGTCAGAAAACTAATCAAACACTTCTAGTGTTAATGATCTGAATTCTGATATGAGATCAATTTTGGGATTGAATGATGAGGGAGTTACTGCTGTAACTGATAAGTCTGATTCTAAGAATGAGGAACCTAGGAAGAATGTTGATATTCCATTGGAAAATCACATTCGAACTAATGAGTGTTCATCACCGCCTAATGTTCAACATCCTCCAAAAATTGTAAACAAACAGAAACAGTCAGTTGAGCAATCTGAGAAAAGTAAGTCGAGTAACAAACCTGTAAAAGTATTTTATCGGATGGAAGGATCTGATAAAATAATTTCTGATGATGAGTATCCTATTCAGTTCGCTAATTACCATAAAATTGATAAAACTTGGCAAGAAAGCACAATTTGGTTTCCAAAACATGAAAGAACCAATGACATTCCACCTGAATTGATTAAGTGACTGTATGGTGATAACTCTAAAACACCAAAGGTTCATGTCACTGAGTTTGTCAAACCAAAGAACAAGGTTAACAAATATCTTTTAACCGGCTTACTCAATGGAGCCCGCTCGTGAGAGTCTAAGGCGAAAATGTATTGATGATCAATACCCGGTGAAATCATTCGCTAACCATTATGACAAAAACTCATTTGAAGAGTACCGTGCCTGTTACAAGTGTGGGGAGAGAGGGCATTTACTTGATCACTGCCCATACGTGCGACATAAAAGGCATGAGGTTGAGAGCAGACAATATCAGAGGAATTCGGTTGTTGGTTGTCCACAAAGACAGCCTTACCCTCAAAAACAGTTTTATCCTGAAATACAGTCTTTTCCTCAAAAATAGTTTTATCCATAAAGACAACAATTTTATCCTCAAAATCGTTTTTATCCACAACGAGGAAAACAACCGATTGTTTATGACAATCGCAACCGAATTGCTTTGGAAAAGATACTGAAGAAACCGACGGTGAACATAGCTAATGAGAAGCAAAAGGTTTTTCCAAAATCTGTTGCACCAAAGAGCGAATCTAAGAAATCTGAGGAGGTTAAACAACCTCAAATCAGGATTCTAAAGCGTTCGGAACAGTCTTGGACACCAAAGGGTTCTCCAGGTGCCTCAAGCTCAAACTCAAAGGTTCAACCAAAACAGGGTTCTAAAACGAAAGTTTTAGAGAACCCATTGAGAACCGAGAAGAGGTTTTGAATACCCAAAAGAAGGTTGATTCAAAACAATCTGAGAAAAAGAATGATTCTTTGAATGCTACATTTGTTAACACTCAAAGATTAAAGACCAAAAAGGCTTGGGTCCCCCGTAAAAACTAAACACTTTGTGCTTAGTGCATGGAGTTCTAGTTGGCCCTGATAGCAGTGTTTGGATTGTCGACAGTGGAGCTTCCGGGCACATGACCGGGGATATGTTGTTATTATTTGATATAAAGAAAATTAATGGAGCTTACAGAGTGTTTAGTAATAGGATCGTGAGTTTTGAGAAAATATCTTATGTGAAGGATATTGATTATAATCTGCTGAGTGTATCTCAAATTTTGGACAAGAAGGTTACATCATGAAGCATGGTTTTAAAATACCCAAAGAGTGGATCATGCTTAATACTCTGAGAGTGAACAATCTTTACGTTCTTGACATGAGCAAAGCAACTACTACACAGGGGTAAGTAACATGTTTTCTGTCTAAGGCTACAGAGAAAGAATCTATCATGTGGCATAGACGGATAGGGCATATTCACTTAAGGAAAATGAATAACTTGGTGAAAAACGGGCTAGTAGAAGGAGTGAATGTGAAACACTTTCATTTGAATGATAAGTGCGTGAGCTGCAAGAAGGGAAAATAGCACAAACATTCCCACACACCCAAGAAAGTTAACTTTGTTAGCATTCCACTTGAACGTTTACATATGGACCTATTTGGACCTGTGAAGCGTAAGAGTATTAACAAAGATCTATACTGTCTTGTGGTTACTGACGACTATTCAAGATTTTCGTGGGTGATGTGCATGCAACACAAGAGCGAAACGTTTAACAATCTGAAGATTCTATTTACCTGGTTGGAAAACAAGTATGGTTTGAAGATCAAACGAATCAGAAGTGACAACGAGTCGGAGTTAAATAATTCAACGATGGATGCATTGTGCGATGAAAAGGGTATTCACCACAAGTACAATGTACCATATACTCCACAACAGAGCGGTGTTGCTGAAAGAAAGAACGGGACTCTAATCGAAGCGGCTCGAACTATGCATGCAGATTCTAATCTTCCAGTTATGTTCTGGAATGATGCTATTCATGCAGCATGTTATACTTTGAATCGTGTGTTGACAGTGAAGAAGTTTGGAAAGACTTCTTATGATCTTCTTAACAGACGTAAGCCGAATTTAGAGTTTCTAGAGCCACTCTGGGCGCCATGTACGATGCTGAATCCTACAAAGAAGTTTGGAACAAAAGCTGATGAAGGTTATTTTGTTGGATACGCGACACCACTTAAACGTGTATTTAACAAAAGAACTAGACAGGTTGAAGAGTGGGCTAATGTTGATGTGCAACGCTACACTCAGAATGTTATAGGAAATGGGCCCGATTGGATGTTTGACTACAAAGAACTATTTGAGTCATTCAATCTAGAAAGCTTGGTTGAAGAGGTTTGTTTTAAGATTTTATTACGAGTGTGAGAATGCAGTAACTTCACCGTTAGTGTGTCTGATCACTGTGACTCCTCCAGCAGCAGTTTCTATTGATACCGGTACACCTGTAGTTGAAGAAGAAATATTCCAGGAAGCTTCGACAACACTTGATTCTTCTAAGTCGGAAGACGAGGAAGAAGTTACTAGTGAAGTAGTCTTGGAGAATACTACAGTATCACCGCCAGTGAACCCTTATCCAGATATTCCATCTTCATCGAATACGGGTAATGATCTAGATACGACAGAAAACTTGAATGTTCAAACGGTGATTCCTGTTCCTGAACATCCGGAATCTTAGATTCATCAGATTCATCTGTTAGAACAAGTTATCGGTGATCCTGGAAGCAGCGTGATGACACGTAGACAATTGAAGCGTGCATAATCACATGATAACATTAGAGCCCTTACATGTATACCAAAATCCAGAAATAAGGTGATCAGAATGATTGGTCTTTTGCTTGTTATGTTTCGCAGGTTGAACCACGGACATACAGGGAAGCTTTACAAGGCGAATCATGGGTGGATGTGATGCAGCAACAACTACAACAATTCAGAAACTCGGAGTCTAGACGTTGACCGATTTACCACCAGACAGAAAGAAGATAGGCACTAAATGGTTATTTAAGTGCAAGAAGGATGATCGAGGGGTTATCGTAAAGAACAAAGCTCGATTGGTGGTACAAGGATTTCGTTAGACGGAGGGAATTGACTATAACGAAGTCAATGGACCGGTTGCACGCATTAAAGCAATTCGCATGTTTCTTACGTATGCATCTTACATGAAATTCAAGGTGTATCAGATGGACGTTAAGAGTGCTTTTCTCTACGGTGTGGTAAAGGAAGAAGGTTTTGTCGGGAAACCACGGGGTTTTGAGGATCCTATCCATCGAGATAAGGTCTACAAGCTAAACAAAGCGTTGTATGGTTTGCACTAAGCCCTTTGACAGTGGTACGAGGAGCTCAGCACATATCTTCTATCCAAAGGATTCAAGAGAGGACTAGTTGACTGTACCCTGTTCACGAAAAGAACAGAGGGTGACTTGCTTCTAGTACAAATTTATGTTGATGACATTATATTTGGTTCTAATAATGAACTTTTATGCAAGGAATTAAAAAAGGTTATGCAAGAAAAGTTCGAGATGAGCTCTATGGGAGAGATGCAATTTTTTCTAGGATTTCAAGTTGATCAATTGCCATCGAGGATCTTCATCCACCAGATGAAATACGTTTCTGAAGTCTTGAGCCGATTCCAGATGGAGGATTCAAAGCCAATTTACACTCACATACAAACCAATCACGGATTGGAGTTGATGCTAAGGGGGAGCTTACTGACCCCTACACGTATCGAGCCATTGTTGGATCTTTAATGTATTTGACCATTTCGCGGCCGGATATAATGTTCACCACATGCCTTTGAGCTCGATTCCAATCGAAGCCTAAACAGAGTCACCTTACAGCAGTTAAAAGAATCCTACGTTATCTGAAGGGTTCACCATCACGTGGACTATGGTATCCTAATGATGATAACTTTGACTTTATTGCCTTTAGTGATGCAGATTTCGGTGGTTGTGATATTGACGCCAAATCCACAATGGCTGGATGTCAATTTCTGGGGAGCAGGCTCGTGACCTAGCAATGCAAGAAGCAGACGTCAGTTGCACTATCCACATGTGAAGCCGAATATGTGGCAGCCGCTAGTTACTGTTCACAGGTTCTTTGGATTCAACAGCAGATGCGCGACTACGGTTTGCAAATTATTAAAATCCCCATTAATTACGATAATGAAGCAGCTATAGCACTCACTAAAGACACTGTTAATCATTCTAAGGCTAAGTACATCTGAATACGGTATCACTTTATTCGTGATTGATATGCTAAAGGATTGATTGACATGGTCAAATTCCACACTGACTATCAGAGAGCTAATCTTTTTACCAAAGTTTTTGACAAATCTCAATTTGAATTTTTACTAAAAGCTAACGGTAATAAGGAAAAGCAAGATTAACATTCTCATCGGTTTATCAAAAAAAATTTATGTTTTTATGTTTTAAAAAAAATTAAAAATCAAAATAATATGTTTTTAATTTTAGGGGAGCATTTTATTCCAGAAAACCCAAAAACATTGAAAAATTTGAAAAACCCTAAAAATCAGAAAATTCCAAAATGATTTTTCCTAGAGAAAAAGAGGAAATGATAGTACATCAGTGAGGATCTATCGCAATCTAAACATTGTAAAGTCAAATACTTGAATGTGTTGACTTTGTGTGATATGTTGATAGGCTTCTTAAACTTATTACCGCGTGCCTTAGTGATACAAACATGACGAACTGCTTACTATGTGGCTGAACACCTCATGGGCATATGGTCTTAGTACCGTAATTTCGTTTGATTGGATTTTTGCTCAAAATTGGAGGTTTCGGGTCATTATGTTGAGTGTTATCTAGGGATAGCCTAAGTGATCTTTTGTCGTATTAATTTACGGTCCTAGACTTAGTCAGGGTATCTTAACAAAAGATCTTTAATGCCAAAACCTAAAGTTACCAAATGAGGAACTTGAAATGTGTTATGATAATCAAAGATTATCTGATGCATCGTATCTAATCATTGATGCAAATCATGATTGGTATAAGCCCCAACCTGGTAGAGTGCACATGTTACTCTGTAGCATTGAGTTGCTGACATGTACACCTCTGTGCCTCATACCTTGTAATTACGGATAACAACAGCATAATCACGCATTACAATGAACCTTGGTGCAAAAAATACTTGAAACGGGAGTATGTCATGTGTGTGGGAACCACAAGTGAGTTAGTTATTAATATACCTAAAGTGTATCATTTTAAAGCACCGCATAATGGTTTGCATGTGAGTTTATGTGGATAACAATATCAACAATTGCCGATTTATATAGTCAGTAAAAGTTAAAATGAAACAGAACAACGGTGTGATGTGATCTCTCATAAACTGATATGATCCTCTTACCGGAAAATCACAAAAGTTTATTGCTTTTTGTTTGATTTCTTTCATATACAAAAACTCAAAAGATTTTGGGCGTGTTTTAGCATAAATTTCAGAAAATCCAAAAGATTTTACATTTCTGTGTTATTTTCGATAATCGATGTTGAATGATGATCATTTTATGAAGTTTGATGAGCCAATCTGAGTTTTGTATCATTAAAATGAGAAATTTTAAGAAATTGAATGTTTAACTGTTTGAAAATGACAAAACGTGGATCGAATTGGACAAATTGATAAAAATCAGTTTTCCATATGTCTCATTCGACCTTTTAGTAGGTTGAATAAACATGTGTGGGGTTTGATTCGTACCATATTCAGTGGTCGAATGAGTGTGAGTTGTTATTCAATGTCCATTCGAACCCCCAGCGATTTTGATTCGCCCTTTGATTAGGTCGAACTAAATTCCTTGTAACTTATTCAAACCCTGAAAGGGTCTAATGAACCAGCCTTATATTTATGTTCATCATCATTCGAACCCTATTCACTGTTGACTTTGGCGATTTATCTCGTACCAGACCCTTTTGATCTTTGATTATTTTTCATTGATTATTGTTCCTGACACTTTGTTGATCATTTTACTACAAAAATTTCTGGTAATGGACACAGATTGAGTTCAGAAATTGGATTCGAAGTTCATAAACCCTAACTATTGATTTCTTTGAATTAGACGATTGTTAATGCAAATTGATCATAGTTAAACATTCATCGACAGTTTAGAGGGAGTAGGAATCAAAATCTAGGTTTAAAACATGACAATCATTGTAATCGATTCTTATAACCCTAGATTTTGGGGAAAACCATCTATGTATGTTTAATTGATAAAATTGATGTTTTTTTAGAGATGGTCGGCCATATTAGAATTATTTTCAATCAAAATTTGAT
The DNA here is from genome assembly GCA_030844895.1 of Ambrosia x helenae. Classification (NCBI taxonomy): domain Eukaryota; kingdom Viridiplantae; phylum Streptophyta; class Magnoliopsida; order Asterales; family Asteraceae; genus Ambrosia; species Ambrosia x helenae. The sequence continues at coordinate 41,176,664 of CM061223.1, forward strand.
GTTTAAATGGACTAGTTCAAGATTTGGTAATTTCAAAATATAACCAGGTCCATTCGATCTAAATGAATGGTTGAATGAATTAAAATTTTTGCTCATTGGACATAATTCAAACTCATTCGAACCCACGATGGGTCAAATGAACTTGTAAAATTTTGAAAATTTTGATTTTTGTATTTTTGTTTGTGTTTTAGAGGCGAAATGGCAGAACAACAACAAGAACAAGAAGTCCTAGAATAGGCAGTTCCAAAAGAACCGAAGTTTGAAGTCAAGAACAACTGTTGCGCGTATATCGGACCAGTTGATGCAAAGTACGCAAAATTTCAAGGAATGATCGAATTTCTCAGAAGGTCTAGGATTGTGCATGTAATTGCTCAACCTATTACTATCTAGAAAGATCATCATGTGGAGTTTTGGGAGAATGTCGGATTAACATTCTGGATGACAGATCAGTAATTAAAAGCAAGATACAAGGAACTATGATCTTGATTGGTGAACAGGATTTCAGAGAAGTTCTACATTTGACTGTTTCTTATGAAGATCCAATTGAGTTGTCGTGGTCTGTACAAAGAGCATGTTTTCTGAGAATGAAGTACAAAGGACCAATAACTGACTGCCAACTACACAAGGAGAACTTGTCTCCACCATTTAAGTATCTACTACATGTGATACTTCATGTTTTTGGACCAGTTCGAAGTGGATTCGACGTGCTGAGGAATACCTTGTGTTCATTGGTTGTTGCATTGATTCTGAACAAACCTTACAACATATCTGGGATGATTTTTCACCACATGAAAAATGTGTTTCAAGGGCTGAAAGTGGACAAGTTTCTTATGTATCCAAGATTCCTGCAGATGATCTTTGATCCTAAGTATTCAAATTTGAGGAAGGATCCGTTACAAGTGGTGAATTAAGAGCATATGAACATGACTACACTGAACAAAATGAAGACGTATAAAGGCAAGACTGAAGAAGAAAAGCCGCCTAATAGACGCTTGTTTGGACATCTTAGTACGGTTGCTTATACGGATCCTGGATTGGATGCTGTTAGACATCCTACAAGCGATTATGATTCAGATAGTCTGTTGGTGCCGGTTGACAAGAGTGCAAAGAGAAACCGCCAAGTATTCAACAAAGGTGCAAAGTCAAAGGGTAAAGGGAAAGGGAAAACGAAAGTTGTTGAAGCAGAAACAAAGAAGAAGAAAGTTGTTAAAAGCAAAGCAAAGAAGACAGATATTCCTAGTTGATAAAGACTCGGAGGAAACTGAGGATGATGCAGAATAGGATTCTGAAACGAAAACACTGAAGGATACTAATCCCAAGGCCACTGGAATTAGTACTCCTAAAGCTTTAGAAAAGATTTTTGAAGAACAAAGATAGAAAGACTTTACTGAAGAAGATGAGAATTTGATTCTTGATGATGTTGCTGATTTTGGAGGTTCGCTTGTTGCACCTATTCCAACAAAATGTGACACCCGTCGAAATCACAGGTCATATTTGTTCACTTAGCTACATGTATACAGTGTGCATAACATTACATGTCATCATAGTTGGGCTATACAGGGTTGCAATGAGTCAATCCCAAGGCATACAGTCTAACAGTAGACACACTAGTTAGTTCAAGGCCTTAGTTAGTCTAATAGATCATGCTAGACTGCAGAAAACTCATGCAAAACCCTAGCGGTGAGACATCCATGCAATTGAACATACGATTTCAAATTGTTACTCGACAAGAACAAAAACAATGTTTATTAACATGAGGTTACCGACGCGCGTTCTATGGAAACTAGTACACATACGACAATATGCACACACACAAACACCAACATATGCTTGGAAATAACAAAATACCTCACACATACATGTATACACGACCACGCACACACACACGGCTACACATATACACACACGGATACATACATACACACATACACACTCACATACAAGTCACCATTCTTATCCTCACAAGAGACTTTACACAAGAATGACATCTACAAGCATTCCACAACCTCCAAGTCATGTTGACTTGCCACAAAAATCATGTTTTCTTTCCCCATACCAATCAACCACCATGCCACAATCCAACAACTTCAAGAACCTAGGTGTTTCACTAACAAGAAACCTTGTTATCCCATCCCATGAACCTAGGTAACTTTGACTTCCTAATTTGTCCACCTACACTTATACATTTCGGCCTGTGTGTTCCCAAGACGAGTTAAGTGAAACAATGGACCTAAACTAGCTTACACATATACCCTACACATACATACATATACACGCATGTACACGTCCATGAACAACTCCACATTTCAAGTTCCTAGGCATGTACACAAGCATGGTAACAACATAATCCCCATGAACATCTAATCTTTGTCAACTTGCCAAAACAACCTCTTCCTTTTCCCATAGATTTTCGGCTCACAAGACCTTACACACAAGCAAACAAAAACACTAGTAAAACCCTTATATTATCATAGCAAAACATAAAACACATGAGCTTGTATACCTTATCAACCTTGCCAAAAAGGTGTTGCTCCTTCCCCATGAATTCTCGGCCGAACACCCCCTACACAACCAAACAAAACTCCAAAGTCAACTTGTTTCTCTAGCAAGCCCTTCCACCCTTGCACTCCATGAAAGCAAGCCATTGAACTTCTACAATTGTGTACCAATGAAACACTTGGCCTCATCCCCATTCTCGGCTATATATAGAGTGTAACATTTCACGTTAAATAAATTGTACGTTACGTATAATCTGGATAAAAACGACAAGTTCTATTTTTGCATTTAATTATTTTGTGGCATTTTGAACCCTAATACTATGATAATTATTCATAATATATATATATATATATATATTAAATATATGTTAAATATAATTGTAAAAAAATATATGCTGAGGCCGGGGTTCGAACCCGAGTCCTCAGCCGGTTCAATTATACACACCCACACAACCAACTGCTCTAGCCATTATACTTGTTATAATCCGGACGCGTTTTAATTATATCATGATTCAGAATTCATCTCAGTTGACTTGGAAAGTCAACTGAGATCAATGGCTTACCATAATCACCACCATTTGACTCGGAATTGATCGGGAATTTATTGGCAACGTGATTACCGGCCTGGAACGAGTCACACACACATCAATTGTCCTTCAATTCATACCCATTTAAACGTATTGACGCGTCAACATTCAAAACGAAGTCAAACTTGCCAAATCGATCACCTAGACAACCTCACTATAAATTGAACCCTCCTGGACCATCACAACTCGCCATTCACTCTTTCTCGACCTCTAGTTTCTCTCAAAAATCTGCTGATCTTGGTGTTTTCTGTTCGAGTTTGACTTCGTTGTTTGACCACTCGTTCGTAATCAATTCAGTATTGTAAGCCTACTTTTTTGTGGGTTACATTAATCGGCATATGTACAACATTAGCCCCATGATTAATTGGACTAATGTTGTGTGTATTACTCGATTGCAAATCCTAGGGCTCGTATGCTTATTTGGGGATAAACACGATTTCGTGTATGTTATTTATTTCAAATAAAACAGAAATCAACACAACCATTGGTCTGGACCAAGTGGTTATGTCTGGTGCCATCTACCTGAGCCACGCGGGTTCGAGTCCCGACTGTGGCAAATCCTTTTTCCTTATTTTGTTTTTAATCAAAATTAATTATATATATTACTTATAATTTATAAATTTGTTTTAAAATATTAAAACTCTTTTAATAATTCTACAAAAAATTATTTTAAGTTAATCTGAAGAAAAAGTTTAACTCACAATTTTTAGTTTTCAAAAATTTATTTATTTAATATATATAATAATTAAATCAAGTTTATTCTATTATATTTATAAAATTCTATTAAAATATCAAAACAATTTTATAAATTTCCACAAAAATTATTCTGAGATTATATAACAATAAACTTTTCTGAAATGATTTTTATTTCTGAAAATCATTTATTTAATATTTTTAATCAATTTTTGTTAGTTTTAATCATAATTAAATCATAATAAATTCAATTTTTAATATTTTTGCACCAAAATTTTATACAAATTATTTCTGATTATTTGGAACAGAAATATAATTTTTAAACTGATAATTCTTTAATTTTAGTATTTTTAAATATTAAGGTTAAATTTTGACAATTTGTAATAAATAGATTTAATATTCTATTTTAAAGAAAATAATTTTATAAAAATTATTTTTATACTTTAAACACATTATTGGGACCATCTTAAATTTAAATTTCATAAAAAGATTTTTGTTTATTTATTTACAAAAATTCTCTCAATTATCATACATTTTTAATATTAATCAAACGAGCATTTATCCCCAATTCGAAGCCCTAGAACATATACATTTGTAGACTAGATAGACTTAGACATATTTATTACCTTATTATAGGGTGATATTTGCCATTGTTTGGGCAACACACTTTTCAATTTTCAAGAAGTATAACATTTTGCTAAGGTGAGTTTTACATAGCCCCTTTTCTATTTATCACCATTTTTGGGGTGAAACATGTTACAACATCATTTATGCAATTCAATCATCAATGTGTCTATGTGTTTTTCTATGTTGCATTATGTCTTGAACATGACTAGGGTAAGCACAATTCTAGCATAATCATTAACATTGATCAGCCGACGGTATACATTGATAGATCTATTGGACTGATAATCTCACCCGGATACGTGCCTCCTACAAAGGTAGCGTGGGTGTTTGTTACTGCAATATAAATGAGTGAACCATGAGCGTATGGGATGTACCACAATACAAAAGTCACAAGGGTTGATTATGCACTCTATTTACTTCTAGTATGTTTTCACATATGGACTAGATTTGCCATGACACATGAATTGCACAACAATTTTATTCGATTATCAAAACCTATGTAATTCTCACTAACTTTTGTTGACCCAAAATATTTTCAACTTAACATGTTTCAGGTTCTACTTGCTTGAAGATTTGAATTAATGCTTGAAGATGTGTGCATAGTTTCATTCAATTTGATGTACGAATTCTTGTAGAACAATTGTATGTAATTTATTTAAATCATATAATGAAATTTATTATTTACCATGAGCTACTGAACAATCATCAATACGTGACATCCCGATGTTTCCGCCATCGGTTGGGGTGTTACATAGATCAATGGAGCACATTAGGATCACACCACAACCTCTCAAAGTCTCACTAACACTTGAAACACCTCTTTTCCTTTTGTTAACCACTCAGCCGAAGGGATCCGCACCCCAAGGGCTTGGTTCGATCAACCACCATCATCATTTAGGAGTTCCAAGTATTTAACAAGCATCTAGGAGTTGCATGGTGAGGAGTTAGCTTATTTTTCTTTGATATTTTCGGCTACACGAGTGAGGTATAAAAACCGAACCATTTTCTTTTATCTACATACAATGTTTGATCATGAAGAGTTCACCCGAGGCACACACACTCGTACGCACCATTAACAAGTAGTTTTTCTAGTTAAACTAACTTAAACACTTAAGTTTTATGTTAAAAGTTCAATGTTTTAGCTTATGCATACACACCTACATATATACGATTACATACACCTTGGAACACTTACATCGACATACGCGTACACCCACACATACATATGAATGTATGCATGAGTGTATAGGGTCGAGGCCGGCCCAAAACAAGTCAATCTTGTTTAGTTTTGTAACATATACAAAGCTTTGTTTTAAGAACATGTGTTAAAGACCATAAAAACATGTGTTAACAAGCTTAACACAAGAGTTTTCTTGAAAACCAATGATATATACTAACATGTGTGTATATTCAAAGACAAAATACCTAAACATGTTATTTTCATAAGAAAATGTCAAAAGATATGTCCATATCCCACCCCTAGACTTACTAAGCTGAGGCATAAGTGACACTCGATAACATTGAGTAAGTCAAGACACTTGTTTTACCAAAAACAGACAAAACATAGTCACATTAACAACATAACGAACATTTCTGACACATACAGTGTGTGACACACGTGGATAGTGATACAGAAGCCTCTAGTCCATAGGTGTCCCAGTCGGGTGAACAGCTGCATGGTAGTTAGAACATAACATAGACTAAGAGGCCTTTACATTGAATTTAGGGCTTCCCAGACCAGACACACCACATCAGATTCAGTACAGTCTGGCATCCAGATACCAAGTGAGTATTTCGCGGCCCCCATTTTTACAGTTTTCACATTTTTCCGGGGGGGGGGGGGAGGGGGGACATGCGTACAGTTTTTAGTTACCATCATGATTATTATGTGAACATGAGACATTAAGGTTCAGGATCCATTAAGCCCTCGTGTCATACATCATACCATAACCATTAGCTATGGACTTAGCCATTAAACAACGGGATAGATCTATTGGGTTGACACCCCCACTTTTGGTTAGTCGCACTGACCAGATGAAAGATATCAAAAGAGTGCTTGTATTTCACATTATTCATTGTCTTTAGTGTTCAATGGGTGAGGCACAACATGTCAAGGTTTGGTTATAGGCTCATGTCATATCACATATTGATTATTGCCCTAGCAAGGCAATGATTTAGTCGGTTTTGGATTCCATGTCCACTATATAGAAAACCCGTGAACTCACCAACTTTGTGTTGACCTATATTTCCTTTAATGCATGCTTTTCAGGAAATTAGCATGGATAATGGAACTTGCGGGGGTCGCGTGCGAGCATTTGTGGGATACCTTCTTTTGGACCGTTGTGTTGTTGTTTTAACTCTAGACATTTACATACAATGGTTTTAATATTAAACAATTAACGTCATGTTGGAAAATTTTGGTTGTTTAATGAAAGTTCCCACTTTATTTTAATTAATGCTTGTGTGACCTTTGTGCTTGGAAATCATTCGAAGTCGCACCTCGCGTTTCCACTTTGGCGGGGTATGATAGATTGGTATTAGAGCACGAGGTTATAGCGAACTAAGATTCTTTTGAGTCAAAGTATAATCTAAATAAAAGATGATTTCGAAATGTTTTCCAAAGAAAGAAACACGATACTTATCCCTACGCGCTACACAAGTTCCATGCCAGTTACGTATCTCACACATTAGTAGATATACTAAGTACACCACATGATTACTGACACGCATGTGTCTTCATTGATTTCCAGGATCATGGCACACCAAGACGACCCTATCATTCTCTCGGATTCTGAGGAGGAGATTGTACCAGACAGTCCTCCAGCCGACGATCTTCAGCAGGGTTATGAGCCCGATTCTAGTGACTCGGATGTTGAGGATGATCAGATGCATATTGATCATGTTGTTTTGGACGATGAGAACGTCGTGCCTGCTGGTGAGGCACATGAGGAGGAGGATGCACCCCCGCAGCAGTCAGAGCCCCTGGTGCCGTCCTTTTGACCATATCGTCCGTGTCCGGGTGGGGTTCGTATGATGTACACCCCCGGAAGCGAGTACTCCCTCCACCGACTCCTATTGCTCCAGCCGAGGCTCCTGCCTCGATTCACCCCGAGCCTCCGGCACCAGCTGATCCCCAGCCACCAGCTCCAGAGGACCCAGAGCCACCCAGGAAGAAGCTTCTCCAGAGATCCCAGGCTCCTAGGAGGACCTATCTACCGACTGTCGATGGATTCCTAGCTTACTCTGACGAGGACACTGACGGCGAGGCTCCCTCTACCTTTGAGATTGGTGGTCCATCTCAGCCGCCCTCAGACACCCCACTACCTAGCGGATTTGAGCAAGCTCTTGTGCGCCACACCCACTACTCCGTCCATGACATGATTAGGCATCACGACACGGAGATAGGGGTGTTGCGTGGGAAGGTCCAGGGGATTGAGGACGACCTGTATCTGGCTGGTAATACCAGGGATCCTATTCTCTACCTACGGTCCGAGTTAGGTACGTGTGTGCATGAGGCTGAGCAGGGACGCGTCGCTACAGAGGAGCGTGTTGCCGAGCTAAAGGCTACATTGGATGACCTTAAGGTGAGGATGGTTGCTGCCGTTGCAGTCTTATCTGTTGCTTTCCCACCCACGTCCCCATAGGATGTTTTATGTTTTATTTTCATTTGGTAGTTAAAACTTGTAAGGCGGTACGCCGGTATTATTTTGTATGACATGAAACTTATTTAGTATGTTTGACTATTATTTAGAGATTTGGTATTTTGGTTTCCTATCTTGTTGTTGTGGTTGCCCCATGCATTTGTGATCTTGTGTTGTCATTTGTGTTGATTGTATAGTTGTTTGCTTGGTGCATATGTTGACAATTTTATACTGTGATATGTGTCTCATTCTTTTAATCATGTGTATTAGAAGAACATTCCTCCCAAAAGAACTACTCGATCGACTTCTGAGGAAGAAGCTTTTCCGACCACCTCAGTGGACCTAGCCAGGGTAATTGCAGAGGCTATCGCGCAACATGAATCGAACCACGCCGTTCTAGTGGCGGTTCGGGCGCTGCAGGCTGACGAAGAACCCAGGAACCTGAGACTGGTAAAGCTTTTGCCTATTCCTTCCTAGTCTTGATCGTATCTTATGCCGATCCTTTCATTGACGATACAATCTTTCAGACGCTGCAGAAGTAGAGAATCCCATACGTGGGTGCTCCTATAAGACTTTCATGGCATGCAAGCCCTCGAACTTTCGTGGGTCAGAAGGAGCGATTGGTATTGTCTGATGGATTGAGAAAACGGAGTCTGTGCTCGACATCAGTGGTTGCTCGGAAGACCAGAAGATCAAGTACGTCACTTGTACCTTCCAGGACGAGGCGCTGACACCCGTCGAAATCACAGGTCATATCCGTACACTTAGCTACATATTCACAGTGTGCATAAGCATTTTTGTCATCATTCGCATCACGGTTGGGCTATACAGGGTTCCAACAGGTCAACCTCAAGGCTTATAGTCTAACAGTAGACACACTAGTTAATTCAAGGCCCTAGTTAGTCAAATATTTCATGCTAGACTCTAGGAGTTCCGTGCACAAATGAGACATACATGCAACTAGACACACATTTTCAAATTGTTGCCCTACAAGGACAAAATCAAACAATGATCATGAACAAAGAGGTTGCCAATGTGTATTTTAGTAAACTAGTACATGTACGAACAATACTTCCACTTGTAACCTTGAACTTGATCTATCTAGACTTACATGAACATATGAATTAAACAAATACACTAACACACATACATACATTCATACGGCTATGCATACACATATGCATAACACAATCCCAACAAAACTTACACATGTTGACTTGCTTAAAATACATTGTTCTTTCCCTATGCACAATTTTCGGCTCACGTATTCCCAAGGCAAGATTGTGTGCAATGTTTTGGATACTATCTAACTTATGCAAGACACACTCACATCTCTATATACATATATATACATACGGAAACATATACACACACTCACATGGTGAAAAAGTGAAAAAAACTACATACACACACATATATGATCGCATATATATACACACAAGCCTTCTCACTTCCTAGTCACCATACTTATCTAAAAAACCTTAAACCTAGACTTAACACTAACATGGAACACACCTTTTTCCACAAGCAATCCCCATGACATTTGACTCTCCATAAATACTCTTATCCATCCAAATTTTCGGCCAAGACATTCCCTAGACAAACTACACTTGTTTCAAGGGCAATCACTTATACAAGAAAGGAAAAACATAAACCACATGAGCCTTACTACATGGTCAACCTTGCCAAAGTATGATTGCCCCTTCCCCATGATGCATCGGCCGAAGCCACCCCTACATACCAAGACAATGCCACAAGTCAACTTATTTCACCAACATAACATTTCACCTTTGCACAACATGAAAGAGAGGCTTTGACTTACCATATTTGTGAGCCAATCATCCAAGATCTTTCCCTCTCTCTCTCTCTCTCTCTCTCTCTCTCTCTCTCTCGGCTATAAAAAAGGCAAGACAACCCCTTGTGATCACTCCACAATCCCTCAAAATTTCACCAACACATAGAAACCACTCTCCTTTCCTTTTGACACCCTCGGCCGAAGATCAAGACACACGAGGAGCCCATTTCGATCGACCAACATCACCATATAGGAATTCCAAGTCTCATTCTAGCATTTAGAAGCTTAGTTGTGAGGAGTTTGCTTATTTTTCTTATACATACTCGGCTATACACCAAGGTATAACAACCGAACTCTTTTCTTTCTTTATAACCTCATTCGGTTACATGTGGTGGTCACCCGAAGCTCACACACTCGCACACTCACTTAACCATAGATTATTCATGATAAACTAACCTAAACACTTGGGTTTCATGTTAAAAGGTTCAATGCTATAGCCTATACAAACTAACCCACATATATACGATCGTGTACATCTTGGAGCCCTTACATGGACATATACGTACACCCACGCATACATTTGGATGTATGCAGGAGTGTATGGGGTCAAGACCGACCCAAATCTAAGCCAAAATCATTTAGTTTTGTGACATATACTAAGTCATGTTTTGAGAACATGTGTTAAAATCAACAAGAACATGTGCTAACAACCTTAACACAATGGTTTTCCTAGAAATCTATGTTAAACACCCGAATGTATGTACTTTCAAGGACAAGTACCATAATATGTTAGTTTTATGCTATATGGTAGTGAAATATGTCCATATCTTACCATAGACTTACAAAATTGCAACGTAGGTGACACACGGTAACACTAAGTAAGTCAAAACGTTTGTTTTTGCTAAAAACATAATCAACATGGCCCCGTGCGTAACAAAAAAAACCATTACTAACACATACAGTGTGTGACACCCATGGATAATGGTACAGAAGCCCCTAGTCCATAGGTATTACAGTCGGGTGAACAGTTGCATGGTAGTTAGAACAAAACATAGACTTAAGGTGCATTTATATGAACTTAGGGCATCCCCAGGATAGACACACAGTGCTAGATTCAATTCAGTTTAGCATCCAGACATCAAGTGAGTATTCACGGCCCCTTTTTACAGTTTTTACATTTTTCCGGGGGGAAAACATGCTTATAGTTTTCAGTTACAATACGTGACTATTATGTCAACATGAGACATTACGGTTCAGGATCCATTAAGACCTCATGTCATACATCATACCATAACCATTAGCTATGGACTTAGCCATGAAACACTGGAATAGATCTATTGGGTTGACACCCCCAATCTTGGTCAGTCGCTCTGACCGGATGGCAGATATCAAAAGAGTGCTTGTATTTCACATTACTTCATTGTCTTTAGTATACAATGGGTGAGGCACAACATTTCAAGGTTTGGTTATGGGCTCATGTCAGATCACATATTGATTATTGCCCTAGTTAGACAATGATTTAGTCGATTTTGGATTACATGTCCATCATCTAGAAAACTCGTGTACTCACCAACTTTATGTTGACCCATATATTTTACATGCATGTTTTTCAGGAAATTAGCATGAAGCATGGAACTTGAGAAGGTCGCGCGCGAGCAATTATGGGATACCATCCTTTGAACTATTGTTGTGACGTTTTAACCTAAACATTTTACACAATGGTTTTAATTTGAACAATTAATGTTATGTTTTGTATGACTTGGTTGTTAAATGGAAATCCCTGTTTTATCTTGCTCGTGCGACCTTTGTGCTTGGAAATCATTCAAAGTTGCACCCCGTGTTTCCGCCTTGGTGGGGTGTGACAAAGGGAAAGAAGATGCCTGCAGCAGCAAGCTCAAAAGCAGCATCGCCAGCAACTTCTCCAGTAGCGAAGAAGCAGAAAGTTGTGAAAGTGTTTGTGACAACTGAAACATCTTCACAGCTAAATCCAAAGAATATTTTATTATCATTGAAGAATGTGTTGTCTAGTATGAAGACTAGAGTTACTAAACCAGTTGTTGAACCAAGTTCAACTCCACAAGCAACGGTATCTAGTGATGTAATGGATATGGTGAATAGACCGTTTGCAAAGATGATGAATCACTTAACAGGAAGCAGAGATCAGACAGATGAAGGAGAATTAAAAAGATATGTTACAGATTGTGTTAGCTTCAAAAGATCGACAAGATGAGCTTGAAGAGAAAGTTAAGACGATTGATGAACTTCAAGAGAAAGTAAAGACACTTGAGACTGAGAACAAAATGCTTAAGACGTCTAACAAGAGGAACACAAAGAGAATTCTGGTTATTGAACAAGATAATGAGAAGTTGAGAAAGATAATTGATAATCTGTAAGAGAAAGCACTCCAACTCAAAGGTACTGAGAAGGAAGAATAAGAAGAAGAAGAAGAAGAAGAAGAAGAAGAAGAAGAAGAAGAAGAAAAGGTTGATTATAATGGAACTGATGATGATGATGCTTCGGGTGGTGGTAACGCAAAGAAAGAAAAACCCACCAGTTTGAAAGATTCTGATGATGATGATGATGATGACGCTACACAGTATTCATTTGAAGAGGGTCAGGCACAAGAAAAGGACGGTACTTCGAGTAAGAAACCAGAAGGTATGACTGAAGCAGACAAACAGATGTTGAAAGCTATGATGAAAAGAGGATGTTATACTCTTGAAATCACTGGAAGATTTCTTGAGATCTTTCTGAACAATGATATGAGATTTCAGATTGAATATACTGATCCTGAATTGGAAGATGGAGAGGTAAGTGCTGCAGTAGCTAGAGAAATACTTGAAGGTTTAGCGTAGCAAGTTGGAAAGTCACTGGAAGACATTTTGAAAGATAAAGAGATTCCATATATTCCAGTCACTGATCCAAAACAGGGAGATGCTGAAGAGGTTGAAGCTGAAAAGTATACTCATGTTGAAGTTGAGGATATCTCTCATGACGAATACCCTGAGTACTACAATCTGAATAACAACACCAGCATCCATGTTATTAATGAAGAATCTCTCAATGAAGCTAAAAAGATTGCTAAAGAAAAGAACAAGAAAATTATTGACGAAGTGTTTGAGAATGATGCTGAGTAAGATCAAATATACAAGCAATCGGATACTTTGAAAGAATTATTGAAGAAATTGAGAGAGGATGAATTGAGACAATCTAAACCTGTAGTTCAAGGTGATGTCTACAAGTTCCAAAACAAAGTCTTCAAAGGACGTGCATTGGCATGGAAATATCTTCCACAGCTGAGATGTATTCTTATCAAATGGGAGAAAGGGATTTTGTACTTTTGACATTTTCATGAGATCAAGACGCTTCCATACTGGGCTGTGAGAGATATCTGTAGATACCAGATATCGGGTTGTGAGAATATGATTATTATTCATTGGATGGCTGAGAGAATGACGAGAGAATGACGAGAGAAAGTCATACGAAATGGGATGCATGTAGACCTCAATATCCAAAAAGGATTGTTCACAATTTGATTGATCCAAAGAATGGTCTACCAAAGGTTACTTTGAAGTATAGACCTCCGAAGGTGATGAAAATAATTCTTTTGATGCCAATCCAGCAACATTTCCGTAAAGATTTTGAATTCTGGTACTATGATTGGGTTACCAGTGAAGCTGTGATTGTGCTACGTGATAAAAATCCGAAGCTTATGTGCAAAAAGATACGCGTGTTCGATCCAATGTGGTTGATTAACTATTCGAAAGAAGATATCGAGACGTTGTATTACAGTCAGATTCATTTTGATGTTCGTGATATAGAACCCGCTTGGATATTTCAAAGGGTTGCTATATTCTGCTTCTCATGGGGAGTTCATGCTGATTGTGACTATGAAAAGCTGCTGGGAAGGACGTTGAAGATTAGATCAGAACCGAAGAAACGCAAAATTCAACAAGTTGAACCAGAAATAAGTGAGCGTGCTAAGAACAAGATCAAGATCAAGCTTCGAAATGCATAATCAATTCGAGTAATAGCCAGGGGGAGTTTGTAGATGCATTATGTGGCTATCGCTTTCGGATTGTACAAAGATTCATGAAGATTGAAGATGTTTAAGTTTTGGGAAGTTCATTCGACCAGTCGAATGGTCGAATGAAGTTCACAAGGGTCGAATGAAGATTGTATATGATAGTTTGTTTATTGTGAAGATCATTTGCACCTTGAAAAGGTCGAATGAAGCCCTTCGACCTCTGCCTAGGTCGAATGGGTGTTCTATATATATGTTGAAGTTGGTTTTCAACATAACTTTTGGTCATTTGGTTAGGTGTGTCTGTGTGTGTTTCGTAAGGTATGTTTAGTGAGTTCTAGAAACGAGTCTTTTCATTAATATACTACATTGTAAGCTTTATCAAACATTTATATTAACGGAAATCATATTGAACAGGTACCTTAACGTGTTCTGATCTGATTATTATCATTTTGCATGCGAATTAGGGTTTCCGCACCTAGTTTTCTTATACTTGTGTGATCTTTGTGTTGTTTTATCAAAAACCGATCCTACAATTATGAGTAAGTACTCCCAGGCACTGCAGTATGAACACCCACAATGCTTGCGTCTAACGAGAAGGTTAATGAAGCAGAAAAGAAAGTTGGAACTTGATAAGGGTCTGAATTGGAATTGAATAAAGCTTTTGACCATGTATCAGGAGGTCGATGAAGAGGGACTCCCCCAGAGTCCAAAACCCAAGATTGAGTAATAGAGCTCACTTCCAGAAATATTTATACCAGTAAATCGTAATATGCCAACTTGGTATTGAAAAGTGTGTTTCCAAGTGGGTAGGATTAGCTAAGGGAGATTTGCCAACGTCTAAGGTGTTCGAGGGGACATCGCGAGTGTGTGGTGAAAGAAGACTTGGGTTGAGGCGAGCTTTGGTTGGTCAAGAAGAACTGGCATGGGAAATAGGTGTTGGCAAGGTTTTATAGTGATAAGCAACATCTTGTAATTTTCGTAGAATATTAGGAACCGCTGCATCATTTTCAAGGCAATTATACGATTAAAGATCACCATAAACCTTAACATATAATTTTCTACAATTTTAATGTTTATATATATAAGATAGAGAGTCGAGAAGTATAATGAAAGTTTAGAAATGATCCACTCAAGGATTCTAGAAAGCATAATTTATGGTAAAATGTTTTGTAACAATTATTTTGGATGGACTCGTATGGGGATTAAAGATTGTGTATAACACGACATGCTTCTTTACAAAAATTTTGAATAACCATGTCTAGACCTTCAACGTGTAAACTTTTGTGGTATGTGAGTTTTCATAAGAAAACTTTTGTGAACTTGGGAGTTCGTTGTGAAAACATACAGTCCATTTTGGTATTTTTGATTAGGAAGAATGCTCCGTGTTATCTAGTTTTATGTGCTCGAAATAATTTGTACTTTGCTGTGTGATTCGCACTTCTAGTCAGCCAAAAGTTGGGGAGAGATTCTTGGAAACAACCAACGTTGAGAAGGGTTGTGTCAAAAGATTAAGCGAGTTGCAAAGACATGATTTTTGGGTTTCGAAAATCTGGTTCTATAGCAATGTAGAAAATCTAAAGAGCGTGCTTGGTCGTAACCGGGTCAATAGAGGATCTACTTAATGAATACCATGTTAGGTGGAGAGTCCTATCATTGTAGTACGAATGGTTAAGGACAAATACGTGGAGGAGAAAAATGAGAGTATCAATCAACGAAGGAGCGTTATAGTCGAGGGATAATGAGAAGACTAGCTTAAGGTATTCAACCCTTTGGCAGAAGTCTCAGTGACCATAAGATATGCTTGAGTCGCTAAACAGTTTAAGAATCTATGATAATCTTTGGCACGCATATGTAAAAAGAATATTCTAGTTGTTCGAGGGTATGCGTAGAATTTGGCTTTTTGAAAGAAGAGTTCAAATTTATTGGGGAGTATGGGAACCTTTTGCGGTACCACCCTATATAGTGTGCATATCGCAAGCGTTCGAGCTTTGGCATCCCAAACAAGGTTACTACTAATCTTTGTAGGTGTCAGGTGGGAGGAGATAATGGAGTCATAAGATGACTACAACTGTGACACCCGGCACGTTTAGGTTAACATTTTATAGAACACATAAGTCTACCTTAGCGAAAAACATTTTCAAACATACTTAACTAGGTCAGTTGAGACGTTATGATGGTTCCGGGAATCATCGGGAGTCGTTACAATGATCCACGGGATCATTGGGAGTCGGTCCATAACCATGTGAACACGGATTAGTGATCATGAATTATGAATTATGTGTATCAATCATTATATGACTTGCCGGTATGTAAATACGTGTTTATATGTGTTAAAATAGTGATTACGCGTAATTGCATGACATTATAGGTGATTACGCGTAATTGCCAATAGGTATAGGAAATTAGAGCCTAATCGCCAATAGGTATAGACGATTAGAGCCTAATCGCCAATAGGTATAGGCGATTAGAGCTCTAATCGCTAGTAGTACATGCGATTAAAGCTCCAATCGCTAGTAGTACATGCGATTAGGAATTCTAATCGCCTGTACTGCTGCGTAATCGCCTGACGCATACTAAACGACTAGAAACGCCTATAAATACCCCCCTTATGTTTTAAAACATCATTTGTGAAACCCTAATACACCCCAAAGCCACCCCACACCTTATTCAACCTCTGAACCACGTTTTTGATCAAGAAATCACATTTCCAAGCTTTACATCTCATAATCTTACAATTTCAAGGTGTGTTCTTCATCCCAAACCTTTGTAATGATATTGTTTTGATCCCTAAAGGTCCAGACCTAATTTCTAAACATTTGTGTCTTTGAAAACTCATTAAAATCAGTTTCTAAACAAACCCAAACCTCTATGTTTGTTATATGTGATGTATTCATGCAAGATAGGATTTTTATCATTTAAACATGGTTGTTCTTGTATTATTAATATGTTTCTGATCTAAATGAGTTCATATGATGTTAACCTAGGAGTTTGAAGGTCCATAGTTGTGTATTATTGATATTAGGCGTTTTGACCCGTTTGAATGATTATGAAGGATTGATTATGATATGTTGTGTTTTGTTGATTGTTTAAGGTTAGGGTTTACTCTAGGATGATGCTAGAACAGTAGGATATTGTCGGACAACATCATTATGTGAAGAAAGCTTGATATATGCTATTTAGGGTAAGTTTTGCATGAGGAGGTGATGTTTACATGATAATTATGCTATTTTGGGAAAACACATGCATTCGGGACGGCTAGGATGATGATAAATTAGGGGTTTTTGCTTGAAATAGTTGGATTAATGTTTTGGGTTTGATATTGGGTGTTTCCACATGTTTCGGATCTGATTTGGAGGGTTAAACGCGCAAAAAGGCGGCATAGTGCAGTAGGGGTGAATAGGAAGTTCTATTCGCCTGTATTGAGGGCGATTGGCCCCCAATCGCATGAACTATAGGCGATTGGGAGCCCATCGCCAGTATGTCTGGAAAATACAATCCTAATCGCCAGTTTGACTCTCCTAATCACCAGTTGACTTTTCCTAATTGCATGTTTGATTCCTAATCGCGTGTACTGCTGCTGTATGTATATTCTAACATCCCGAAACACTGTTTGACACTTAGGTACATGTTAGGAACCCCGTGACATGTCTAATAACTTGGTAACACATGTTCGGACTTGTTTATGCGTTAATTGGGCGTTATGCTAGATAGGGTGAATGTTTGCACATGCTAAGTGTTTAATTGCATAAGTTGCATGATATCTTGTATGTGGCTAACACGTGGGATGTCGGGTCACCAATGGGATGTCGGGTATTGTCTGGTGTAGTTGGTTAAACGTTTAAACATCATTTCAAATGTACACGGTTATGGTCTGGACTGTTGGGGACTAATCAACCTACGGGTTTTACTTAAAAACATGTGAACTCACCGGCATTATTTGCTGACGTTTTTAGCATGTTTGTTTCAGGTCGTTGAGGTAGCAACATATCATAGGCGCACGGAGTCTCACGGCGTCTAGGATTCATATGCATCTTATTTAGCATTTTCAGACTTTCATACGTTTGCTTTCGTGTTGTAATAAAGTTTTATGCTTCCGCAGCGATGGATCATTTATGAAAACTTAATGGTTTGCTTATATCATTTTTACGTATTATATAGTGACGTTTATTGTGACCGTTGACTTAGATCCTGGTTTTTCACGCGCCTCGCGGTAAAACCCCGCACGTGGAATTTGAGGGTGTGACAACGCTACAAGGTAGTTCTTCTATCAACAAATGTTAACGGATAACGATGTGAAAGTTTTAGCGTCACTATTCCAATTAATGAGATTAAGTGTTGCAGGCACCTTGGAATTGGTCTGAGAACGGGGACTCAGATAGTTAGGGGGAGTAAACCCTATCGAGTCGCCGGACCACTTCGTTTGCGTAGATCTCAAGCTTTTGCCTGACTCGAATGATAGAATTTTACGTTAGGAATTTCAAATAGTCGAAGGAAGTGTCATGTGTCATAGGGTGTTACCAAGGTAACCCTAGTCGACGCCCATTTTATGGGGAGAGCAACTCTCAAGTAACGAACATAGAAAACTCAGGACATAGCGTGATCATTAACTCGAAAAGTAGAGTTCACCAAGATTTCCATGCACCAAAAATTATGATTACGTGTGCACCCGCAATGATAATTTTCCTTGCATGGACCACCAAGTGTTCTCTAATTTTGAGATTCAGATCATAGAAACAAGAATTATATATAATGAATGACTAAGAAGAGTCCATTAAGACTCATCCCCACATTAGGAAGTTACACAGATGCTCCAGCCTGAACGTCAAGAGAGTGGTCCTCCAATCACTTGTTACTTAGCAAGTAGATCCATCAACGCAAGCCATCCCTCTGCTAGACATCACTATACTCATTGGTTCGGGTAGCTGGTGGAATTGTGAGGATTGGTGCAACATAGATTATGACGGTACTGCGGTCAGGAACGTATAGTCTCCCATACTTCAAAGAGTACCTAGTTGGGGGTTGGAGACGAGGACGACCTCTTTGTGACAACAATACCCATTTGTACACCTAGGCATCTAAGAACTTGTATGCTACACTAGTATATATACATACATAATGCAAATGTCATGGAACTTGTGCAGTGCGTCGTGATGAAAAATGTTATAAATGCAGGGAAAACGTTTTCAAAAAATTTTGTTTAAGTTATAGTTTAGACTCAAAAGAATCATAATTCGCTATAACCATTGGCTCTGATGCCAATCTGTCACACCCTGCCAAGGCGGAAACACGGGATGTAACTTGAAAGGTTTTCAAGCAAACATCTAAATAAAACATAAGTTTTTTATACCATCTTGTCAAATGTTACATTCCAAGAAATAAAATGTTTTGAAATCCAAGGAATTTTCATATAACTTCATAATGGTTAACAACTTAAATGAAAAGCCCTACAAAAGTGCTATCGTGTGACGTATGCTTTGAATCCCAAGTTTCATTCATGACAATCTAATACCTGAAAAACTTTGTCAATATAAGGTTGGTGAGTTCACAGGTTTTGTTGACTCATTGTAATATCGTTTTTGAAAATTCGTTTGGAGATCTCGTAAAATCGTTTGAGAAAAATATTATAAATCACTTGAGAAATCTCATAAATTGTTTGAGAAAATCATAAATCGTTCCATTGGAATCCTTGCATAGAATCCATTGGATATTTTGGAAAAGCGCGTAAATCATTCCCTTAGAATCCAGGTAAGGTATTCATTGGGATTTTTGGGAAAATAGTAAATCGTTTGTAACTGTCACTATGTAACATTCGAGAAGTCATACACCTAGCCAATGAATTTGAGTTGTCAGATTTCTATTTATTAGAAACCAAAATAAATCAATGCCTAGCTAGGGCAATGATATATGTGTCAACATGAGCCTATAACCAAACCTTTGACGTGTTGTGCCTCGCACATCGTACAACAAAGACAATGTATCATCGTTCCTGGAATAACTAGCACTCTTTAATCGTATGTATCCGGGTTAGAGCGACTAACCAAGAATGGGGGTGTCAAACCCAATAGATCTATTTAAATAACACGAGGACTTTCCAAGCCTAAATCACACTATATACAAGGACTCCTTGAGTCCTTAATCGTTTGTCTCATGCACACATAATGATCTAATAGAATTTCATACTCATGCTACCATATTAGGAAAATTCAAGTATGACATATTTTTCCCCCAAAATATAAAACAGTAAAAAGGGGCCGTGAAACTCACCTCAAGTCCGTACAAAGCTGGCTAAAATAAAGCCCGAAATACTATAAATCCGACCTACACGTCCTATATACAAAGGACATCTTAGGTCCAAATCAATTGTTTATCATGCAAATTGTTCACCCAACTTATAAAACTCGTTAGAAATCTTCTCTTTTATAGAAAAAAAGTGTTAAGTCAACAACCAGTTGGTGATTATTATATACTCCTCAAATATATATCCATACACAAATATGTAAATAAGTAAATATTGAGTTAAATGTTATTGGGTTACATCACAATATGCCATACTTAAGGTCGTGTCAGGACACGATCATCAAATAAATATATATTGCTAAATTACTATATTTAATTTTATAGGAGTCATCATAATCGTGAAATATAGTTAAGTATCCGGTATTTATTTTAGATAAATATATACTTATTTATAGCTCATCGTAATAGTGTGAAAACAATCTATCTATCTATCTATATAATAAATGAGTAGACTCGAGTCGAATGGAGCCCTTAGAGAAGGTCCTCATGGATCCAACCACAATATGGAGCTCCGAATTGAAGTCCATATAAACCATTTTCAGAATTTTTTTTCATTCTCCACAAATCATGCTCCATTTCTCCTTAAGAAACCTTTCTATCCTCCTTCTTCATCTTTCATACTTTCTTGATTCTTCACAACCGATTTAAGGTAATCATCGATCCCTATTCTTCTAACATTGCTTAATATTATTGTGTTTTACTTATTTTTGTTAACAAACTCGATGCTTTACTGTTAATCATCTTGATGAAACCTATGTATATGATTTTTCAGTTGATATTCTAAACTGAGAAATAATATTCCATTTATCAATAAATTAATCTTGTGAATAAATTACTCTTATCCTTTGTTTAATCAAATGATTTGACTTAATCATTTTTTTTAATCTTTGACTATTTAATCAAATTCTGCAATGAAGATTTAATCGGTTTTTTAATTTTTGTTTACAAAAAATAGTTTGACTATTTAATCGGTTTTCTTATAAAATACGATCCATATGAAGATTTAATCGGTTTTTTTAATCTTTGACTATTTAATCAAATTTTTCAATAATATTATTATCAATGATTAGACACTGATACATTTAGAATGAAGTTTTAATCGGTTTTTTTTATTAAATACGATCTAGATGATTTAGAATGAACATGGATAATTAACATTTAATCGTTTCAAGAACTTTATCAATTCGATGTATTCATTTGTGATTATTCATTAGTAATATCGACTTTTTAAATCAGTATTGATAGATATACAGTGAATCGGATTTACCTTTAAACTGATTTAATCATTCTATGTTTTACTTATTTTAAAAAATTAGGATCTCATCCGAACATACCAATGTTATTATGTCTTATCACAAAGGTTCTCAATTCTTCAAGGTTTTGCATGACCCTTCGTCAACCGTGTTGGTATGATTGTTATTTTTTTGTGTAAAAATGCCTATTTCATTTTATAAAATGACTTTTTTTAATGTTTTTTATACGTGTCTTTCCAGACTGTGCCGAACGCCATGAACAAATTTCTGTTATCTAAAAACATCATTTGCAATGAAGTTACAGTTGCCACATACGAATTATGATTAATCTTGATTGCAATTAATAAGATTATGTAAGGTTGTGGGTTCAAATCCTTGCAAATGCAAGGTGATGTGGTATAAAGGTGTAATAAAAATTTGCCGTTCAAAAAAAAAATAAGATTATTCATTTTTAATGTTATTTATTAAGATGTTTAATATTATCTATTGACATTATAATTGACCGAATTTAATGTTATTTATTAAAATCTTTAATATCATTTATTTATATTACTTTTTCGAATTTATGTTTAATAAGATTTAATCATTTTTAATGTATTTTTAGTATGTTAGAATTAATGTTATTTATTGACATTAATAATAATTAACCGAATTGAATGTTATTTATTACGATTTTTTAATCTCATTTATTTATATTAATATTACTACGAAATTATGTTTAATATATCTTTATGAAATTATGTTTAATATTAATTATATTACTATCCGTTCGAATTATTATTGGTCTTGCCTGCAATTAATAGGATTTATTCATTTTTTTAATCATATTTATTATGAGTTTTAATGAAATTAATAATAATTGACCGAATTTAATGTTATATATCACAATTTTTAAGCTCATTTATTTATTATTGACCGAATTAATTTATGAATATATTACTAATACTAATATTACGATTTTTAATTTTAATCTCATTTATTTCTTATTGACCGAATTAGATTACGAATATATTACTAATACTAAAACTAATATTACGATTTTTAATTTTAATCCCATTTATATCTTATTGACCGAATTAAAATTTTCTATTACTATTTTTATGAATATATTACTAATTACTAATAATTACTAATACTAACTAATACTTATACTAATATTACGATTTTAGTTTTACTATTCGTAAAAATAGTATTGTTGACCGAATATATTACTAATACTAATTGACATTAATAATAATTGACCGAATTGAATGTTATTTATTATGATTTTTTAATCTCATTCATTTATATTAATATTACTACGAAATTATGTTTAATCTATCTTTATGAATTATTATTGGTCTTGCCTGCAATTAATAGGATTTATTCATATTTTAATGTTATTTATTATGAGTTTTAATAACATTAATAATAATTTACCGAATTTAATGATATATATTACAATTTTTAAGCTCATTTATTTATTATTGACCGAATTGTCCGAATTAAATTACGAATATATTACTAATACTAAAACTAATATTACGATTTTTAATTTTAATCACATTTATTTCTTATTGACCGAACTAAAATTTTCTATTACTATTTTTACGAAATTACTATTTACTAATGATTACTAATACTAACTATTACTAATACTAATATTACGATTTTAGTTTGATTCAATCAGAAGGTATTTCTATTGGTGAATATTGTGTCTTTAAATAGTGTTCAATCAAGCACAGGCTGTTTGTTACTAAGGTTCCACTACAAGAAGTTATTGATTTTCAAATTTAAATTAAGATTTTTTTATGTTTGTAATGTAATTTATTTGAATTATTGATTACAATTTTGAGGTTATTTACTAAGATTTATAATCTCATTTATTTATATTACTATGTTTACGAATTATGATTAGTCTTTATTGCAATTAATAAGATTTATTCATTTTTAATGTTATTTTTTAAAATGATTAATATTATCTATTGACATTAATAATATCTGACCGAATTTAATGTTATTTATTAAAAATCTTAATCTCATTTATTTATATTACTTATTTTGAATTTATGGATAATAAGATTTAATCATTTTTTAATGTAATTTTAGTGTGTTAAAATTAATGTTATTTATTGACATTAATAATAATTAACCGAATTGAATGTTATTTATTACGATTTTTTAATCTCATTTATTTATATTAATATTACTACGAAATTATGTTTAATCTATCTTTATGAAATTATGTTTAATATTATTTATATTACTATCCGTTCGAATTATTATTGGTCTTGCCTGCAATTAATAGGATTTATTCATTTTTTAATGATATTTATTATGAGTTTTAATGACATTAATAATAATTGACCGAATTTAATGTTATATATTACGAGTTTTGAGCTCATTTATTTATCATTGACCGAATTAATTTACGAATATATTACTAATACTAATATCAATATTACGATTTTTAATTTTAATCTCATTAATTTTTTATTGACCGAATTAAATTACAAATATATTACTAATACTAAAACTAATATTACGATTTTTAATTTTTATCCCATTTATATCTTATTGACCGAATTATAATTTTCTATTACTATTTTTACGAATATATTACTACTTACTAATAATTACTAATACTAACTAATACTAATATTACGATTTTAGGTTTACTATTCGTAAAAGTAGTATTGTTGACCGAATATATTACTAATACTAATTGTCACACCCTCAAATTTTCCACTTGCGGAGTTTTACCGCGAGGCGTGTGACACACCAGGATCCAAGAAAACGGTCACAATAAACGACACTATATGATATGAAAACAACGTAAACTGCCATTGAGTTTCAAAACCGTTCTGACACAGCGGAAGCCAAAATGTATTATTACAACTCAAAAGTAAAACTCAAAGTCTGAAATGGTTAACAAAACATGCTTATGATCCCTAGACGCCGTGAGACTCCGTGCGCCTAAACTCAATGCTGCTACCTTAGCGACCTGAGAAAACATGCCAAAAAGATGTCAACATATAATGCTGGTGAGTTCATAGGTTTTAAGTTCGTAAACGTTTTCATGTGTAAGGTGATTCCTCACAAAGTGCCAAGAGTGCAAAAGTTCCAAGTAAATAACAAACGTTTCCTTACTACTACGATTGTGTTGCTAAAACCATTACTGACAAACGTTGCTCGAGTTGCTGCCCATGTGCCAAGTGTCAAGTAGAGACAATATGCACCCGCCCGGCTCCCAGCCGTCAGGTGGGGTTCGTCACACCCAATAGATCTATCCACATTTCCCACGTTGTGCCCCTCACATTCATGGTTTCAATAGGGACTTAGGTTTCATCGTATAGTAAATAAGTGCCAAGCGCCAAGTGCCAAATGCCAAGTGTCAATGTTTAAAAGTATCAAGTGCCAATGTATAAATATGAAAAATGCCAATGTTTAAAAGTGTCAAGTGCCAATGTTAAATATGCCAAGTGCCAAACGTGTCACGTTTCTTAAAAGAGTTACATTCCAAAAGGCGTCATGTTTCTAAAAGTGTTACGTTTCCAAAAGTGGTAAGTTTCATAAGAGTTGTGTTTCCAAATCACAAACGTTGCATTGTTAAAAACGTGTGGCATGCTTCTACCCCGAGAGAAAAGAATATAAAAGAGGGATCGTGAACTCACCTTAGAGTGTGTCTTCTTGATAACTAGAGATCCAACCCGTGAATGATACTCCCGACTAATAACAACTTATTAATGAGTTTACATAAGTGTGATGACTACTAACCCGAAGGCTAACTAGTCCCTGATTGACCATATCTTGACTCTATGTATTTAAAGTGTGTTTGAACGTTAACCGGACATCCCAGACAGACCCGACATCCCGTTGGTGACCCATTACATCAATTAGTCATGCACATAAGGTTAACACATAAGTTTCAAGCATAAAACACTTAGTTTGCATCAAAAATCTCATTTCGGACATCAGATGGTCGAATGTGGTTTTTCCCCTTCAACGTTCGACCCTTTTTCCCCACCTTCGACCCATTTCAAGCCACATTTGACCAAAACATTGCACGTTCGACCAACAGAGCCCATGTTCGACCCTGGAGGTCCACCTTCGACCACTCGACTGGTCGAAAGAGCTCCGGGTTCGACCCTGTCAGTTTGTTTCTTCAAAAACGCATCAAAAACATCTGAAAACATCACGAAACACCATGAGTCACAGAAGTCAACTATCATTAACATATCCCCACGAAAACCTACTGATTTTACCCCAAAATCTAGTCGTTTTACAAGTTACCCAAAATAGCAAATTATGGAGATGTCACATCAAATGCATGGAATCTTTACCCAATTAGGAAATTTCTGAAATCAATCAATAATCAACTTAATATACTGAGATTATCATGAACAAGAAACCCCCAATCATATCCTTATCACTATCATCATGAACAAGCCCTAGATCTTACCCAAAATCCCCAAAATGAACAAAACATCATCAATAATCAATTGTAACCTATTTCAATCATAACTCATCATCAATAACAGTCCTAGGTCATTGTTATAACATCTATACAGCAAGTAATCATCAACCA
The DNA here is from genome assembly GCA_030844895.1 of Ambrosia x helenae. Classification (NCBI taxonomy): domain Eukaryota; kingdom Viridiplantae; phylum Streptophyta; class Magnoliopsida; order Asterales; family Asteraceae; genus Ambrosia; species Ambrosia x helenae. Next base: position 41,202,649 of record CM061223.1, read on the forward strand.
ATACATAACACCACATTAACACATGTTAATTTGTATAAAAACTCATTGTTTATGAATAGGTTTTGTTTAGAAAGATATTAGGAAGATTTTTATCCATGAAAACATGTTTGAATCAGATCTGGACTCTTGGGGTTTAATGAAAACGAATTGAAATGCTTTAAAAATGATTTATAATGAAGAACACACCTTAGATCTTTGTTTAGAAGATGTTTGTAGGTTAGATTGTTGGAAACAAGGGCAAAAACTCCTTCCCCAGTGATTAAAGTTGCTAGAGAGTGTTTAGAGGCATTTAGGGTTTGTGAAATGGTGAAAAATGACAAAGTGTGGTATTTATACTATGTCCAGGTTCGACCATTACATGTGGGCGAATGTAGAGTTAAGTGGTCGAATGTAGTTCTTTTAAAACAGATAGCCAGGTTCGAATGTAGTTCCATGTGGTCGAAGGAGAACCCTTATCAGGCTGAGGGCCAGGTTCGACCCTTCGAACGGTCGAACCAGGAAGTGCCTTTTCTAGATTTTCCAGTTTGTCGTGTTTAACGCATTTTAACACATCCTAACACATGAACATGCAGTCTTAGTCTATGTTTAACATATACAAGTATGGATAATCATCTACACATCGTTTTAACACGTATTCGCATATAATCCACCATAAGAATCAATCTACGCATAACACATGACCTAGTTTATGTAATTCACCAACAACGGGACTCGTAACGTGTGTGTGTGTGACCAACCCAATGATCCCCCGAATCATTGAACCCTGGACAATACGGGCTGTGTTCCGACTCTACTGACCCCGTCAAGTATGTTTAATAAACGTTTCTCGCTAAGGTAGACTGTATGTGTTTATAAATTGTTGACCTAAACATGTCGGGTGTCACATCATCCCCCTGTTGAAAGAATTTTCATCCCGAAAATTTCCCGAAGTCAAAGAGAACGAAGCGATAAAAGAAAAATTTTCCCGGTCGTCACATCATCCCACTGTTGAAAGGAATCTCGCCCCGAGATTCACTCTTCGATAGTAATGAGTGCCGACCCAACCCAAGTGACGTCTCCCAGAACGCAAACGAAATGTTAACCACGAACGAAAGATGATATCAACAGATACTCTATGCCGGGGAACCGCCCTCCCCAAGGTGAATACAAAACAATGAACCCTCCTGATCGAAGGCCTACTAGAGACTTCTGTGATCGGTATAAATGGTACACCGGTATCGTCCAAGTAACATCTCTAAAGGACCCACATCAGACCCATGAGTGCAAAATGATGACCAAGTACAAGAGTAAATGCATATGATAAATACGAAACACCAAACAATGTGAACGAGAATGAATGTAAGCATAACGAGGATCGAGAAAAGAATAGTCACGAGTAACAGTATCAGGATCCTCTTGGTTCTCCCTAGCGCCAATGACGTAAACATGACAACGAGTAGTCCGACCGCCACCTTCGTTCCCAACACCCCCTGCAGTTCCTTGGTTCAGCTTAGGACAATCGCGTTTGAAGTGCCCAGTCTCTCCACAGTTGAAACACCCATGGTTTCCCCGAGGAGCAGGAGTGGGGACAACCGCTTGGGTCTGTTTCGGCTGAAGATTGACCCTACAATCCTTAGCCAAGTGACCGACTCGCTGACAACGATTACACCGAAACTCATCGCAACCCCCAACATGGTGATACCCACACGTATTACACTTCGGGCTCTTACCAACATAGCCCCCAGTCTTCTGCTCAGATGACGCTCCCACAATGTCCTGCCTCTTAGCCTGCGGTTGGGACGTCCCAATGCTCTTCCCAGCACTCTCCCACTTCCTCTTGTTGTCCGCAAAGGCTTTCACAGTAGCACCCCTCGGAGGTAAAACGCCCTCAGCAACCTTCATGTTGGTCAGCTTGTGAGCTGCCCGAACAGTGGCCAAAATAGTAGTGTGATCAGCGGCAGCAACAAGCCCCGCAATATCCGGCACTGACCCAGCAACGTAGTGCTCAATCCTCCGGTACTCCGGTGTAGCCAAACCGGGGCACATCACGGCCAACTCATTGTGCCTAGCGGTAAACTCCTCGATCTCCGACCCGACCATCTTCAGATTCCAAAACTCATGTTCCAGCTTCATAATCTCGTCTCTTGGGCAATACTCTGCCCTCAACATCTGAACAAACTCGGACCACGGCATAGCATTGGCCTCACCCAGACCTAGGTTCGCAGTGGTGGAGTTCCACCAAGTCAAAGCGTGTCCATCCAGAGTAGCAGAAGCATACTTGACGCGATCAGCGTCGGGACAATTACGCATAGCAAACACCGATTCGATCTTCTCCAACCACCGAAGTAGTCTTACTGCCCCTTCAGTCCCATTGAAGTAATGGGGCTTACAGTCCATGAACTTCTTGTAGGTGCACCCAGACTACACCTAATTAGTATTCCCAAAAGTCTGCTGAGCAGCCTGGAAAGCAGCCAACGTAACATTCAACTGCTGCTGCAACAAGTGCTCCAACTCTGCCTGCATCATGGTGATGTTCCCACCACCTCGTCCACCGCCATTGCGACCCCCGCCGCCACCACGGCGTCCACCAGTGCGTCCACCAGTAAGTCCACCAGCACGACCAGACATGTTCTGCCAAACATGAAATAAGACACTCAATACTACCAACAGATCGAGCTACAAGAGACCAAACGAATTCAGAACGTAGTCCCAGCATGACCTTTAGTCCGAACACGAAGTCCACCAAGATTTTCATGCATTTCGATTTATGATTTCGTGTGCACCCGAAATAACAAATCGCTCTACATGGTCCTCTAGGCGTGCTCCTAGCCAGAACTTCAAATCACCCGATACCCACATTCCTAAGAGAAACTGTTATCGCACGAGGATCCCAAAGTGAACAGTCACTCAGGAGTGTACTATGACAAGTACTAGTGCATGATAGCGTGTGTGTGGGCAAGTATGCACATTAGAGCATAGAGGGGAGATATCCAAATCCCGAAAAAATCTCAAAACTGTGCCGAAGCCACCCCAATGTACACTACTGCCAAGTATAAGCGATAAGCCCCTTCATCTTCAAACCCGAAGAAGAAGATAGAACCAAGGTAGGAATAACAAAAGATAGATAATGTGATACTGTGTGATGAGGACACCGACACCCCGACAAGGTTAGTATGTATACCAAATGACACGACTCGTAAATATGTGTGACCGTCTAATGTGTGTGATACTCGGCTATAGACTAGACTCTACATGCAGTCCTAGTTCACTATAACCATTGGCTATGATACCAATCTGTCACACCCTCAAATTTTCCACTTGAGGAGTTTTATCGCGAGGCGTGTGACACACCAGGATCCAAGTCAACGGTCACAATAAACGACACTATATGATATGAAAACAATGTAAACTGCCATTGAGTTTCAAAACTGTTCTGACACAGCGGAAGCAAAAATGTATTATTGCAACTCAAAAGTAAAACTCAAAGTCTGAAATGGTTAACAAAACATGCTTATGATCCCTAGATGTCGTGAGACTCCGTGCACCTAAACTCAATGCTGGTACCTTAGCGACCTGAGAAAACATGCCAAAAAGATGTCAACATATAATGCTGGTGAGTTCACAGGTTTTAAGTTCGTAAACGTTTTCATGTGTAAGGCGATTCCTCACAAAGTGCCAAGAGTGTAAAAGTTCCAAGTAAATAACAAACGTTAATTTACTACTACGATTGTGTTGCTAAAACCATTACTGACACACGTTGCTCGAGTTGTTGCCCAAGTGTCAAGTAGAGACAATATGCACCCGCCCGGCTCCCAGCCGTCAGGTGGGGTTCGTCACGCCCGATAGATCTATCCACATTTCACCTGTTGTGCCCCGCACATTCATGGTTTCAATAGGGACTTAGGTTTCATCGTGTAGTAAATAAGTGCCAAGCGCCAAGTGCCAAATGCCAAGTGTCAATGTTTAAAAGTATCAAGTGCCAATGTTTAAATATGCCAAATGCCAATGTTTAAAAGTGTCAAGTGCCAATGTTAAATATGCCAAGTGCCAAACGTGTCACGTTTCTTAAAAGAGTTACATTCCAAAAGGCGTCATGTTTCTAAAAGTGTTACGTTTCCAAAAGTGGTAAGTTTCATAAGAGTTGCGTTTCCAAATCACAAATGTTTCATTGTTAAAATGTGTGGCATGCTTCTCCCCCGAGAGAAAAGAGTATAAAAGAGGGGCCGTGAACTCACCTTAGAGTGCGTCTTCTTGATAACTAGAGATCCAACCCGTGTATGATACTCCCGACTAATAACAACCTATTAATGAGTTTACATAAGTGTGATGACTACTAACCCGAAGGCTAACTAGTCCCCGATTGTCCAGATCTTGACTCTATGTGTTTAAAGTGTGTTTGAACGTTAACCGGACATCCCAGACCGACCCGACAACCCGTTGGTGACCCATTACATCAATTAGTCATGCACATAAGGTTAACACATAAGTTTCAAGCATAAAACACTTAGTTTGCATCAAAAATCTCATTTCGGACATCAGATTGTCGAATGTGGTTTTTCCCCTTCCACGTTCGACCCTTGTTCCCCACCTTCGACCCATTTCAAGCCACGTTCGACCAAAACATTGCACGTTCGACCAACAGAGCCCAGGTTCGACCCTGGAGGTCCACCTTCGACCACTCGACTGGTCGAAAGAGCTCCATGTTCGACCCTGTCAGTTTGTTTCTTTAAAAACGCATCAAAAACATCTGAAAACATCACGAAACACCATGAGTCATAGCAGTCAACTATAATTAACATATCCCCACGAAACCCTACTGATTTTACCCAAAATCTAGTCGTTTTACAAGTTACCCAAAATAGCAAATTATGGAGATGTCACATCAAATGCATACAATCTTTACCCAATTAGGAAACTTTCTGAAATCAATCAATAATCAACTTAATATACTGAGATTATCATGAACAAGAAACCCCCAATCATATCCTTATCACTATCATCATGAACAAGCCCTAGATCTTACCCAAAATCTCCAAAATGAACAAAACATCATCAATAATCAATTGTAACCTATTTCAATCATAACTCATCATCAATAACAGTCCTAGGTCATTGTTATAACATCTATACAGCAAGTAATCATCAACCAATACATAAAACCACATTAACACGTGTTAATTTGTATAAAAACTCATTGTTTATAAATAGGTTTTGTTTAGAAAGATATTAGGAAGGTTTTATCCATGAAAACATGTTTAAATCATATCTGGACTCTTGGGGTTTAATGAAAACGAATTGAAATGCTTTAAAAATGATTTATAATGAAGAACACACCTTAGATCTTTGTTTAGAAGATGTTTGTAGGTTAGATTGTAGGAAACAAGGGCAAAAACTCCTTCCCCGGTGATTAAAGTTGCTAGAGAGTGTTTAGAGTCGTTTAGGGTTTGTGAAATGGTGAAAAATGACAAAGTGTGGTATTTATACTATGTCCAGGTTCGACCATTACATGTGGGCGAATGTAGAGTTAAGTGGTCGAATGTAGTTCTTTTAAAACAGATAGCCAGGTTCGACCCTTCTTATGGGTCGAATGTAGTTCCATGTGGTCGAAGGAGAACCCTTATCAGGCTGAGGGCCAGGTTCGACCCTTCGAACGGTCGAACCAGGAAGTGCCTTTTCTAGATTTTCCAGTTTGTCGTGTTTAACGCATTTTAACACATCCTAACACATGAACATGCAGTCTTAGTCTATGTTTAACATATACAAGTATGGATAATCATCTACACATCGTTTTAACACGTATTCGCATATAAACCACCATAAGAATCAATCTATGCATAACACATGACCTAGTTTATGTAATTCACCAACAACGGGACTTGTAACGTGTGTGTGTGATCAACCCAATGATCCCCCGAATCATTGAACCCTGGACAATGCGGGTTGTGTTCCGACTCTACTGACCCCGTCAAGTATGTTTAATAAACGTTTCTCGCTAAGGTAGACTGTATGTGTTTATAAATTGTTGACCTAAACATGTCGGGTGTCACACTAATTGACATTAATAATAATGAACGAATTGAATGTTATTTATTACGATTTTTTAATCTCATTTATTTATATTAATATTATTACGAAATTATGTTTAATCTATGTTTATGAATTATTATTGATCTTGCTTGTAATTAATAGGATTTATTCATTTTTAATGTTATTTATTATGAGTTTTAATAACATTAATAATAATTGACCGAATTTAATGTTATATATTATGATTTTTAAGCTCATTTATTTATTATTGACCAAATTGACCGAATTAACTTGCGAATATATTACTAATACTAAAACTAATATTACGATTTTTAATTTTAATCCCATTTATATTTTATTGACCGAATTAAAATTTTCTATTACTATTTTTATGAATATATTACTAATTACTAATAATTATTGATACTAACTAATACTAATACTAATACTAGTACTAATATTATGTGCAGAAATTGTTTCTCAAGTCGCTAGGTTTGTTATTTGAATATTCAACATTTATGTTTACAATATTCTTATTTTATAATTAGTTACACATTCTAAATTTTCTATACATAATGCTTTTGTAAAAGTTTACTGTAATTGGATTGACTGATTTGCTTCAATCAGGAGATACTTCCGTTGTCGAATATTGTGTCTTCAAATGGTGTTCAATCCAGCACAAAATGTTTGTTACTAAGGCTTCACCACAAGATGTCATTGATTTTGAAATTTAAATTATTATTTTGATGTTATTTATGATGATTTTAATGTCATTGATTTGAATGATTGATTATGATTTGGTTGTTATTTATTAAGATTTAATCTTATTTATTGATATTAAAAATATTACGAAATTCATTTTAATATTGTTGACCGACTTTAATTTTGATATTACAACTTTCCTTTAATCAATTGTCATGAAACGATATTCCTTTAAACATATACGACTTTCTTTCAAACTTTTATTTAAATCTATTTAACAATGTTAAATCTATTTAACAGTTTATAATTTAAATATAATCCGAAGATAACAATGTACATTTATTTTCCTACACTTTTATTATTTTTTAATAATAAATATAATTTAAATATATTTAAAAGTTTCCTAAAATATATAATGTATTCAAAATAATTTTCAATGCTATTACTAATATTGCGACCTTAATTTTAATATTATTGACCGAATCTGAGTAAAAACTTTTTACGTTTTTGTTAAATTGATGGAGGTCAATTCTTTGACTATATGTCTTTGAGTTTGATTGTGCTAATTTTAAGCGTTGTTGACCAATTCACGTCAATTACCAATCCTTCCATTTTTTTTATAATTCAAAGACTTTCCTTTAATCAATTGTCATGAAACGATATTCTTTTAAACATATACGACTTTCTTTTAAAAATTTATTTAAATCTATTTAACAATGTTAAATCTATTTAACAGTTTATAATTTAAATATAAACTGAAGATAGGAGTGTACATTTATTTTCCTACACTTTTATTATTCTTGTAATAATAAATATATTTTAAATCTATTTAATAGTTTCCTAAAATATATAATTTATTCAAGATAATTTTCAATGCTATTACTAATATTATGACCTTAATTTTAATATTGTTGACCCAATCTGAGTAAAAACTTTTTACGTTTTTGTTAATTTGATGGAGGTCAATTCTTTGACTTTATGTCTTTGAGTTTGATTATGCTAATTTTAAGCGTTGTTGACCAATTTACGTCAATTACCAATCCTTCCATTTTTTTATAATTCAAATATATAAATAAATATTCCTACTCGATCACGTCAATCGAGGCACAGTATTTCTGATTTTGCATAATTGTTCGAGACACAGCAATACTATATAAACCTTAACAAATAATAAAATCATTTAATCGTCATACCAATTTTAACGATGAAACTAAATGATAATATAACTTTTCAAAATGTTACTTTCTGTTAAAGAAATATATTACTTCAATCACAACTAATAATGATTACTAAAGATGTCAATAATAATTTTTATATAATGGGTAAGGCAATTTGAGGTGCAGATGATTTTAATGTCATTTATTTGAATAATTGATTATGATTTTGATGTTATTCATTAAGATTTTTAATCTTATTTATTGATGTTACTAATATTACGAATTTCATTTTAACATGGTTGACCGACTTTCATTTTGATATTACGACTTTCCTTTAATCAATTGTCACTAAACGATAATCATCATCTTGATATCAATAAGTGTGCTAATTTTAAGATGTCAATAATAATTTGTATATAATGGGTAAGACAATTTCAGATGCGGATTATTTTAGTGTCATTGATTTGAATGATTGATTATGATTTTGATGTTATTTATTAAGATTTTTAATTGTTAAGTACTATATTTACACAGTTTAAATAATGACGTTTTTAGCGGCATTTTGTAACATGTCAAAAGTTGCCTAAAGTGTGTGTACAATGGGCCCTTTTGGCTACATGTTGAAATGGGTCTGGAGTTGATCTTTTTGGTGTCTATTTTTTAATAAAATATAGGAAATTTATATTACAGCATGTGACATTGGACCCATTTTCTTATTAGTTGTTTTTTAGCTATGTAATTGGTTTGAACCATTGGAGAAATAACATGTAAAATTTAAGTTACCATTCAAGTAAGTGGGTTAAGGATTGTTTCTTGATTTACTTATCACCGTTATCCATATCTTTACAACAACTATATTTTATGTAGAACACAAATATGGAATACAATGGTGGAGGTTTTCATAAATTATTGAAAATGGGCTGCACTCTGACGATCGTGATGACAATGATAACAACTTTGAAGGAGAAAAATCAGCTATCAATGAGCAAGACTTGGAAGATTTTGATTGAAATAATGAAAATGGACCATTGGTTGAAGTTCGTGAAGCCCCAACTATAAGTGTTCTATGCTTAAGCTTAGTTATGATTAGAATATAGATATTACCCAAATGATTTAATGTGTGATATTGGTTGAAGTTCGTTAAGCCCCAACTAAATGATAAGTGTTCTATGCTTAAGCTTAGTTATGATTAGAATATAGATATTACCCAAATGATGTAATGTGTGATATTGTGTGACACCCGGCATATTCAGGTTAATACTTTTCATACTTTACATGCATACTAGTCTAGCTCAACGAAAAACATTGAAAACAATTACTTAGTATCATACGTAACCGGGTCGGTCGAGTCGTGTTGATGATTCGGGAATCATCGGGAGTCGTTACAACGGCCCGAGGGATTATTGGGTCGGTCGAGTCGTGTTGATGATTCGTAGAATCACCGGGTTATTACACACACGCGAGTCTTGAGTCCCGGGAATTGGTGAACAGTTGGGAACGTGTTAGTTATCATATATTATATGTTTATAATCATTACATGACGTGTCTGTAAGTGAATACGTGTTTATATGTGTTTAAAATAGTGTTTAACGCGTCAAAAATCCGAAAACACATGCTGGGGGCGATTAGGAGGTTAGGGGCGATTGGGAACAGGCGATTGGGCCAATTGCATGTGATTTCAGGCGATTACAGGCCTAATCGCATGCACATCAGGCGATTACAACACCCCAATCGCCTATACTGCACCCTAATCGCCTGACGTGTATTGAACGACTAGAAACGCCTATAAATACCACTCTTATGTTGTAAAACATCATTTGTGAAACCCTAACACACCCCAAAGCCATCCCACACCTTATCCAACCTCTGGAACGCGTTTTTGCTCAAGAAATCACCTTTCCAAGCCTTACACCTCATAATCTTACAATTTCAAGGTGTGTTCTTCATCCCAAACCTTTGTAATGGTATTGTTTTACTCCCTAAAGGTCCAGACCTGGTTTCTAAACATTTGTGTCTTTGAAAAGTCATCAAAATCAGTTTCTAAACAAACCCAAACCTCTATGCTTGTTATATGTGATGTATTCATGCAAGATAGGAATTTTATTGTTTAATCATGATTATTCTTGTGTTATTGATATGTTTTTTATCTAAATGAGTTATTATGATGTTAACCTAGGAGTTTGAAGGTTCATAGATGTGTATTATTGATAGAGGCGTTTTGACCCGTTTAAATGATTATGAAGGATTGATGATGATATATTGTGTTTTGTTGGTTGTTTGAGGTTAGGGTTTACTCTAGGATGATGCTAGAGCAGTAGGATAGTGTCGGACAACGTCATTATGCTAATCGCCTATAACAGGGGCGATTGGCCCCAATCGCATGTTACTTGGGGCGATTGGGAGCCTAATCGCATGTAGGTTCATGTGATTACAATCCTAAGCACCAGTTGACTTTCCTAATTGCATGTTTGATTCCTAATCGCGTGTACTGCTGTTATATGTGTATTTTAACATCCGGAACACGATTTGACACCTAGGAACATGTTAGGAACCCCGTGACGTGTCCAATAACTTAGTTACACGTGTTTGGACCTGTTTATGCGTTAATTAGGCTTCATGCTATATATAGTAAACTGCGATATATACTAAGTGTTTGATTGCGTATGATTACATGATATCTTGCATTTGGCTAACACGTAGGATGTCGGGTCACCAATGGGATGTCGAGTCTTGTCTGGTGTGGTCGGTTAAACGTTTAAACATCATTTCAAATGTACACGGTTATGGTCTGGACTGTTGGGGACTAATCAACCTACGGGTTGTTAGTCTAACATCTTATACGCTCGTCATGATAGGTCACCGGTAGTTGGTGCCGTCTGTTGAGCGGGTTTACTTGTCTTAGAGGGGAAGCAGTATCAGGTGAGTTTCACGGCCCCACTTTAAGTCTTTACGTTTCGGGGGAGACACATGCTTTATACTTATTTCATAAAATATCATGTTATGCTAGTGTTAATTCATTGACGTACTATACGATACGTAAAGTCCGGGGAAACCATGAATGTGCGGGGCACAACGGGGGAAATGTGGATAGATCTATTGGGACTGACAGACCCCATTCGTCGGCCGGGGGCCGGCGGGTGCATATTGTCTCGGTCATAATGCTACCGTGGGACGGTAGTGCGTATTTCGGGCAAACTCTTATTTCGTCTTGTCTGTAATGGTTTCCAGGTCGTAGTAGTATTGTTCATGCGTCTAGCTAACGCTATCATTTCTAACATAGTAATAACATGATGACTTTCATTACTTAAATGTTTAACATAAAACATGTGAACTCACCAGCATTATTTACTGACGTTTTTAGCATGTTTGTCTCAGGTCGTTGAGGTAGCAACATTGCATAGGCGCACGGAGTCTCACGGCGTCTAGGATTCATATGCATTTTACTTAGCATTTTCAGACTTTTATGCTTTTACTTTCGAGTTGTAATAAAGTTTTACGCTTCCGCAGCGATGGATTGTTTATGAAAACTTAATGGTTTATTTACGTCATTTTTACGTATCATATAGTGTCGTTTATTGTGACCGTTGACTTGGATCCTAGTTTGTCATGCGCCTCGCGCTAAAACCCCGCACGTGGAATTTGAAGGTGTGACATATTGTGATAGTATGCTATGTAATTTGCAGTTGTCAAATTAAATTTTACTAACTCGATATATCCATCATTTAGTTACATTAAAGTGTTAAATGACATTTTGCATTTAACATCAAAATTCATACATATTGTATTATCAAACATTTAGTAACCAAAACAAATTGCATAATACAATTCTTATTTTCCTACCTTTTTTCATTTTACTTTCAGGTGAACTGTGGGTCTCCACAGGACTCTAACCTAGTATTGAAATATACTATGAAATGAGGTCGTACTCGAAAATATTCGTGTATATAAAGATTTAGTACCATTAAGAATCCATAAATCACCATCATGTACATAATCATATCTATAAATATTTCAGACTTCTAAAAGACTATATATTCTCAAATACGCTCTATCATGTTGAAATTCATTTTTTCTACTAAAAATATATTTAAGAGTTGATTCTTCTAAAATATTAACATTATCTATAAAATCACTACTTTTTTCACATAATTTAGATTTAAAGTTTTAAAATTCACACTTAGTAAAATACACATTTTTATACTTCAAATACCAAATCTTGTCGATATATTAACTAAGCTTACTATTTTAACTATAATATAAAGCTAACAAATTTTTACGTTCAAATCTTTCAACAATAAAAATATACAAGAATTTTGTAAGTAAGATCTTCCACTTTATCATATTAAATCTCATGAGAACATCGTTTAACCAATTATATGACTAAAACATGTAGACATATATATAATTGTAAATAAAACATTAACACACATACTACATATCGTTTATATATATACATACATACACATGCATGCATTGATCTAGTGTTTTAGTAGCTTTTAAGACACCAAACATACACGCTCTCCTACATACATACGACACACATACATATATATTTCGGTTCACACATAATATCACCATATCAACTTCTTTTAATATGTGGGCTTATCGGTCTTTAAAGTTTTTATAAGAATGCTTTAATTTGGGTGAACACTAAGATATTAACGTGTAAGAAAGGAAACAATGTTGAGTTTAGATTCCATACCGCTAGTCAAGCTAGGTGGGGTATTAGTCGAAGGAAAAGAAGAGAACGTGAGCTACGAGAGGTTGGTCCAAACACAAGCTTCCAATGCCTTAATGCGCCTATCACACCCTCAAATTCCACTTGCGGGGTTTTACCGCGAAGCACGTGACATACCAGGATCCAAGTCAACGGTCACAATAAATGACAACTATATGAATAAAATAATGTAACCAAACCATGCAGTTCAAAAGTATCAACCACAAATACAGCGGAAGCATAATAGTTTATAATCCTCAAATGAAAATAAAAGACAACGTTTAAAAGTTTAACATGATGAATTAAACCTAGACGCCGTGAGACTCCATGCGCCTATCCAATTCCAGCTACCTTAGCGACCTGAGAAAACATGATAAAAATGTCAACATACTATGCTGGTGAGTTCACAGAGTTTATAAAAACGTTTCATAAGTTTTGAAAGATCAATCTCGTTACTACTATGTTATGCGAACGTTAGCTAGACGTATGTATGTTAATACTACGATTGGAAACCATTACTGACAAGATGCTCTATATGAAATGCCCAATGAACTACCGTCATCCACGGTAGAGCCTGTAGTCCGAGACAATATGCACCCGATCGACCTCCAGTTGACCCGGGTGGGGTTCGTCATGCCGAATAGATCTATCCACATTTCCCCCATTATGTATCCCCACATATTCATGGTTTCCCTCGGACTTGGATGAGTCATATAGTAAATAAGAGATAACCATAGTATAACATGATCTTTACGTATCCAAAAATGTGTAGCATGTTTCTCCCCATGAGAAAGTGTGTGAAAGTGGGGCTGTGAAACTCACCTTTGGTTGCGTTCTTCTTAAATAGATGACCTGACAATGAAATGATAGTCCCTAATACCGGCGACCTATCATGAAATGTGTATAAGTGTTTAGACTATCAACCAATAGGTTAACTACTCCCCGATTGTCCAGATCATGACCATTTATGTTTGAAAACGTGTTTACTTTCAACTTTGATCTACTTTTCATCTTTTATAAAGTTTTCGTTTTATGTTTAATTCTAGATTTTGCGAGTTAACATGCCGCAACGTGTGTGTCCAACGTTTTTTTTAAATTTTGTTAATGCGTGTGAGGTTCAATGTTTTTACATGATGTTTTTTAAAATTAGCTAGTGCGTGTGAGGTTCAATGTTTTTACATGCTGTTAGTTAAAATTAATTTTGCGTAACATTAATGTATGCTCAACCACATTGGTATTTATGTCTGTTTGATATACCATAGACTCCGAGGCAACGCATGCAGGATCCTAGTTGTTCAACATGAGGGAATTCTGAAATAATTTTCCATATATTTATACATCAGGGCACAAGGGGCACTCCTAGATTCAATTTTATCTTTCACTGATTTTAACCAATACTGCACTGCCACATCACTTCACCGATTCACTTTTTTTTGGAGGCAGCACTTAATGATTCACTTCACTAAAATCTTTATTTTTTAGTTTTTTTTAAGGAAACATTAATTAAACATATTATTAAACTAATAAAATAAACTTACAATATTAAAAGTAAATTAAAAGTAACATAATGTCCTCCAACAATCCCCATTTTTTCTTACGCAACGAAACGGAACGCCGCCACAGTGTCCATTTACTTTAAATGGCCACTTATATAAACGTGGCTATTATCTTACCGATGGCATCTATCCTACCTGGTCAACGTTTGTGAAAGCGTTTCGATATCCGACCGACCCTAAGGAAAAGAAATTCGTTAAGGCGCAAGAGACGACAAGGAAGGATGTTCAGCGAGCGTTCGGAGCATTAAAGGGGAAATGGGGAATTACCGCACGACCCTTGAGGCCGAGGACCGTTGCTAGGCGTAGCGTCATCGTCTATACGTGCATGATACTGCACGTTCACATACGCGACCCCCCTATCCAACCGTTCTTCGATGACCAAGCCCTTGCGGAGTTGACAGACTCCGATACGCATTTCAGACTTCGAAATAATCTCGTGGAACATCTAGACGCACTTGATCTACCGCACCTCGAAGCGACCCATGCCAAAACCACATATCTTGCGAAGCAACCGCTTCTAGCATGGTCGTAGGGTATTGGTGATCGCCTCGCATATATTGTCCTCGTAATTCTCTAGGACATGCTCGCCATACTAAATGAGTGCAATCAATGCTACCGATCATGCCTGGAAAGTGATGTCTTTCTTCATGTACTTCATACAAACATGCAATGTCGTGACTTGTTGGTCTTCGTAAATACTCAACCCGTATAACTTAATGGCGGCATTGCAAAAAAATTGTAAACCTTCACGCGACGTCCTCTCAGACATACATAAATACTCATCATATTCGTCTGGAGGATTACGGTTGCGGGTTGTTTCACTGCTGAAGATACTTTTTACATGGGCGCAAAACTCTTTCTAAATCGACCGTCCATGCTCTCTCTGAACCATTCGAAGTTTGCTTCAACATCTGCTACAATTTTTAGAAATAGACGTCTCGACATGCGATACCTTGTTTAAACTGTGCATCAGTGAATTTTGGTACTTCAGCAAAGTAGTCATTTATTAACCGAGCAGCCTCCCTCGCGATCACGTGGCACGTATCTTTTTTAGATGTTGCTGTGTCTTGCTCTGCAGCCCGCTTTGCAAGGTCCGTGAGAAATTCAAGGCTACTATCGCCTGAGTGTAAAATCGTGTGCAAATCGAGCGGGGGAATGATAACTTGATCATCTTCTACGTCAACGTCACTCATTTTTTTAAAAGTGGGGATATAATTTCTATTTTTTGTTACTAAACCGTGGTGGGATACAATGTCTTTTTATACACCTTTTATAAAAAAACGGTCACAAAATATGACCATTCGAAGAAATATTAAAATTCACAAATTACATTCAACGGTCAAAATAAGAATTAAAAACCATAAAAATTCGATCGTTGAAATTTAGATATCAAGGTACCAGCCGGTTAGAAACAACCAAAAAAACGATTCACGGGAACCCTACCAACACGAGTGGCGGCGGTGTTACCGTGCTGATAATGGGGTACCGGTATCCAATTCGGATAGCGCTCCGTTCCCTCAAAAGGACATAATACTAAATAATTCTAAGAGCGTAGTGAGAGAGGCTAATAACAAAAGAATACGTGTTGCATGCACTCACTTCAAGGATTCAGAAAGAATACAAAAACACTAGTTTGTCGATGAAAAACCTATCATTGATAATTGATTCAATAGTCATCAAGGGTCAGGGAGACGGGTACAACCATAAATGCTTACGGGTACTCTACTATCAGCATGGTAACACCGTCGCCGGTGGTGCTGGTAGTGAATCTGTGAAGGGTTTTCGTGAGATTGTTAACGGATGGGTACCCGTGAGTTTGTCTCTCTTCCTTTTGTCTTTTTCTCTATTTTATTTTCAGTGGACTGTTGTCTCCAAAAAACTGTTTCAGTGAAGTGATTTGGCAGTACAGGATTGTCGAAATTAGTGAAGTTGAAAAAAAACCAAGTGAAACGCCCCATCCCCTTACAAAGTTTGTCAACACAGAATGAAAAGGTCTTCACAACAAACATTATGACATATGCCTATGCTCTACCATGGGTTTATAAACAATGACATTCAAATAGGGTGAACGAAACCGAATAATTGAATCATAACAAAATAACTAGATCTATTATCGAGCAATCGCTACTTTGGTTATTTTTTTAATTGAATTTTATTGTTGGGTTATGCTTATGTATGTACAAATAAGTGAGTAGAGCCACCATTAACTTCAACATTCATGATTATGGATGTAAAAGAACCTAAAACCTCATGGCAAAATGGTGGTGGAGGTTCAAGGTTGATCCCAACGCCCTTTGGCGAAGGTGGTTTGGACTATTCATATACTACAACAAAAAGGGCTTTTAAGGTTGATCCCAACCCCATTCCTTCTAGACTTTCGATTCCAGGTCCTTGGAAGCAAGTGTATACGGCTATGCAATTAGTCAAACGGTGTGGGTTGGATGTGGGTTAGGCCATTAAAGGGGTGGTCAGGAACGGGTTGGGTATCTCTTTTTGGTTGGATAGCTGGGCCATGGACATTCTGTTGGCTGTGGCGTTTTCAGCTTTATTCGCCATTGAGAGACACAAAAGGGCATCTGTCGCTGATCGGGTTTCACGGCTGGGTCAGGGATGGGGTTGGGACTGGTCTCAGGGGGTGCTGACTACTGCAGAACAGGCTGCGTTGACGCAGCTGTGCAGCACTGTTACACTTCCTGTTTCATCGAGGTCTGATGATTCTTGGGGCTGGGCTTCGGTGTCTGGGTCATGTTTTGCTGCTGCGGATGTCAGGGAAAGGCTGCACAGCTGCAGATTTGATCGCGTAGAGTTTATTGTGCAGAAAAATTCTTGGGTGCCGTTGAAGACATGGATTCTGGTTTGGCGTGCAGATCTGGATAGACTTCCAACCAAGCTCAACTTACTGAAGAGGAACATCAACATCGGGTCAGAAATGTGCCCAATCTGTGGGGACGCTGCCGAGTCTACGGAGCATTTATTTGTTTCTTGCAGTTTCGCGCAGATTGTTTGGCAGCTTGTGGCACAATGGTGTAAGTTTGGTTCGCTCTATCTATTCCATTTTGTTGATCGTTCAAAAAAAAAGAACCTAAAACCTATGAGAATGGGATGAGTTGTCAAACTTTGTGCGAGTTTGGGATGAGTATGCTATATCTGTCTAATTATCCCGAACCCAAAGAGAATGGGATTAGTTTTAAAATTTTGTACGGGTTTGGGTTTGAGATGAGTACGACTATGATGTAAGCATAACCATCTAAGTACATAACATGTTTACACGCATCAAAAACATATATAAATGATAAACTTCTATATATATAAAAGAAAACGTATATGCTGGCGTGGCGTGCAATGGAGGCTTCAACCTCCCCTTGAGAGTGCCACGTGACATCATAATTAAAAGATTTTAGTGTTTTTGAACTATTTCCTCTTTTAATTAAAAAAAAAAGATAAACATAAAACCCTAAATTAAATTGAGTTATTTTAGGAAAAAAAGAATTTAAAAATAAATTTAAAATTTTCTCTCATGTTTCCTCTCATAATTTTTAAACGTTTATATCTTTTATATACGATATTTTTTAAAGAAAAAAATTACACCAAATTAACGAGCGTTTTATTATCTTTCCAACGAGTACCATAGTCCTATATAAAAAACGGAGAAAAATCGACTATTTTTTGAGGGGTTTCGTTCATACAGGAAAAAAACATACAAAGTGTTCATGATATTCATTAATCATGTTTTTTTTAAACCAAGTTCTTATCTACAATGTTGAAAATCAGCCCAATCGCCATGTTATCATTGGAATTTTACTAGGTATACTTCACCAAGAGAAGTTAGGAGAAAGAATCGCGCAACACTGCAACACATGGTGTCACCTTATAGCAAGGTTATTTTTTTATTTATTTAATTACAAGAGTAATAATTATTACTATTAGTATTAGTATTATTAGAATGGTTATATTTTTCAATCCCAGGACGCTCCCGGAAAGAATTGATAGTTGCTGACGTGGCGTTCAATGGTGGCCTCAACCATCTCTTGATTATGCCACGTGGCATAATGAGATGCAATGATTACAACTTCCAACTTAAGTGTTTGTTTAGTTGATTAGGTTAGGAATTATAAGAGCCATTAGAATGTGAGAAATTAGAGAGATGTGATGAGTTTTTTAATAGTTGCAGCTTACATATGTGATTCTTTAGATGATTACTGATTAGGTTTTAGATTAGGGAATATGAGTTATTACTGATTAGAATACATATGAACATGCAATGATTGAGAGATTTTGTGGTTGGTTAAGTTGAGCCATTTGCAATAGGTTATCACGTAAAATTAGATTTTTCAACCCGGGACCCTCCCGGGATAATCAGCTAGTTAAATATATAATAAATAACATGTTGAAGTGCCTAGATATTTGAAATTATTGCAATTATAGAATTTTTTATAAGCGTAGGCGTAGACGTATTATATATTTCATGTCATGTGTTTGAGATCATGCTTTGGGATAATGGGCCATCGAACATGTAACTTCTAATAATATGCTATACATGTAGGAATAGCAAAAATAACCCAAGCTAGACGGTTATACTTGAAACCTGAAGAAGATGGGACGGGTTTACCTGATACCTGAAAGGTATGAGACCAAGTATGGAATTCGAATAGAAATATATTTCACGGGAAAAGGAAGAGTATGAGATTAAGTGATGCTTAGCTCGATTACTCGAAACTATATACCCATTTATTCAAATCATATACCCGCAACATATACCCAAAAACTTTTAACTTTAATTCTATTTTCCGTTAACTATTGTTTATAAATGTTTAACTCTAGTGGCTCCATTACTTGAAATATAGTTTTACATTTAACAAAAATGAGAAAGGCGAAAATGATACAAAAAAAAACATTGAATCACGAAATATAACACAATGAATCACAAAATATAACACAATGCCAATAAATATAACACAGTGTTGAGGAAAAATGACACAATAAGTCGCATAAATGTCACAATGATGAAAATAAAGAAAAGACACAATGCAACATAAAAGACACAATGATATAACACAAATTCTAAAAACTACAACCTAAAGATCCAATAAATCACAACCTAAAAACTAAGATTGTAGGGTTCGATGAGAAGGTTACAATGCCGCTTAAATGAGTTCAATCGGACTCCGTTTGATACCCTTCCTACGACTTCCTATTTTTCTTTCACTGTGTATTTGATCCTAACCCTATATAATATATTTAATTTTTAAAATACTTTAAATATTTATATCTTGATGATGATACATATATCATCTATCAAAACTTAATGTATTGTATATATTTTAATAACATTAGTTATAAAAGGAAGTAAAAAATATATACATGAATATCCTAACGAGTAATTTTTAAACATTAATTAGTATATCCGATACCTGTAGGTATGTCTGATACCCGGCATACCCGACAGGTAATAGGTCGGATATAGGACAATGTTTTATTACCGAGTATGGGTTTGGGATTAGGCATACACGACTCATTGGCATCCCTAAATGATTATACTTGAGAACACGATGAGTAGCATCTAATTGGTACTGGACACCAGTGCAGATATCAAGTTATGGAGTTGATTACATAGTCAATTATGAGATTATATTATCGGTTTTCGTTCCATTGTTGATGAAACGATCTATAGTTAATGGGTTGTTTGTTTTTTGCTCAGAAGCACTTCTGACCTCTTTTGTCTGCGCCGCGCAGACGCGCCGCGGACGTTTGGGATTTGCAGGTTGTTTGTTTTTTGGACGACCTTTCACTCAAAAAGGTCTTACTGACCTCTTCTTGGTGCAGACTTGTTCCAAGGTCTTCTAAGGTCTTCAAAGGTCTTCTCCTCTTCTCTTCTCCTCACCCACCACCACCACTGTCCACCACCACCACCGTCCACCACTGCCACGGTTCACCACCACCACGCACCACTACCACCGTCCACCACCACCGTCCACCACCACCCACCACCACCCACCATGTAACATCGCCAAATTTTCAAATTATAAAAACGTATATTATTTACATAATGTGCCTAAGTTTTATTTCACGACCACACAACTTATATATATATATATATATACATATATATATAATAATAATAATAATAATAATAATAATAATAATACATAATACATAATAACTATAATGTATTAGTTGATTAGTGTAGACAAGCCCAAACCTCTTGTTCTTTTACAATTCTGAAGCCCAACCAGCCCAAGTGTCCGGCCCAGAACCTGAGCCCACTAGCCATCAAGCCCACCACACTCATTTTTAAAAAAAGAAAAGAAAAACGAGGTCTCAGCCGAGAATCAAACCCGGACCACCTCCTTTCACACAAACACGCTTACACCATCTGCTCCACACACTTGTTTTGATTTAAACCCAACAAATATTATATATAACCCCACTTTCATCTCCCTTTTTCCCTTCCCTGATCCACGAAACAGCAGCAGCTGCAGATTGAGTTTTTTTTTTTTTTTTTTTTTGAACGACTCCTTTGATTTAACAATCAAACATACAATTTTGGTAAGAACTCGTGATTTCCGGCCTATATTGACTAGGATGCACGTGTATTAATCATCAATTGATATACGATTATACCAAAAATGCGTAGGAACTTTAATGTATAGTCAACCTTACCATTTCTTTGATTCTGTAACCCACACTATAAATTGATCGTCCACAAGCCTTCTACACTCGCTCATACACTCTTCTCAACCCTCAATTTTCTTCCAATCACTCTGATAATTATAATTCTGAACGCTGTTTGACTTTTGTCATTGACCGAGCAATCATACACGAATCAACACTGTGAGTTTAATATTTTGTGTGGGTTATGTTCATCGGCAATCACACATCAATAGCCCTATGATTAATTAGGCTATTGATGTGTGAATTGATCAATTGAATAATCTAGGGCTCGTAACTTCTGATTTGGGGATAATGGGATCTGCTGCTGTGTGTATTTAATTATTTCGAAACAATATTCAACACCAACTGATCAACAGATCAGTTGGTTGGCCTCCTTTCACAAAGACATGAACCGGCCAGATGGCCAGGTTCGAGTCCCACAAGCATCATCCTTTTTTTTAAAGCTTAACTTATATATATATTCATTTATATATTTAAAATTCATTTTAAAATACCAAAACCCTTTTATAAATTCTACAAAAATTATATTATGTTAATCTGATGAAAAAGTTCAACACCCAATTTTTAGTTTTCAAAAATTTATTTATTTAATATATATAATAAATAAATCAAGTTTATTCCATTTTATTTATAAAAATCTATAAAAATATCAAAACGATCTTATTAATTTCCACAAAAATTATTCTAAGTTTTCATAACAATAAACTTTTCTGAAATGATTTTTATTTCAGAAAAATCATTCATGTAATATTTTTAATCAATTTTTGTTAGTTTTAATCATAATTAAATCATAATAAATCCAATTTTTAATATTTTTGCACCAAAATTTTATAGAAATTATTTCTGATCATTTAGAACAGAAATATAAATTTTAAACTAATAATTCTTTAATTTTAGTATTTTTAAATTATTAAAGTTAAAGTTGACAATTTGTAATAAATAGATTTAATAATCTATTTTAAAGAAAATAATTTTACAAAAATTATTTTTTATACTTTAAACATATTATTGTGACCATCTTAAATTTAAATTTCATAAAAAGATTTTTGGTTATTTATTTACTAAATTTCTCTCAATTGGCGAATATTTTTAATATTAATCAAACGAGCAATTATCCCCAATTCGAAGCCCTATAAACTTGTACATTTGTAGACTTGATAGACTTAGACATATTTATTACCTTATTATAGGGTGATACTTGACATATTTGGGCAACACACTATTTTTCAAGAGATAACATTTTGCTAAGGTGAGTTTTACATAGCCCATTTTCTATTTATCACTATTTTTGGGGTGAAACATGTTATAACATCATTTATGCAATTCAATCATCAATGTGTCTATGTGTTTTCTATGTTGCATTATGTCTTGAGCATGATTAGAGTAAGCACCATTCTAGCATAATCATTAACTTCGTACAAGCCGACGGTATACATTGATAGATCTATTGGACTGACAATCCCACCCGGATACGTGCCTCCTACAAAGGTAGCGTGGGTGTTTGTTATCGTATAACATATTCAAGTGAACCATGAGCGTATGGGATGTATCATATTATAACAGTCATCAGGGTTGGTTATGCACTCGATTTATTTCTAGTATGTTCTCACATATGGACTAGATTGACATGACACATGAATTGCACAACATTTTTATTCAATTATCAAAAACCTATGTAATTCTCACCAACTTTTGTTGACCCAAAATATTTTCAAATTAACATGTTTCAGGTTCTAGTTGCTTGAAGATTTGAATTGATGCTTGAAGATGTTTGCATAGTTTGATTTAGTTTGATGTACAAATTCTTAGAACAATTGTATGTAACTTACTTAAATTATTTAATGAAATTTATTATTCACCATGAGCTACTGAACAATCATCAATACGTGACATCCCGATGTTTCCGCCATCGGTTGGGGTGTTACAGATTGGTATCAGAGCCATGGTTATAGGGAATTAGGTTATTAGAAAAATAATCTAGTCTATAACCATAGGATTTAATCAGTACTTGCTCCTTTTACTTGCTACACTCTATCTCCCTCCAACTTCTTATCTCTACTATCATCCCTACAAGAAGGTTGCTCTCCATCACCGGATTCACTCTTAGACTAATAAGGCAAAATCCTCAGGTTTAACCTGAACCCCCTTGAGATCTCGTCGAAGTTCTAGATCTTAATAACGAACACGTGCAATCTGGAAGGGTGAACGCCTGTATTCTGAGTCTTCTGTCTAGGCTGGCATTGCGCATATATCCCAATCAGACGAGGGACCCGGATGCCTACCTGGGAATTCTCGGGATGAGTGTTCACTTATAGGCTAAAGCATGTCTTCATATGTTATTAGAATCTAGAATCTTTGATAAGTCAACGTTTTCGTTTATTCGTTTTAATTAATGAATAAATGATTACAATCCCTATATTACCTCATACACTTCATGCCTCATTAAAAACTTCATTGTGTCCCTTACAGATCATGTCTCCACGTCGCAGCACTCTCCTTAACAATGGTGACAATCAAGATGAAGTGAATAGCAACCACATTAATGGGAGTGATGCCCAACTAGCTGCGATTATTTCCCAACAATTGGCGCAACAAATCACAACTCTGGTTTCTAACTTGTTGACTCAAGACATCCAAATGGATGGGAATGGCATTGGAAATGGCATTGGAAATCACGAAAGGAACAGGACCTTAGTTCGGAAAGGCAAGAAAACAAGTATCGTGGCCGCGGTAACTACCAAGAATCAGAAACGAAAGACCAGGGATCCTGATGTAAACCTCACTACCCAAGTTTCTAACAAGAAGCCTTACACAAGAAACTTTCCATTGTGTAACACATGCAATCGACATCATCCCACTGTTTCAGCGTGTCGCTTGTGCACCAATTGTGGCAGGTATGGCCATCTGGTCAACACATGTCGCGAGACCCCAAACCCTAATCAACCCACCGACCCGGCTACTTTGGAGGAAGCAAAGCAGTTGGCTGCCACCTTAACAGATAACCATGTAAAGGCAGGAACCCTGACCCGGAAAGGGGAGAAGAAAACTGTTGCAAAAGATACTCCCCAACCTGCCGTTAAAATCAAAACTGAGGCCTCAACCAACGGAAAGCGCAAGACCAGGAATTTTGCAAAAGACACCACTACCCCACCCAACAAGAAACAATACCGCGGGAAACTACCTAAGTGTGACACCTGCCAGTATCACCATCCAACCCAAGCACCCTGCCGTCAGTGTACCAATTGCCAAAGGTATGGACATCTTGCGGACGCTTGCCGAATTCCTGCTACAAACACCCTTGCTGCTCCAAATAACCCACTTGAGACCCTCCAGCTACTTAACAGCAAACTCTACCATCTGAATGATGTTTATTTTTCTCTTTAATTCCATGTATTGACATTTTATTTTCAAGTAATAAAATTCAAGTATTATCATAACATCTGTGTGCATGCTTGTCTGAATGAGAACTGATTGCTATATCTATGATCATACTTGCTTACTTGTACGACAGTTAGTTGACTACCAAACAACCTACTTAACGATTGGTAGAGGTCATCATGTCTTTCCAACAGTCGGGAGAGGCCCTACCACCTGCTCAACGACTGGTGGAGACTATCAGACCTGCTCAACAATCGATAGAGTCATAAAAGGACGCAAAACCCTAATGTAAGGTAAATTGGTAATTACGGTCCGGAACGTAATCATGAATTTACAGGTACATTAAGGTAGTGTGAAATTTTATCAAGGTTTCCAGTAGTTGACCAATTGTAAACCTAGTGTTTCTCTTAACTTCGGGACGAAATTCCTAAAAATAGGGGAGACTGTAACATCGCCAAATTTTCAAATTATAAAACGTATATTATTTACATAATGTGCCTAAGTTTTATTTCACGACCACACAACTTATATATATATATACATATATATATATATATATATATATAATAATACATAATACATAATAACTATAATGTATTAGTTGATTAGTGTAGACAAGCCCAAACCTCTTGTTCTTTTACAATTCTGAAGCCCAACCAGCCCAAGTGTCCGGCCCAGAACCTGAGCCCACTAGCCATCAAGCCCACCACACTCATTTTTAAAAAAAGAAAAGAAAAACGAGGTCTCAGCCGAGAATCGAACCCGGACCACCTCCTTTCACACACACACGCTTACACCATCTGCTCCACACACTTGTTTTGATTTAAACCCAACAATTATTACATATAACCCCACTTTCATCTACCTTTTTCCCTTCCCTGATCCACGAAACAGCAGCAGCTGCAGATTGAGTTTTTTTTTTTTTTTTTTGAACGACTCCTTTGATTTAACAATCAAACATACAATTTTGGTAAGAACTCGTGATTTCCGGCCTATATTGACTAGGATGCACGTGTATTAATCATCAATTGATATACGATTATACCAAAAACGCGTAGGAACTTTAATGTATAGTCAACCTTACCATTTCTTTGATTCTGTAACCCACACTATAAATTGATCGTCCACAAGCCTTCTACACTCGCTCATACACTCTTCTCAACCCTCAATTTTCTTCCAATCACTCTGATAATTATAATTCTGAACGCTGTTTGACTTTTGTCATTGACCGAGCAATCATACACGAATCAACACTGTGAGTTTAATATTTTGTGTGGGTTATGTTCATCGGCAATCACACATCAATAGCCCTATGTTTAATTAGGCTATTGATGTGTTAATTGATCAATTGAATAATCTAGGGCTCGTAACTTCTGATTTGGGGATAATGGGATCTGCTGCTGTGTGTATTTAATTATTTCGAAACAATATTCAACACCAACTGATCAACAGATCAGTTGGTTGGCCTCCTTTCACAAAGACATGAACCGGCCAGATGGCCAGGTTCGAGTCCCACAAGCATCATCCTTTTTTTTTTAAAGCTTAACTTATATATATATTCATTTATATATTTAAAATTCATTTTAAAATACCAAAACCCTTTTATAAATTCTACAAAAATTATATTATGTTAATCTGATGAAAAAGTTCAACACCCAATTTTTAGTTTTCAAAAATTTATTTATTTAATATATATAATAAATAAATCAAGTTTATTCCATTTTATTTATAAAAATCTATAAAAATATCAAAACGATCTTATTAATTTCCACAAAAATTATTCTAAGTTTTCATAACAATAAACTTTTCTGAAATGATTTTTATTTCAGAAAAATCATTCATGTAATATTTTTAATCAATTTTTGTTAGTTTTAATCATAATTAAATCATAATAAATCCAATTTTTAATATTTTTGCTCCAAAATTTTATAGAAATTATTTCTGATCATTTAGAACAGAAATATAAATTTTAAACTAATAATTCTTTAATTTTAGTATTTTTAAATTATTAAAGTTAAAGTTGACAATTTGTAATAAATAGATTTAATAATCTATTTTAAAGAAAATAATTTTACAAAAATTATTTTTTATACTTTAAACATATTATTGTGACCATCTTAAATTTAAATTTCATAAAAAGATTTTTGGTTATTTATTTACTAAATTTCTCTCAATTGGCGAATATTTTTAATATTAATCAAACGAGCAATTATCCCCAATTCGAAGCCCTAGAAACTTGTACATTTGTAGACTTGATAGACTTAGACATATTTATTACCTTATTATAGGGTGATACTTGACATATTTGGGCAACACACTATTTTTCAAGAGATAACATTTTGCTAAGGTGAGTTTTACATAGCCCATTTTCTATTTATCACTATTTTTGGGGTGAAACATGTTATAACATCATTTATGCAATTCAATCATCAATGTGTCTATGTGTTTTCTATGTTGCATTATGTCTTGAGCATGATTAGAGTAAGCACCATTCTAGCATAATCATTAACTTCGTACAAGCCGACGGTATACATTGATAGATCTATTGGACTGACAATCCCACCCGGATACGTGCCTCCTACAAAGGTAGCGTGGGTGTTTGTTATCGTATAACATATTCAAGTGAACCATGAGCGTATGGGATGTATCATATTATAACAGTCATCAGGGTTGGTTATGCACTCGATTTATTTCTAGTATGTTCTCACATATGGACTAGATTGACATGACACATGAATTGCACAACATTTTTATTCAATTATCAAAAACCTATGTAATTCTCACCAACTTTTGTTGACCCAAAATATTTTCAAATTAACATGTTTCAGGTTCTAGTTGCTTGAAGATTTGAATTGATGCTTGAAGATGTTTGCATAGTTTGATTTAGTTTGATGTACAAATTCTTAGAACAATTGTATGTAACTTACTTAAATTATTTAATGAAATTTATTATTCACCATGAGCTACTGAACAATCATCAATACGTGACATCCCGATGTTTCCGGCATCGGTTGGGGTGTTACAGATTGGTATCAGAGCCATGGTTATAGGGAATTAGGTTATTAGAAAAATAATCTAGTCTATAACCATAGGATTTAATCAGTACTTGCTCCTTTTACTTGCTACACTCTATCTCCCTCCAACTTCTTATCTCTACTATCATCCCTACAAGAAGGTTGCTCTCCATCACCGGATTCACTCTTAGACTAATAAGGCAAAATCCTCAGGTTTAACCTGAACCCCCTTGAGATCTCGTCGAAGTTCTAGATCTTAATAACGAACACGTGCAATCTGGAAGGGTGAACGCCTGTATTCTGAGTCTTCTGTCTAGGCTGGCATTGCGCATATATCCCAATCAGACGAGGGACCCGGATGCCTACCTGGGAATTCTCGGGATGAGTGTTCACTTATAGGCTAAAGCATGTCTTCATATGTTATTAGAATCTAGAATCTTTGATAAGTCAACGTTTTCGTTTATTCGTTTTAATTAATGAATAAATGATTACAATCCCTATATTACCTCATACACTTCATGCCTCATTAAAAACTTCATTGTGTCCCTTACAGATCATGTCTCCACGTCGCAGCACTCTCCTTAACAATGGTGACAATCAAGATGAAGTGAATAGCAACCACATTAATGGGAGTGATGCCCAACTAGCTGCGATTATTTCCCAACAATTGGCGCAACAAATCACAACTCTGGTTTCTAACTTGTTATCTCAAGACATCCAAATGGATGGGAATGGCATTGGAAATGGCATTGGAAATCACGAAAGGAACAGGACCTTAGTTCGGAAAGGCAAGAAAACAAGTATCGTGGCCGCGGTAACTACCAAGAATCAGAAACGAAAGACCAGGGATCCTGATGTAAACCTCACTACCCAAGTTTCTAACAAGAAGCCTTACACAAGAAACTTTCCATTATGTAACACATGCAATCGACATCATCCCACTGTTTCAGTGTGTCGCTTGTGCACCAATTGTGGTAGGTATGGCCATCTGGTCAACACATGTCGCGAGACCCCAAACCCTAATCAACCCACCGACCCGGCTACTTTGGAGGAAGCAAAGCAGTTGGCTGCCACCTTAACAGATAACCATGTAAAGGCAGGAACCCTGACCCGGAAAGGGGAGAAGAAAACTGTTGCAAAAGATACTCCCCAACCTGCCGTTAAAATCAAAACTGAGGCCTCAACCAACGGAAAGCGCAAGACCAGGAATTTTGCAAAAGACACCACTACCCCACCCAACAAGAAACAATACCGCGGGAAACTACCTAAGTGTGACACCTGCCAGTATCACCATCCAACCCAAGCACCCTGCCGTCAGTGTACCAATTGCCAAAGGTATGGACATCTTGCGGACGCTTGCCGAATTCCTGCTACAAACACCCTTGCTGCTCCAAATAACCCACTTGAGACCCTCCAGCTACTTAACAGCAAACTCTACCATCTGAATGATGTTTATTTTTCTCTTTAATTCCATGTATTGACATTTTATTTTCAAGTAATAAAATTCAAGTATTATCATAACATCTGTGTGCATGCTTGTCTGAATGAGAACTGATTGCTATATCTATGATCATACTTGCTTACTTGTACGACAGTTAGTTGACTACCAAACAACCTACTTAACGATTGGTAGAGGTCATCATGTCTTTCCAACAGTCGGGAGAGGCCCTACCACCTGCTCAACGACTGGTGGAGACTATCAGACCTGCTCAACAATCGATAGAGTCATAAAAGGACGCAAAACCCTAATGTAAGGTAAATTGGTAATTACGGTCCGGAACGTAATCATGAATTTACAGGTACATTAAGGTAGTGTGAAATTTTATCAAGGTTTCCAGTAGTTGACCAATTGTAAACCTAGTGTTTCTCTTAACTTCGGGACGAAGTTCCTAAAAATAGGGGAGACTGTAACATCGCCAAATTTTCAAATTATAAAACGTATATTATTTACATAATGTGCCTAAGTTTTATTTCACGACCACACAACTTATATATATATATATATACATATATATATATATATAATAATAATAATAATAATACATAATACATAATAACTATAATGTATTAGTTGATTAGTGTAGACAAGCCCAAACCTCTTGTTCTTTTACAATTCTGAAGCCCAACCAGCCCAAGTGTCCGGCCCAGAACCTGAGCCCACTAGCCATCAAGCCCACCACACTCATTTTTAAAAAAAGAAAAGAAAAACGAGGTCTCAGCCGAGAATCGAACCCGGACCACCTCCTTTCACACACACACGCTTACACCATCTGCTCCACACACTTGTTTTGATTTAAACCCAACAATTATTACATATAACCCCACTTTCATCTCCCTTTTTCCCTTCCTGATCCACGAAACAGCAGCAGCTGCAGATTGAGTTTTTTTTTTTTTTTTTTTTTTTTTTGAACGACTCCTTTGATTTAACAATCAAACATACAATTTTGGTAAGAACTCGTGATTTCCGGCCTATATTGACTAGGATGCACGTGTATTAATCATCAATTGATATACGATTATACCAAAAACGCGTAGGAACTTTAATGTATAGTCAACCTTACCATTTCTTTGATTCTGTAACCCACACTATAAATTGATCGTCCACAAGCCTTCTACACTCGCTCATACACTCTTCTCAACCCTCAATTTTCTTCCAATCACTCTGATAATTATAATTCTGAACGTTGTTTGACTTTTGTCATTGACCGAGCAATCATACACGAATCAACACTGTGAGTTTAATATTTTGTGTGGGTTATGTTCATCGGCAATCACACATCAATAGCCCTATGTTTAATTAGGCTATTGATGTGTTAATTGATCAATTGAATAATCTAGGGCTCGTAACTTCTGATTTGGGGATAATGGGATCTGCTGCTGTGTGTATTTAATTATTTCGAAACAATATTCAACACCAACTGATCAACAGATCAGTTGGTTGGCCTCCTTTCACAAAGACATGAACCGGCCAGATGGCCAGGTTCGAGTCCCACAAGCATCATCCTTTTTTTTTTAAAGCTTAACTTATATATATATTCATTTATATATTTAAAATTCATTTTAAAATACCAAAACCCTTTTATAAATTCTACAAAAATTATATTATGTTAATCTGATGAAAAAGTTCAACACCCAATTTTTAGTTTTCAAAAATTTATTTATTTAATATATATAATAAATAAATCAAGTTTATTCCATTTTATTTATAAAAATCTATAAAAATATCAAAACGATCTTATTAATTTCCACAAAAATTATTCTAAGTTTTCATAACAATAAACTTTTCTGAAATGATTTTTATTTCAGAAAAATCATTCATGTAATATTTTTAATCAATTTTTGTTAGTTTTAATCATAATTAAATCATAATAAATCCAATTTTTAATATTTTTGCTCCAAAATTTTATAGAAATTATTTCTGATCATTTAGAACAGAAATATAAATTTTAAAACTAATAATTCTTTAATTTTAGTATTTTTAAATTATTAAAGTTAAAGTTGACAATTTGTAATAAATAGATTTAATAATCTATTTTAAAGAAAATAATTTTACAAAAATTATTTTTTATACTTTAAACATATTATTGTGACCATCTTAAATTTAAATTTCATAAAAAGATTTTTGGTTATTTATTTACTAAATTTCTCTCAATTGGCGAATATTTTTAATATTAATCAAACGAGCAATTATCCCCAATTCGAAGCCCTAGAAACTTGTACATTTGTAGACTTGATAGACTTAGACATATTTATTACCTTATTATAGGGTGATACTTGACATATTTGGGCAACACACTATTTTTCAAGAGATAACATTTTGCTAAGGTGAGTTTTACATAGCCCATTTTCTATTTATCACTATTTTTGGGGTGAAACATGTTATAACATCATTTATGCAATTCAATCATCAATGTGTCTATGTGTTTTCTATGTTGCATTATGTCTTGAGCATGATTAGAGTAAGCACCATTCTAGCATAATCATTAACTTCGTACAAGCCGACGGTATACATTGATAGATCTATTGGACTGACAATCCCACCCGGATACGTGCCTCCTACAAAGGTAGCGTGGGTGTTTGTTATCGTATAACATATTCAAGTGAACCATGAGCGTATGGGATGTATCATATTATAACAGTCATCAGGGTTGGTTATGCACTCGATTTATTTCTAGTATGTTCTCACATATGGACTAGATTGACATGACACATGAATTGCACAACATTTTTATTCAATTATCAAAAACCTATGTAATTCTCACCAACTTTTGTTGACCCAAAATATTTTCAAATTAACATGTTTCAGGTTCTAGTTGCTTGAAGATTTGAATTGATGCTTGAAGATGTTTGCATAGTTTGATTTAGTTTGATGTACAAATTCTTAGAACAATTGTATGTAACTTACTTAAATTATTTAATGAAATTTATTATTCACCATGAGCTACTGAACAATCATCAATACGTGACATCCCGATGTTTCCGGCATCGGTTGGGGTGTTACAGATTGGTATCAGAGCCATGGTTATAGGGAATTAGGTTATTAGAAAAATAATCTAGTCTATAACCATAGGATTTAATCAGTACTTGCTCCTTTTACTTGCTACACTCTATCTCCCTCCAACTTCTTATCTCTACTATCATCCCTACAAGAAGGTTGCTCTCCATCACCGGATTCACTCTTAGACTAATAAGGCAAAATCCTCAGGTTTAACCTGAACCCCCTTGAGATCTCGTCGAAGTTCTAGATCTTAATAACGAACACGTGCAATCTGGAAGGGTGAACGCCTGTATTCTGAGTCTTCTGTCTAGGCTGGCATTGCGCATATATCCCAATCAGACGAGGGACCCGGATGCCTACCTGGGAATTCTCGGGATGAGTGTTCACTTATAGGCTAAAGCATGTCTTCATATGTTATTAGAATCTAGAATCTTTGATAAGTCAACGTTTTCGTTTATTCGTTTTAATTAATGAATAAATGATTACAATCCCTATATTACCTCATACACTTCATGCCTCATTAAAAACTTCATTGTGTCCCTTACAGATCATGTCTCCACGTCGCAGCACTCTCCTTAACAATGGTGACAATCAAGATGAAGTGAATAGCAACCACATTAATGGGAGTGATGCCCAACTAGCTGCGATTATTTCCCAACAATTGGCGCAACAAATCACAACTCTGGTTTCTAACTTGTTGACTCAAGACATCCAAATGGATGGGAATGGCATTGGAAATGGCATTGGAAATCACGAAAGGAACAGGACCTTAGTTCGGAAAGGCAAGAAAACAAGTATCGTGGCCGCGGTAACTACCAAGAATCAGAAACGAAAGACCAGGGATCCTGATGTAAACCTCACTACCCAAGTTTCTAACAAGAAGCCTTACACAAGAAACTTTCCATTGTGTAACACATGCAATCGACATTATCCCACTGTTTCAGCGTGTCGCTTGTGCACCAATTGTGGTAGGTATGGCCATCTGGTCAACACATGTCGCGAGACCCCAAACCCTAATCAACCCACCGACCCGGCTACTTTGGAGGAAGCAAAGCAGTTGGCTGCCACCTTAACAGATAACCATGTAAAGGCAGGAACCCTGACCCGGAAAGGGGAGAAGAAAACTGTTGCAAAAGATACTCCCCAACCTGCCGTTAAAATCAAAACTGAGGCCTCAACCAACGGAAAGCGCAAGACCAGGAATTTTGCAAAAGACACCACTACCCCACCCAACAAGAAACAATACCGCGGGAAACTACCTAAGTGTGACACCTTCCAGTATCACCATCCAACCCAAGCACCCTGCCGTCAGTGTACCAATTGCCAAAGGTATGGACATCTTGCGGACGCTTGCCGAATTCCTGCTACAAACACCCTTGCTGCTCCAAATAACCCACTTGAGACCCTCCAGCTACTTAACAGCAAACTCTACCATCTGAATGATGTTTATTTTTCTCTTTAATTCCATGTATTGACATTTTATTTTCAAGTAATAAAATTCAAGTATTATCATAACATCTGTGTGCATGCTTGTCTGAATGAGAACTGATTGCTATATCTATGATCATACTTGCTTACTTGTACGACAGTTAGTTGACTACCAAACAACCTACTTAACGATTGGTAGAGGTCATCATGTCTTTCCAACAGTCGGGAGAGGCCCTACCACCTGCTCAACGACTGGTGGAGACTATCAGACCTGCTCAACAATCGATAGAGTCATAAAAGGACGCAAAACCCTAATGTAAGGTAAATTGGTAATTACGGTCCGGAACGTAATCATGAATTTACAGGTACATTAAGGTAGTGTGAAATTTTATCAAGGTTTCCAGTAGTTGACCAATTGTAAACCTAGTGTTTCTCTTAACTTCGGGACGAAGTTCCTAAAAGTAGGGGAGACTGTAACATCGCCAAATTTTCAAATTATAAAACGTATATTATTTACATAATGTGCCTAAGTTTTATTTCACGACCACACAACTTATATATATATATATATACATATATATATATATATATATAATAATAATACATAATACATAATAACTATAATGTATTAGTTGATTAGTGTAGACAAGCCCAAACCTCTTGTTCTTTTACAATTCTGAAGCCCAACCAGCCCAAGTGTCCGGCCCCGAACCTGAGCCCACTAGCCATCAAGCCCACCACACTCATTTTTTAAAAAAGAAAAGAAAAACGAGGTCTCAGCCGAGAATCAAACCCGGACCACCTCCTTTCACACACACACGCTTACACCATCTGCTCCACACACTTGTTTTGATTTAAACCCAACAAATATTACATATAACCCCACTTTCATCTCCCTTTTTCCCTTCCCTGATCCACGAAACAGCAGCAGCTGCAGATTGAGTTTTTTTTTTTTTGAACGACTCCTTTGATTTAACAATCAAACATACAATTTTGGTAAGAACTCGTGATTTCCGGCCTATATTGACTAGGATGCACGTGTATTAATCATCAATTGATATACGATTATACCAAAAACGCGTAGGAACTTTAATGTATAGTCAACCTTACCATTTCTTTGATTCTGTAACCCACACTATAAATTGATCGTCCACAAGCCTTCTACACTCGCTCATACACTCTTCTCAACCCTCAATTTTCTTCCAATCACTCTGATAATTATAATTCTGAACGCTGTTTGACTTTTGTCATTGACCGAGCAATCATACACGAATCAACACTGTGAGTTTAATATTTTGTGTGGGTTATGTTCATCGGCAATCACACATCAATAGCCCTATGTTTAATTAGGCTATTGATGTGTTAATTGATCAATTGAATAATCTAGGGCTCGTAACTTCTGATTTGGGGATAATGGGATCTGCTGCTGTGTGTATTTAATTATTTCGAAACAATATTCAACACCAACTGATCAACAGATCAGTTGGTTGGCCTCCTTTCACAAAGACATGAACCGGCCAGATGGCCAGGTTCGAGTCCCACAAGCATCATCCTTTTTTTTTTAAAGCTTAACTTATATATATATTCATTTATATATTTAAAATTCATTTTAAAATACCAAAACCCTTTTATAAATTCTACAAAAATTATATTATGTTAATCTGATGAAAAAGTTCAACACCCAATTTTTAGTTTTCAAAAATTTATTTATTTAATATATATAATAAATAAATCAAGTTTATTCCATTTTATTTATAAAAATCTATAAAAATATCAAAACGATCTTATTAATTTCCACAAAAATTATTCTAAGTTTTCATAACAATAAACTTTTCTGAAATGATTTTTATTTCAGAAAAATCATTCATGTAATATTTTTAATCAATTTTTGTTAGTTTTAATCATAATTAAATCATAATAAATCCAATTTTTAATATTTTTGCACCAAAATTTTATAGAAATTATTTCTGATCATTTAGAACAGAAATATAAATTTTAAACTAATAATTCTTTAATTTTAGTATTTTTAAATTATTAAAGTTAAAGTTGACAATTTGTAATAAATAGATTTAATAATCTATTTTAAAGAAAATAATTTTACAAAAATTATTTTTTATACTTTAAACATATTATTGTGACCATCTTAAATTTAAATTTCATAAAAAGATTTTTGGTTATTTATTTACTAAATTTCTCTCAATTGGCGAATATTTTTA
Source organism: Ambrosia x helenae (assembly GCA_030844895.1). Taxonomy (NCBI): domain Eukaryota; kingdom Viridiplantae; phylum Streptophyta; class Magnoliopsida; order Asterales; family Asteraceae; genus Ambrosia; species Ambrosia x helenae. The sequence goes on from CM061223.1 coordinate 41,237,993, forward strand.
ATATTAATCAAACGAGCAATTATCCCCAATTCGAAGCCCTAGAAACTTGTACATTTGTAGACTTGATAGACTTAGACATATTTATTACCTTATTATAGGGTGATACTTGACATATTTGGGCAACACACTATTTTTCAAGAGATAACATTTTGCTAAGGTGAGTTTTACATAGCCCATTTTCTATTTATCACTATTTTTGGGGTGAAACATGTTATAACATCATTTATGCAATTCAATCATCAATGTGTCTATGTGTTTTCTATGTTGCATTATGTCTTGAGCATGATTAGAGTAAGCACCATTCTAGCATAATCATTAACTTCGTACAAGCCGACGGTATACATTGATAGATCTATTGGACTGACAATCCCACCCGGATACGTGCCTCCTACAAAGGTAGCGTGGGTGTTTGTTATCGTATAACATATTCAAGTGAACCATGAGCGTATGGGATGTATCATATTATAACAGTCATCAGGGTTGGTTATGCACTCGATTTATTTCTAGTATGTTCTCACATATGGACTAGATTGACATGACACATGAATTGCACAACATTTTTATTCAATTATCAAAAACCTATGTAATTCTCACCAACTTTTGTTGACCCAAAATATTTTCAAATTAACATGTTTCAGGTTCTAGTTGCTTGAAGATTTGAATTGATGCTTGAAGATGTTTGCATAGTTTGATTTAGTTTGATGTACAAATTCTTAGAACAATTGTATGTAACTTACTTAAATTATTTAATGAAATTTATTATTCACCATGAGCTACTGAACAATCATCAATACGTGACATCCCGATGTTTCCGCCATCGGTTGGGGTGTTACAGATTGGTATCAGAGCCATGGTTATAGGGAATTAGGTTATTAGAAAAATAATCTAGTCTATAACCATAGGATTTAATCAGTACTTGCTCCTTTTACTTGCTACACTCTATCTCCCTCCAACTTCTTATCTCTACTATCATCCCTACAAGAAGGTTGCTCTCCATCACCGGATTCACTCTTAGACTAATAAGGCAAAATCCTCAGGTTTAACCTGAACCCCCTTGAGATCTCGTCGAAGTTCTAGATCTTAATAACGAACACGTGCAATCTGGAAGGGTGAACGCCTGTATTCTGAGTCTTCTGTCTAGGCTGGCATTGCGCATATATCCCAATCAGACGAGGGACCCGGATGCCTACCTGGGAATTCTCGGGATGAGTGTTCACTTATAGGCTAAAGCATGTCTTCATATGTTATTAGAATCTAGAATCTTTGATAAGTCAACGTTTTCGTTTATTCGTTTTAATTAATGAATAAATGATTACAATCCCTATATTACCTCATACACTTCATGCCTCATTAAAAACTTCATTGTGTCCCTTACAGATCATGTCTCCACGTCGCAGCACTCTCCTTAACAATGGTGACAATCAAGATGAAGTGAATAGCAACCACATTAATGGGAGTGATGCCCAACTAGCTGCGATTATTTCCCAACAATTGGCGCAACAAATCACAACTCTGGTTTCTAACTTGTTGACTCAAGACATCCAAATGGATGGGAATGGCATTGGAAATGGCATTGGAAATCACGAAAGGAACAGGACCTTAGTTCGGAAAGGCAAGAAAACAAGTATCGTGGCCGCGGTAACTACCAAGAATCAGAAACGAAAGACCAGGGATCCTGATGTAAACCTCACTACCCAAGTTTCTAACAAGAAGCCTTACACAAGAAACTTTCCATTGTGTAACACATGCAATCGACATCATCCCACTGTTTCAGCGTGTCGCTTGTGCACCCATTGTGGTAGGTATGGCCATCTGGTCAACACATGTCGCGAGACCCCAAACCCTAATCAACCCACCGACCCGGCTACTTTGGAGGAAGCAAAGCAGTTGGCTGCCACCTTAACAGATAACCATGTAAAGGCAGGAACCCTGACCCGGAAAGGGGAGAAGAAAACTGTTGCAAAAGATACTCCCCAACCTGCCGTTAAAATCAAAACTGAGGCCTCAACCAACGGAAAGCGCAAGACCAGGAATTTTGCAAAAGACACCACTACCCCACCCAACAAGAAACAATACCGCGGGAAACTACCTAAGTGTGACACCTGCCAGTATCACCATCCAACCCAAGCACCCTGCCGTCAGTGTACCAATTGCCAAAGGTATGGACATCTTGCGGACGCTTGCCGAATTCCTGCTACAAACACCCTTGCTGCTCCAAATAACCCACTTGAGACCCTCCAGCTACTTAACAGCAAACTCTACCATCTGAATGATGTTTATTTTTCTCTTTAATTCCATGTATTGACATTTTATTTTCAAGTAATAAAATTCAAGTATTATCATAACATCTGTGTGCATGCTTGTCTGAATGAGAACTGATTGCTATATCTATGATCATACTTGCTTACTTGTACGACAGTTAGTTGACTACCAAACAACCTACTTAACGATTGGTAGAGGTCATCATGTCTTTCCAACAGTCGGGAGAGGCCCTACCACCTGCTCAACAACTGGTGGAGACTATCAGACCTGCTCAACAATCGTTAGAGTCATAAAAGGACGCAAAACCCTAATGTAAGGTAAATTGGTAATTACGGTCCGGAACGTAATCATGAATTTACAGGTACATTAAGGTAGTGTGAAATTTTATCAAGGTTTCCAGTAGTTGACCAATTGTAAACCTAGTGTTTCTCTTAACTTCGGGACGAAGTTCCTAAAAGTAGGGGAGACTGTAACATCGCCAAATTTTCAAATTATAAAACGTATATTATTTACATAATGTGCCTAAGTTTTATTTCACGACCACACAACTTATATATATATATATACATATATATATATATAATAATAATAATAATAATAATAATACATAATACATAATAACTATAATGTATTAGTTGATTAGTGTAGACAAGCCCAAACCTCTTGTTCTTTTACAATTCTGAAGCCCAACCATCCCAAGTGTCCGGCCCCGAACCTGAGCCCACTAGCCATCAAGCCCACCACACTCATTTTTTAAAAAGAAAAGAAAAACGAGGTCTCAGCCGAGAATCGAACCCGGACCACCTCCTTTCACACACACACGCTTACACCATCTGCTCCACACACTTGTTTTGATTTAAACCCAACAAATATTACATATAACCCCACTTTCATCTCCCTTTTTCCCTTCCCTGATCCACGAAACAGCAGCAGCTGCAGATTGAGTTTTTTTTTTTTTTTTTTTTTGAACGACTCCTTTGATTTAACAATCAAACATACAATTTTGGTAAGAACTCGTGATTTCTGGCCTATATTGACTAGGATGCACGTGTATTAATCATCAATTGATATACGATTATACCAAAAACGCGTAGGAACTTTAATGTATAGTCAACCTTACCATTTCTTTGATTCTGTAACCCACACTATAAATTGATCGTCCACAAGCCTTCTACACTCGCTCATACACTCTTCTCAACCCTCAATTTTCTTCCAATCACTCTAATAATTATAATTCTGAACGCTGTTTGACTTTTGTCATTGACCGAGCAATCATACACGAATCAACACTGTGAGTTTAATATTTTGTGTGGGTTATGTTCATCGGCAATCACACATCAATAGCCCTATGTTTAATTAGGCTATTGATGTGTTAATTGATCAATTGAATAATCTAGGGCTCGTAACTTCTGATTTGGGGATAATGGGATCTGCTGCTGTGTGTATTTAATTATTTCGAAACAATATTCAACACCAACTGATCAACAGATCAGTTGGTTGGCCTCCTTTCACAAAGACATGAACCGGCCAGATGGCCAGGTTCGAGTCCCACAAGCATCATCCTTTTTTTTTAAAGCTTAACTTATATATATATATATTCATTTATATATTTAAAATTCATTTTAAAATACCAAAACCCTTTTATAAATTCTACAAAAATTATATTATGTTAATCTGATGAAAAAGTTCAACACCCAATTTTTAGTTTTCAAAAATTTATTTATTTAATATATATAATAAATAAATCAAGTTTATTCCATTTTATTTATAAAAATCTATAAAAATATCAAAACGATCTTATTAATTTCCACAAAAATTATTCTAAGTTTTCATAACAATAAACTTTTCTGAAATGATTTTTATTTCAGAAAAATCATTCATGTAATATTTTTAATCAATTTTTGTTAGTTTTAATCATAATTAAATCATAATAAATCCAATTTTTAATATTTTTGCACCAAAATTTTATAGAAATTATTTCTGATCATTTAGAACAGAAATATAAATATAAATTTTAAACTAATAATTCTTTAATTTTAGTATTTTTAAATTATTAAAGTTAAAGTTGACAATTTGTAATAAATAGATTTAATAATCTATTTTAAAGAAAATAATTTTACAAAAATTATTTTTTATACTTTAAACATATTATTGTGACCATCTTAAATTTAAATTTCATAAAAAGATTTTTGGTTATTTATTTACTAAATTTCTCTCAATTGGCGAATATTTTTAATATTAATCAAACGAGCAATTATCCCCAATTCGAAGCCCTAGAAACTTGTACATTTGTAGACTTGATAGACTTAGACATATTTATTACCTTATTATAGGGTGATACTTGACATATTTGGGCAACACACTATTTTTCAAGAGATAACATTTTGCTAAGGTGAGTTTTACATAGCCCATTTTCTATTTATCACTATTTTTGGGGTGAAACATGTTATAACATCATTTATGCAATTCAATCATCAATGTGTCTATGTGTTTTCTATGTTGCATTATGTCTTGAGCATGATTAGAGTAATCACCATTCTAGCATAATCATTAACTCCGTACAAGCCGACGGTATACATTGATAGATCTATTGGACTGACAATCCCACCCGGATACGTGCCTCCTACAAAGGTAGCGTGGGTGTTTGTTATCGTATAACATATTCAAGTGAACCATGAGCGTATGGGATGTATCATATTATAACAGTCATCAGGGTTGGTTATGCACTCGATTTATTTCTTGTATGTTCTCACATATGGACTAGATTGACATGACACATGAATTGCACAACATTTTTATTCAATTATCAAAAACCTATGTAATTCTCACCAACTTTTGTTGACCCAAAATATTTTCAAATTAACATGTTTCAGGTTCTAGTTGCTTGAAGATTTGAATTGATGCTTGAAGATGTTTGCATAGTTTGATTTAGTTTGATGTACAAATTCTTAGAACAATTGTATGTAACTTACTTAAATTATTTAATGAAATTTATTATTCACCATGAGCTACTGAACAATCATCAATACGTGACATCCCGATGTTTCCGCCATCGGTTGGGGTGTTACACACCACCACCACCTTCCACCACCACCTTCCACCACCACCGTCCACCACCACCATGGTACACAACCACCCACCACCACCACCGTCCACCACCACCACGGTCCACCACCACCTCGATCCACCACCATGGTCCACCAACACCACCACGGTCCACCATCACAGTCCACCACCACCACGGTCCATCACCAGACTACTGTAAAAAATCAGTTTATTTCAGCAGCCTGCAGACGTTAACAAACAAACAGTCTTCTTCTTGCAGACTGCAGACCTTTCGTCTATCTCTTCTTTTGCTGCAGGTATCAGCAGATGTGGTCCGCATACTACAAACCTTTTCGTGCAGAAAAAACAAACAACATCTAACTAATGGTTAACATAACTAATCATACTAGTTTCCTAGTAGTTAAAATAGCTGGACTTTTGGTACTAGACCCGTTGGTTATAAATAATCTAAAAGCTAAAACCCGTCCGCTATAAAAATCTTAAAGCCTAAACATCAGTTATACCCCGTTGTTGTTGAAAATTGTTTCGAGAAATTATGGGCCTAAACCGTTTCATTTTTACAATTCGTGGCTTGAGCGGAAAGACTTCGATACGATGGTTTTGAAGGTTTTAGATGAGTTCGTGGGTGATGGGCCTCCGGATTTGTGTTTCTTGTCTAAGTTCAAGGTTTTAAGGAAGAAGATTTCTAGTTGGAAAGTTGAATGCTTCGAACTAGAGGTAAAGTAAAAAAATGTGATTGAGGGGGAACTGATTCAGCTCGAGTTGGAAATGGAAGAGCGACAATTATCAGAAGTGGAATTATGGGTGCTGACAGAGGCTAAAAAAAGACTTAAAAGACTTAGAGAGATTGAATTTTTGAAGCAAAAAAGATATTAAATAAAAATCTAGGAGTAAGTGAGCATGGAAGGGGATGATAATACTAAATTTTATCATGGGGTGATTAATAAGAGGAAGGCCGCTAACTTTATTCACGGTTTAATGATCGGGGGTGTGGGAAACTAATCCGAGTTTGGTTAAACGAGAAGTGCTTCGTTTTTTCAGATCTAAGTTTGTTAAAAAGATTCAATATCGACCAAAGTTATCTTGTTTTGACATTGGAACTTTATCCGATGTAGAAGCCGAAAGGATTATTGTAGAATTTTCGGTTACAGAGATTAAGGCGGCGGTTTGGGATGCGGCGATGATAAGGCTCCCGGCTCAGATGGTTTTAATTTTCGTTTTATTAAGAAGTATTGGAGTTATTTTGAAAAGATTTTTTGGATATCTTTCGGCAATTTTATGAAACTGGTTCGTTTAGTCATGGTGTTGGTTCTTCATTTATTACGTTAATTCCAAAGGTGGTGTAACCAACTAAGTTGGGCGATTTTAGACCTATAAATCTTATTGGGTGATATCTAAGGTGCTGTCTAAAGTTATCGCCAATCGGTTGAAAGGGGTGATTGACAAGGTAGTTTCCGAGTCATAATCCGCTTTTTTGTCAGGTAGATATATTTTGGATGCCCCCCATATTACAAATGAAATGTTGTCATGGGCGAGGAAATCCGGGAAAGAAATATTTATGTTCAAGGTCAACTTTGTAAGGCATATGACAATGTAAATTGGGAGTTTTTATTATCAGTTCTTGATCGAATGGGTTTTCCAAGTCGATGGTGCAAGTGGATAAAGGGGATTCTAGTCTCAGCTAAATCGTCGATCTTAGTGAATGGCTCGCCGACTTTTGAATTTGATTGTCAGAAAGGTATTCGCAAAGGGGATCCGATTTCGCCGTTCTTATTCATTATTATTATTATTGAAGCGTTTTTCTGAGTTAGTTAAAAAGGCGTGTAATATTGGAGCCTTTGATGGTGTGAGATTGCCGAGAATGGTACAATTCTTTCTCATTTATTATATGCAGATGACGAGCGCTATGATAATGGGTGAATGGTCGGATTCCAATTTTCTTAATATGAGGAGGATTTTGAGGATTTTTTTCATGTGTTCAGGTTTAAAGATTAATTTACACAAATCGGTTTTATATGGTGTCGGAATGAATAGTGAGGAGGTGATGCTAAAAGCTATGAGTATGGGATGCAAATCGAGTGTCTTTCTGTATAAGTATTTGGGTATCTTAGTGGGCGCGAATATGAATAGGGTCTCAAATTGGGAGCCGGTGGTGAACACGTTTCAAAAAGGTTGTCTAAGTGGAAGGCGAAAACTATGTCTATTGGTGGTAGAGTTACGATGATTAAAGTTGTCTTGAATAGTTTGCCTACTTACTATTTTTCGTTATTTAAAGGGTCAGTTAAGGTTATTCAAAGATTAGAGCAAATGATGAGAAGATTTTTATGGGGTGGTTCTGATGAAGTGAAGAAATTGAGTTGGGTAGCATGGGATAAAGTCACTAGGAAGAAGGATCAAGGGGAATTGGGTTTGTCGAAACTAGAGGAAAATAATAAAGCTTTATTGTTAAAGTGGAATTGGAGGTATCTAAATGAACAAGATGCGTTATGGAGAGTAGTTGTCGATTCCATTCATGGGTCGGATAGGAAGTGGGGGATGCTCCCGCTCAATAGTAATATTACGGGCGTTTGGAAAAAACTTGGTGAAAATGTGTTGTAAGGTGAACATTGATGGGGTTGGAATTGCAAAGATGATTAGAGGAAAAATCGGGAATGGTTTGGAAATCCAGTTTTGGATCAACCCATGGGCATGTATAGATGCTTTGAAGGATAGGTTTCCTACATTATTTTTGTTAGAAGTCAATAAAAAATGTGTCGTGGCTCATAGCATTGGTAGCAGGGGTAGCCATGGTTCGATGAAATGGCAATGGAAGAAGCTCCCTTCGGATCCGATTGAAATACAGCAGTGAATGGAGCTAGAGAATATGCTACAGCAATGTTCATTGGCAAGTAGGAGTAATGCTTGGGAGTAGAATGATAGAGATAACGTGATGTTTTCAGTGGCAGGGGTGAAGAAGTGGCTATCGGGTTACAACAGTAATGCGGATCAGTTTGATTTCAAATGGTGTTGATGGCTTCCGGCGAAATGTAACTTCTTTATGTGGCGGGCGATTCTTGATAGTATTCCAACGAAGGCTGCACTGAAGTGGAGAAATATTCCTGTGCAAGATGATGTTTGTGTTGTGTGTTGCGAAGCTGTGGAATCGACTGGTCATATTCTAATCGGGTGTGATGTAGCTTCGGGAGTTTGGAATTGTATTTTGATGTGGTGTCGTATTCTCAAGTGTTCGCCTTTTCAGTAAAAGACTTGTTGCATATCCATGATCGTTGGGGGCTGCAGGAAGGTAAGAGGAAAGCGCTTCATGGAGTGATCATTATTACATGTTGGAGTTTATGGAAAGCAAGAAATGAGTTGGTTTTTTCGAATAAAGTCCCTAAGGTAGTGGATATAGTGTTGGATATTAAGGTCTTGGGGTTTTTGTGGCATAGTAATAGGGCGAAAAAAGGATTCGGTCGATTGGGAGCGATGGTGTAAATGTGTAATTTCGATGTAATATAACTGTTGTTCGTTTTCGGTTTACTATTCCACCTTGGAATAGTTGCCACTTTGGTTAATGAAAGTTGATTTTCAAAAAAAAAAAAAAAAAAAAAAAAAAAAAAAAAAAAAAAAAGTTATAAGTTGGATTACCCATAACTAATCCATGTTCACCCTAAGTTGAAGTTATGTTAATGAAAATATCAAATTTATAAATATCTATGAAATAAGCAATTTTCATTTCATTTGATTTGTTATATCGTATTAGCAAAATAACGAAGGGGAGGGTTGATGTGTTTTGGTTGTGTAGAAAATTAAACGGAATCTCAATGATGATACAAACTACCAAATACTAAAAACCCATGTGTAGAAACTTCAAAAGTATTTGTCATTTGCCCCCACCATTTTTCTTTTGGAAACCAATATTATGAAGGCAAGTTTTTCAATGTCCACATGATCCTAACAACTCTCCATCCCTACAAATCTTAGATTTTCAATATATAATTTATCCGAAAAAAATTATTAAGGGTACAACAATTATTCATTTATTCTACATGTACTGATGCCATATGATAGTTGATCATAATTAATAATTTTGTGTTTTATCTATGTACCATGGCTAGATCTTGAAAGAAAAGATACATTGATTTCAAGAAAATGAATATTTCGAAGGGAGAAAGTACGATTTCTTCTTCGGCTTCTCTTTGAATATACTATGTTTTCATAATAGATTAGGGTTTTCTTTGCTTGGACTTTGTCTTCTTAGAAATTAGTGATGAATTACTGAGTGAAATAGCTATAAATGATTATCTAATATAACATCATATTATCTACAAAAAATACAGATTTTCAATTCGATGATAAATTGAGCGGTTTCATTATGTTTTCTTTATAAACTCAGTAAAACAGCAAGCATTAAAGTCTTTGACATGTTTTATTTTAGTTCTCTAGTGAATGTATGGCAGTATGGTACAGAATATTAGCTCAATGAGTTTGTTGACTATACTTGTAAAATCATTAGATTTTTGTAAGTTGTTTGTTCTCAACTGTTTATAATACCTCAAAATTTTATATATTTATAAAGTTTCAATCTTGTACATTTGGAAGATAGGTTTTACACTCTAGTCTCTATAAAAACTTATGTCACATTAGCTTTCACGTCACACATAGATTAATAATATCATATTAAAATTTTGCTTGCAAACACTGAAGGAACCAAAATAAGGAGAGGCTGACATGGGAATAATAAGAGAGACTTTTGGGTTATTGTGCTTTTTTTTGAAAAGTGAGAGGGTGAAGTTGAAAATACAAAAACCATGTGATAAAAGAGGCTTTTCCTCTCTTGTAAAGCGACCACGCCCGATTTGCAATCATGTGGTCTACTTTGTCATAATTTCCCTTCACACTTCCCTACACTTTTGCTTAATTGCTTTGTCCCCCTTGGAACATTTTTTTTCACATGCCTCTATGCAATATTTAATGTTTTGTCCAAAACACCCTCGGTTAAAACTAGGACACCTATTCTGTTCTTATTGGTGGGATTAATAAAATATTCAAGTTTAAAAAAAAAATTTATTTTTATATTTTTTTTTTAGAACGATCAACGAATTTATTCACCAAAGCTAGCGGGATACTAGCAATACGCCATACAAACCATATGAAACAATACAAAAAATACAAACATTATCACCAGCCAAGTCTGAGAAATTAAAGGCGCACCACATACTCCACTCCAAAGATGGTTGTTTCATATATTGATTTTAGCATTGGTTATTCCCCTAATTTTTTCAAATTTAACTTCTGATGATAGTTTTTGGCTTTTGCCCTTTAACCTTTTTTTTTTCTAATGTTACATCCACTTAATATTTATTTATACTATACCAGAATTGAACCTGGTTTCTCCCCCAAAAGCAATCAAAGGCTACTACCACTATGTTGGCCATTTCTCAATATATATTTGTCAACTTTACACCCTTACAAAAAACATGGATTAGCAATAGACCTCTTCTTGTAAAAGTAGTAGCCATAATGAAGCAAATAACATATCATCTACATAGTAATTTAAGTACATATATTAGTATGGTAAAAAAATAAAATAAAATAAATAAATAAAAAAAAAACTTATCATAGATGGTTACTTATAAAGAACTATCTATTAAAAGATACAGTTAAACCACATCATTAACCTATATATGTTAAAGGGGTGTGCTGTTTACATCCTCTTTAAATTTCTTATGATAATAAACAATTATGATGAATTTATAAAAAAAAGTATTTAGCAAGATACCTAACTGCTTCTAAAAATAATGACATCTTTCATTTGTTATGCGATACAAAGTTATTACTTATGTTATACTTGAAATAAGTGTCACATTCTTATTCTTCATGAGATAAGAAAAATAATCCCATTGATCTTTTTTTTTTTTAATATTTTTCCTTAACGGTAACATGATCACACGTGCATGAGTTCTTCAACATTTCAATATGAACTTATCAATGTAAGGTTGTGAGTTTAAATCCTTGTAAGTACAAGATGAGGTGGAATTAAGGTGTTAAAAATTTGCCATTCAAAAAAAAAAAAAAAAAAAAAAAAAAAAAAAAAAAAAAAAAAAAAAAAACCTTACCAGAAAAAAGATCCACTTGATTTTAAGGATTTTAGACCTATTAGTCTTGTCGGGTGCATCAACAAGGTCTTGTCCAAAGTCCTAATGAATCGCCTTAAGTTGGTAATTGGGGGTCTCATATCCTCGGAGCAGCCCACGTTCCTAGCAGGTAGAAATATCACCGACGGTGCGCTTATATTGAACGAGATTTTTGGGTGGTTGAAAAAAATGAAAAGACAAGGTATGTTCTTTAAAGTGGATATAGATAAGGCATACGATTCGCTAAGTTGGGAGTTTCTTGGTTCTGTGATAGAACAAATGAATTTTCCGGCTAAATGGTGTAAGTGGGTGATGGCAATCGTGTCCTCGGCACGTGCGTCGGTTTTGGTGAATGGGTCGCCTACCAATGAGTTTGCTTGTAGTCGTGGCCTTCGTCAAGGTGATCCGCTTTCGCCGTATCTATTCTTAATTGCTATGGAAGCCTTGTCGGGAGTTATTAAAAGGGCTACAAGTGTGGGTTTCTTCCGGGTTTAACGTGTGGCTCGACCGAGCTTCCTATTTCCCACCTTCTCTACGCGGACGATGTGGTTTTTCTAGGGGAATGGTCTCCCACTAATGCTTCGAACCTCAAGAGGATCTTAAGGTGCTTCTATTTGGCCTCGAGATTAAAGGTTAATTTGGGGAAGTGTTCGGTTTTTGGGGTGGGAGTTCCTTCTACGGAGGCTCAAGCTTTTGCGGATGTCTTGAAGTGCAAAGCGGGGTCGTTTCCTTTTACCTATTTAGGTTTGCAAGTTGGGGCCAATATGAATCTTTGTAAAAATTGGAAACCGGTGGTGGAGGCCTTTAGGAACAAGTTATCGACTTGGAAGGCGAAGACGCTCTCTTTTGGTGGTCGTGTGACGTTATTAAAGTCCGTTTTGAATGCTTTGCCTACTTACTTCTTTTCACTTTTCAAAGCACCCCGGAAAGTTATTGAGGATCTTGATAAAATGTGGCGTGTCTTCTTTTGGGGTGGGTCGGTTGACAAGGCTAAGATGAATTGGGTGGCATGGCAAAGGGTGTGTGCTCCGATTGATTATGGTGGTCTAGGTTTTGGCTCGCTCCTTGATTCTAATTCGGCTATGCTTGCAAAGTGGTGGTGGAGGTTTAAGACCGAACCTACCGCTTTGTGGCGTAATGTCATTTGGTCCATTCATAGCTCTAGTCGGGATTGGAATCTGGTTCCGACTAGGCTCTCCATTCCCGGTACTTGGAAGCATATTCACTCTTCGATGCGGTCCGTTAAAGGGGTTGGGTTGGATGTGGGTTGGGCTATAAAAGGGGTGGTGGGGGATGGGTTGGGTATTTCATTTTGGTTGGATAGATGGGCTGCGGACACTCCCCTTGCGGAAGTGTTTCCGGCTTTGTTTAATCTTGAAAGTGACAAGTTCGCAGTGGTCGCTGATCGAGTATCTGGCTCAGGGGCTGGGTGGGGTTGGGTTTGGAAAAGAAATGTGCTAACAGGCGTGGAACAAGCAGAATTGAATCTTTTTTGCAGCTCATACTCGGTGCCGTCGCTGTCAAGTTCAGCTGATAGGTGGGTCTGGGGGTTGGGTGAAGATTGCGTCTTTTCTGCCGGTGGGCTCAAGAAGCTGCTGCATGCTAAGAGATTCCAGCAGGCTGCATTTGTGTTTAAATGGAATGCTTGGGCTCCCAAAAAGGTGGTGATTTTAGCGTGGCGGGCTGAACAAGACCGGCTACCTACACGGAGTGCTCTCGGGCAAAGGAACATTAATATCCCCTTGGTTTGGTGTCCTTTTTGCGGCAATTTCAAAGAAACTACAGACCACATCTTTGTCTCCTGCTCCTTTGCGCAAGTAAATTGGAATCTGGTGGAACAATGGTGTAATTGTGGGCCGATTATCCTTTTCCAGTTCAAGGATTTGCTGCTGCTCCATGATCATCTAGGCGGAACAATCAATCGCAGAAAGGCATTCAATGTGGTTTGTTTAACAACTATTTGGTGTTTATGGAAGCATAGGAATGAAGCCGTTTTTAACAATCAACAAGTCCTCTTATCTAAGGTTATTGGTGATATCAAGGCGCTAAGCTACCTTTGGATCAAAACAAGAGCGAAACAACCTTCTTTGGAGTGGAACATTTGGCGCAGTTTCAACCTCACAAGAATTGGGTGGTGATTTAAGTGTAATTTAGTTTGTGTTGGTTTTTTAAATAATTGTATTTGGGTGACCTTTATGTAGGCGTATTGCTAGTTCCCCGCTAGCGTTTTGGTGAATAAAAATCCTTTGTTGATCGTTCAAAAAAACTTACCAGAGAGTTTCTTCCCGCTCACTTATTGAGGCGACCAAGGCCCAACACTTTGTCATATATTTCAAGGCAAAACTACATTTATTGTTTGACATACTACTTCTAATTAGTTTTTTTTTTTTTTTGGGAAAGCAAATTTCATTAACACAAACAAAGGAGCCCCAAAGACGGGAGCCCTACATACAATACTACATTACATCAAAACAAAACGACTTCCAGTCCTGCCAAACCACCCCATTAATGTTACCCCTACTCCTAACCCAGAGATACGACAAAGACTTTATATCCGCCACAAGCTCCACTACACTCCAAGTCTTCTGGGTAAAGATCCTCTCGTTCCTAGCTTTCCAAATACGCCAGCAAGTCACAATAAAAATCCCATATAGAATCTCTTTTTTTCTCGCCGGCCACCTAGCTTTATTAACCACCTCCACAATATCTTTAACTGAGAAGAGAAATATTGGCGGAACTTTGACCCAATTTGCAATACCCTGCCACGTACCAATCGCCAGACCGCAACCCGTGAACACATGATCCACACTCTCCTCATCAACCCTGCAAAGATCACAGGTACTCTCTCCATACAAAATATTTCTTCTAGTAAGAGCCACTTTTGTAGGAATTCTGTCTAGTAACAATCTCCACATAAAAACATTGCATTTTAAGGGGATCCACTTACACCAAGAAAACTCGAAAACATTACTCAATCTTGCAATCCTATCATCCACGATCCACTGCTTAGCCTCATGAACTGAAAAAGCAATTGGGCCTTTGTCGAACCAAGCCCAACTGTCTGGTTGATCTACCAAGACCTGGCCCATAATCTTGCGATGGCATTCTATCAACTCGTAGGACTCTTGGGCTGTGGACGGATACTGCCTCCAATCCCAACTGACCGGACCATTACCTTGAGACCCCCCAATTCTCTCCGCAACATTACACCATTTATTTCGTTCAAGGCGAAATAAATTAGGAAACAACACTTTCAAGGGGACTTTATCAATCCACGGATCAATCCAAAACTTTAAACCCACCCCGTTACCAATAATGCCCCGGATCATATAAGCACCGATAGATTCGGCCACTTTAACTTTAAAACCGTTTTTAACTAGCTTGGACCACACACCGATAATACGTTCTTTGCTGGAAACTTCTCCCATTGCCGAGGCGAACCATGTAAGGAGTCAATCACTTTTCTCCACATAGCTTCACCTTCAACCCTATATCTCCATAGCCATTTAAATAAAAATGCGTTATTATTATCTTCCAAACGGCTAAGACCCAGCCCACCCTGCTTCTTTGGAAGCGCAACTTTATCCCAAGCTACCCAATGCACCTTCCTAGAATCCGGATCACCACCCCACAAGAATCTTTTAATCAAAGATTCTAGTTTCATAATGATAGCCGAAGGCGCCTTATATAAGGCAAAATAATACGACGGTAGACTCTCCAAAACCGATTTAATCAACACTAACCGACCACCAATCGAAAGCACCTTGGATTTCCACTTAGTCAATCTAGATGTAAAAACCTTGATCACCGGCTCCCAATTGTTAATCCTACTCATGTTGGCCCCCACAGTGATACCAAGATATGTAAACGGAGTAGTACCCGCACAGCATCCAAGAGAACGAGCCATGTTAGTCACCTCAGCTAAATCCTTCCCAACTCCAAACAACGTGGACTTGTGAATATTTATATGAAGACCGGAGCACAAGTGAAATACTCTTAGAAGCCGACGTAAGGTACTAAAGTTGCTAGCCGACCACTCGCCCATAATCATAGCATCATCCGCATACAACAGGTGTGACAACACCACATCGTTATTAGGAAGCCGAACACCATTAAAAGAGCCTATCTCGCACGCCTTTCTCATTAACCCCGCAAACACTTCCATAACAATGATAAACAAGAAAGGCGCAATAGGATCACCTTGCCGCACCCCCTTATCACAAGAAAATTCACACGTAGGCGAACCATTTACCAAGACGGACGAGCGAGCTGATGATAAAACACCCTTAATCCACATACACCACACCTCAGGAAATCTCATCTGTCTCATAATCAACACCAGGAATTCCCAATTAACATTATCATAGGCTTTGGCGAAATCAATTTTGAGCATAAACAGCTCCTTGCTACGTCTTCTGGCCCAGGAAAGAAGCTCACTAATAATCAAGGGACCATCGAGGATATACCTCCCTGCTATGAAAGCCGACTGGGTTTCTGAGATCAACCCATCAATCACCTTCCTTAATCGATTAGCTAGCACTTTCGAAATGACTTTGCTGACTACACCGATCAAGTTAATAGGCCTATATTCACCCAATTCCACCGGATCTTTAACTTTCGGCACCAGAGTAATAAAAGAAGACCCCACCCCCTACTGATTTCCCCCGTCTCCTCAAACCTCTTAAAAATCGCTAAAAAGTCACCTGAGAACAAATGCCAAAACCTCTTGATAAAACGGAAATTAAACCCGTCCGGCCCAGGCGCTTTATCACTCCCACACTCCCACACTGCATCTTTAATCTCTTGTACTTGAAATGGGGCAATAATGTTTGCAGCTTCTTCCCTGTTCAACTTCTTAATATCATGCACAATGAGATTTGGCCGCACCTTAATATCCTCCACGAACTTCTCTTTGAAAAATCTACGAACCTCACGCTTAATCAATTGAGGGCGAGTCACCCATTCGCCGTTAATAAACAGGCCCGGAATAGTATTAGAGACCCTCCTCGAATTAATAACGCCATGAAAATAAGAAGTGTTCGCATCGCCCTCATTCGCCCACTTAACCCTGGATTTTTGTTTCAAGTCTCGAACTTTAAAAGAATCTAACTCTTTAATTCGCTTGTTTGCTTCTTCTAACACCCAAGTTTCAGCCTCGGACAAATCCCGAACCTCCAAGGATCGTTCCAATTCTGCTACCTCAGCTCGCAGACCCTGTTCCTCCTCCTTTTCATTTTTAAGTTGACTAACATGCCACTCTTTAATATCTTTCCTAAGTAATCTGAGCTTGCCCAACATATTAACATCCGGCCTATTGGAATTGAATTCAACAGCCATCGCCTCCTCGATCACTTTGTCTAAGCCTTCCCTGTTGAGCCAAGAGTTATAAAAACGAAAAGGTTTGGGCCCGAAGTTCCGAGATTCTATCTTTAGCAACAACGGACAATGATCTGATTCCACCCGATCCAACACTCTATACTCCGCATTGCACCACTTATTTAAAAAAAGACCAAGAAACAAAAACTCTATCGATACGGCTAAGTTTATTCCCGGCTAAGTAAGTAAACCTCCTCCCACGCAGTGAGTATTCATGTAGCCCCGAATCCTCCAAATACTCATTGAACTCTTTAGTGGCGCCTTCATGAAACTTAGAATTCCTTCATTCTACCCGATCTCTAATGCAACTAAAATCGCCCGCCACAATCCACCACTCATCATCATTCGTTATCAACAACTTAAGCTCTTCCCACACCAATCGCTTATCAACAATCTTCTGTGGACAATACACATTAACAAAATTCACCTTTTGACCATCGTTCTTCAAGTAACCCGAAACCACTAGAAAATGTCGGCGTTTAATAACCGAGTCTTTAGAAAAGAAGTTAGCATCCCAAATCGACAGAAGACCCCCTGAACGGCCTACCGCATCAACCCATTCATACTCAAAAGAACCGGATCCCCATAAAGAACCAACATTCACCCCTGAAGCGAATGAAATTGTGTCTCCTGAATCATAATAAAACCAGCCTCGTTTACTACCTTCAAATTCTTTAACCACGAAATCTTGTTTGAAGAACCCAACCCTCTAATGTTCCAAGAAATACAATTCATCTAATCACCGATTGAAAACCTTCTTCGCTAACCAAACTCCCAATCACAGATTCATACTTGTTAATATTTTCCACCCCCAATGAGTTAGCAAACAACACTTGTAACATCGCAAAAATTCTCCCCAAATTTTTATATAAAAGCCCTTATATTTTTTTTTACGTCGTCATCATTATATGTGCCTAAATCTCTATTTTTTTTCCAAACACCCAACTAATATACATATATATATATATATATAAAAATGTATTTGATAATAATAAATAATATTTCAGTTTAAAATAAATAAATAAATAAATAAATAAATAGAAAACAACAAACTCATGTTTTAATAATTATAAAGCCTAGTCCACATCCTCTTTGTTGGTGATTGGAGCCCAAATCTGAAGCCCAGACCCGAGCCCACACCCGGCCCAGGTTAGAGCCCAACTACCCCTCTCCCCCTCGTTTAATAAAAAACAAGGGATGCTCCATCCGAGGTTCGAACCGGAGCCAACTCTCAACCAACCACACGTCCCCACCAGCTGTGCCACATACCATCTGGTGAATTTTCCCAGTTCAAATTATATTTATGGCCTTACTAACTGATGTCTGTTCCTCCCTTTTTGCTCGCTGCTGCGAGTGTCAACAGCCCCAAAGCTTTTGATTCTCAATCAAAAGCACATACATAGTAAGTTAACGTGATTACCGGAGTTCGTGGATCATTATACGCGTAATCTACTCGTCAATTAACATTCAATTGTTTATCAATTTGGAATTTGAACGCGTCAACATTTATAACTAAGTCAACTATACCAATTCAAGGATTCGAACGATATCACTATAAATTGAACTCTCTCGAACCTGCTACACTCGCCATTATCTCATTCTCAACCTCCAATTCATCACAATTAACCCCTATTCTTGAGTTTTTGTTCGAGCTTTGACTTCGGCATTGACCTATCGTTCGAACCCGATTTAACATCTGTAAGTATAATTATTGTTGTGGGTTTTATCATTCGGCTTCCACACAACATTAACCCTAAGGTTAATTGGGTTAATGTTGCGTAAATCATTTGATTGCAGAACTAGGGCTCGAATAGTTGAAATTGGGGATAAACTCGATTTTGCTTAGTGTATTTATTTTAATGGAACATTAACCAAACACAACCACTGGCTAGACCAGATGGTTGTGTCTGTGGCTTGACTGCTGACCCACGCGGGTTCGAGTCCCAGCGTGGGCGATCCTTTTTCCATTTTTTTATTTACAAGCCAAATAATATATACATTACATTTAAATCTTGTAAATTCCTTTTTAAATATCAAAATCATTTTATAAATTCTAAAAAAATTATATATATCAAATCTGATGTAAAAGAATTTTCTACAATTTTTAGTTTTCTGAAATTCATTTATTTAATATTTATAATAATTAAATCAAGTTTATTCTATTTTATTTATAAAAATCTATAAAAATATCAAAACGATCTTATTAATTTCCACAAAAATTATCCTAAGTTTTTATAACACTAAGCTTTTCAGAAATGATTTTTATTTCTGAAAAATCATTTATTTAATATTTTTAATCAATTTTTGTTAGTTTTAATCATAATTAAATCATAATAAATTCAATTTTCATTATTTTTGCACCAAAATTTTATACAATTTATTTTTAAATATTTAGAACAGAATTATGATTTTTAAAATTGAAATTCTTTAATTTTAGTATTTTTGAATATTAAAGTTAATTGTTGGCAATTTGTAATAAATAGATTTAAAAATCTATTTTGAATAAAATAATTTTATAAAAATTATTTTTATACTCCAAACACTTTAATGTGTACATTCAAAATTCAAATTTTATAAAAAGACTTTCTTTTATTAATTATCAAATTTCCCTTTTATTTAATTAACATTTTATTTTTAATTCAACGATTGGTTATCCCCAAATCGAAACCCTAGGATACACATATAAATTAATTAGACTTAGACTTATTATTTATTACCTAATTATAGGGTAATATTTGGCATTATTTTGGGCAACACCATCATTTCATCTTTTCAAGAAGTTTAACACTTGCCAAGGTGAGTTTACATAGCCCCTTTTTCTCTTTTACGTTTTGGGGTGAAACATGTTTAAACATTTTATATACTATCATTTACTCATTCTTACATTGTTTAAACTTGTGATTCAATTATAATCATTTTATACACTATCATCTACTCATTCTATCATTTGACTGTAACAAAAAGACACAGTACAATCATTAACAATGATCAAGCCGCCTGTTTAGATTATAGCGCTATAGGTCTGACAAACCCATCCCCCCCGCATAGACTCAGGGATGATCGATAACAGTAATAACATTTAACTAACTTGCGAGTTAGTCATCATTCGACACAAGGTTTGGTTGTACAAAGACGCATTGCTACATGTCGGTATCATACTCTATCATCATACAACTTTGAATGTTGTACAAACTATCGTTACCATTTATTTTCACAAACCTATGTATTCTCACCAACAATTGTTGACCCAAAATATTTTCAACTTAACATGTTTCAGGTTCTACTTGTTTGAAGATTTGCTTGAAGATACGTGCATAGTTTCATTCAATTTGATGTATGAAGTCTTGTAGAATCATTGTATGTAAATTAATTAAGTCATTTAATGAAATCTGATATTCACCATGAGCTACTGAACAATCATCACTACGTGACATCCCGATGTTTCCGCCATCGGTTGGGGTGTTACAACACTGTTTCCTTAACTTCCATAATCACATCCTCATTCCCTTGTTCTACCATGTCTTCCACCTCATTATTCCTAATAACGTCGTCAACATGAAGGCCCGTTTCAAGTTCCACACCATTCTCGGCTATATCCACAGGTACCTCATTTCCCCCTTGAACATTAAAAATAAAACGGTCAATATCATAAGGATCATTATCATCTCTTACCCACTTTTTAGGTCTTTTAACCCCCGTCGGAGAAGGCGACTTATCAAATCTAGATTTCTTCCGAAAGCAGCCTCTCTTCTTTTTCTTAGAGTTGGAGCACCCAAAAGAATCTTGCAAACTAAACTGTAAACCATCGGCTTCCGGCAAAATACCCCCATTGTGACACCGTTCAACCTGATGCATGTCAACCTCAACGTCCACCTTGTTACCATGCACAGAGTCTTCGACACAAGAGTCCACCTCCTGCCTATGTTCCTCCAAATCAGTAGAGACCCCATTGATCATATCCACTTGTTCAACATACCCCACCTCATCAACCGGCCTCTTCTCATTCAATATCTCCACCTCCTACTCCTCTACTTCCAATCCAATACAATCCGGACACCACTCTCCCGTATCCTCCTCCACGGCAATATCAAACTCCTCATTCCTCCACTTCATTCTACATACATTATTGATGCGATTCACCGAGTTGCAAAGAACACCCACCATCACGTAAGAGAAGTCCTCAAGATTATCATTGATTTGAGCCGATTGAACAACACGACCAAACTTAGAAGCAATCCGGTCAGCAACACAATTATCAACCAAGAAAAGAGGAATACCAAGAATTCTCACCCATGCAATACGTTCGAACTTCATCTTTTGTCCTTCCCAAATTGCCAACGAAACAAAAAACCGGCTCCCAAACCTCTTTAGTGCTCAGGAACTCCATCATATTAACCTTATCTTCAAACACCAAGATGACCGATAGACCACCAACATAACGAATTCCGACCTTATTAAGCCTCATAGAGAATAACCAATCCTTAAGATTAGTCAAAGACTGGAGATCTTTTAACTCGCCAATCAACCCCAGACCATTCCATCTAGCAAACCCAGTATAATTATCATCCAATCTAACCTCCTCCATGACCACACCACCCTCCTTACCAAGAAGGGTGTCTCTAAAAGAACGTCCTTCCGACGAGCTAGGCCCCCTCTGATATTCCAACCCAACGTTTATCGTCTCCTCAACCAAATCATCTTTTTTCTTATCAATAACCGGAACCCATTGCTTTTCCTCCTTTTCCTCCTTCCATGAGACCTTCTCCCCATCCACAAATCTTGCCAACACAATAAAAAGTTTATACGTTCCTATCCACACATCCTTCATCTCCTTCTCTAGGCTTACCAGATCTCTAACTTTAACAAAGGAGACAAAACCAAAACGTTTACCTAGTTTGTCGAGTTTCCGTGCGATATAGGTCCCCTGAATGCTTCCATAATCTTTTAACACATCATACAGATCCTTCGACGAACAACCTCCCGGAAGATTGGACACAAAAAATTTCGTAACCACTGGATCACCTCTTTTCGAAACCCCATCCCTATTGTTGTTCCTTCCCTTCCTTGTTGGTGCATCATACCATCTATCCACCACATACGTGTCCCTGCCCGCCATGATCGATCGAAGAAACAAACCTAATCGCCTATTGTCGCCTCCTAAGTTTTCGGAGCATTAGGGTTTTTTACACTACTTCTAATTAGTTAGATCATGCTTGTACGTATTTATTTATTTTTTTGAAAGGCAACTTTAATAAGAAAGGAATTTACACAAATCCGATCGAAGTGGTGATTTGAACAGGCCTTGGCTTTGATCCAGAAGAAACCAAGCGACTTGAGCTCCACGATAATGCCCTTCACTAAGCCCGATTTATTGGATAAGACCGCCGCATTCATGGCCCATATACACCAAAAAGCAATCATGATAATCCCTTGAACCAATTTGTTTTGAGACCTAATGGTGGAAGTGAACTTGTGAATCTCAAGAAGGTCTCTAACCGAGAAAGCATAGATGAGAGGAATTTTGCACCATCTACCAGCAAGATGCCAAACCACTAAGTCATTATAACAAGAGGTCAAAAATGATCAACCAATTCCAAAGCTTCTCCAAAAAGCGGGCAAAATTGGGAGTAAACCGAAATGTTTCGTTTTACTCAAAGCAACTTGAGTAGGGATATGATCTATCTCTGCTGCTCCCACCAAAAAATGTTGCATTTAAGAGGAACCCAATTGTTTCATTTAATGACATAAAAGGAGCTAGTATTATCATCTGAGGGGTTGTTTGATTGATTAAGTGCTGAATGGTTAAGATGTCTGAATGGTTAAGTGCTGAATCATTAAGTTGGACCTCTTAATGGTTAATTTTCTTGTCTCACATTGATAGGAGAGTCTCATTAAGATTTAGCCTAGTTCAGTGCTTAATAGTTCAGTGCTTAATGGTTCAGCAACATTCCAAATCTTAATAGTACATTAAGGAACGTAATATTATCATCCTGCATAGGAGGTAAGACTATTTGTTTCTTCATCAGCCTTAACCATTCCATTCAGAAGCTGAAACAAATACGCTGACTGGTGAATCATTCAGCGCTGAATGGTTCAGAGCCTCATTAAGAGACTTACCAAACAGCCCCTAACTCAGCCATTTGATGAATTATATAAGTAGTATATAAGGTCGACACATTGTATTTCGAACGAGACTTGGCCCATAAACTATTTCTCAATAGGAATGACAATGGTAGAGTTTTGGTATTTCCAATCATGTATCTGATTAGACAATGTGTTGTGGCTCAAAATGGGCCCAAATATTATTCTATCATATATTGTCAACTAAGCTGATGTTGCATTAAGTAAAGCCTTAATCCTGCTCATTTGATCTTGTTGTGGCTCAAGGTGAGCGGTGACTTTTTTTTTAAAACATTAATAAATAAAATAAAAAACATTAATACTTTACATAAAATTAAAAACATTACATTAAATAAAAAAACATTACACTAAAAAACGTTCCATTAGATGAAAATAAAAACATAGACCTAAAATTATAATGCTAGGCGTAACATTTGTCACGCCAAAATATGATGAAAATAATGTCCAATCTCAAAAAGATACTTGACGTGAATAAATGCTATGAGGACGTCTTCTTCTTCGTCAGGGAGATCCCTTGAGACTTTTTTATATGCCTGTTCGAAATTTTTACACTTCGTTTTGAGATCCCCGTAACTGAGTATGATGATGATGATTTGAGATCCCCGTACTTGTGGGAGATTGAATCACAAGTACGTCGGGTTCCCTTGACGAACTTACCAAACTCGACTAGCACTTTAGCACATTGTGGTTTTACACTTCGAACACCACGACTTGTCGATACGCCATCGCCATGCACTTGATTGTACGCGATTATTAACGCGAGTTCCTCCTCTTTAGTCCATTGCACCATGATTTTGAATATGGTTGTAGAAGAAGAAATTGAAGGTGTTGTTGTAAAAGGAGAAGAAATTAAAGTTGTTTTAAAAGTAGAAGAAGAAATTGAAATTGAAATAGTATATGTAAAAGGTAAAAAAAAAAATTTTTTTTAATTTAAACAGTCAAAATGGTAAAAGAGTCGTTAGCGAGCGCAAGGGTGGTTGCGTCTGCTCCCTCGCTGGAAGGTTCACGCGCATGAAGGTTGTGCGTACAAGCCACGTGGCTTTTTTGCTCACTCACGCGTAGTCACTCACAGCCCACAAGGTATTATAAGTTAAATGGGAAAGGAAAAAAAAGGAAAAAGAAAATATATATAATCAAGAGACAATGATGTTTGCAACAGTTTGGGAAAAAAAAATATAGAACTAAGGGTTTATTTTTTTAACGGTCAATTAGAATCACTCACGGACCACTAGAGTAATATTGTGTCATCAATGTTACCACGTACTCATATTCCACCGTCAAATTATCAATTCAGGAGGAAACTCATAATTATGAGAAAACCCTCTCATGAGATTCGAACCAAGGAGCTTATAGTCTTTAAATCTTATCTCATCACTAACATGCCGCTGGGCTATAATGCATTTGGCATAACTATGGGTATATTGGTAAAACACCATTTTTAGATATATTAGTCAACTTATAAAGATCTGATTTATTGGCCTTGAAACAAGGACCCGCTCGTGCGGACAGACCACTCAAGATATATTATTTTACAAGTTGAAATAATTAGACTTAATTAAATTAATTAATGGGTTAAAAGGCCGTTCAAAAAAATTAGTGGGTTAAAAGCCAAAATATTGTTTTAGAAAGAATATACAACCCTTGTACTTTCCCTCAGTGTCATAAATTGCCTTCAAATATTTGAGGCTTCCTTCTTATGGTCCATCTTCTTTCTACCTAGTAACTTTTGAACCTCTTCGTTTGGTCCATCTTCTTTGCACCTAGTAACTTTTGAACCTCTTAAACAAAATTATCTGTCATTAAGGTGGTGTTTGTTTTTCTGGTTAGAAGAGCTTCTAACCTCTTATGTCTGTGCCGCGTAGATGCGGGCAGACATTTGAAGCGGACAGATCGTTTGATTTTTAGAAGACATAAGACATGAAAAGCCCTTCCTCGGCTCTTTTTCGTGCAGACATAAGCAATTCTCTTCACACCTCTTCTCAAACACTTTACACAAAACAACCCCTTGTTCCTCCTCCATGTCAAAACCCTAGCAGCCCCAACTCCTTCTCCTCCATCTGCACCTCCTCTCTCCCTCCCTCCGGCCTCTCTCCCACCGCTCTCTCTCCTCTCTCTCTCTCTCTCTCTCTCTCTCTCTCTCTCTCTCTCTCTCTCTCTCCCTGCACGAACAGACCTCTCTCCCTCCGCCCTCTGTCATCCCGCCGCTGCAGCCTATAAGAAGATGTATGAGCGCCTAGAAACTAAGGAAGGAGAGCGTGATATGCTCAAGATAGCTAAAGCTAGGGAGCGTAGGAGAAGAGATCTAGGGGAATAAAGTTTATTAAGGGAGAGGATGGACGTGTGTTAATCAAGGGACATGACACTAAGCTGAGGTGGCAAACGTATTTCCACAAACTTTTCAATGGTGAAGGTGCATACCAAGACGAAAGCGACATCCTGGTTACGCAGAGACTGCGAGGGAACAACTATTATTGTAGGCGTATCACCCAGGGAGAGGTGAAAGTTGCACTTAGGAAGATGGAAGTGCTAAGGCAGTTGGCCCAGATGACATACCAATTGAGGCGTGGAAGTGTTTAGGAGATGAAGGAGTTCATTGGTTAACAAACTTATTCAATCGTATTTTTGAATCTGGAAAAATGCCAGACCAGTGGAGAAGAAGTATCGTAGTGCCTTTATATAAGAACAAAGGAGACGCCCAAAGTTGTGGGAACTATAGAGGAATTAAGTTGTTAGGACATACTATGAAATTATGGGAGAGGGTGATTGAGATTAGACTTAGAAAGCAAACTCAAGTTACAGTAAACCAATTTGGTTTTATGCCAGGGAGGTCTACTACGGAAACGATACACATTTTAAGGAGATTGAGGAAAAAATATAGGGAGAAAAAGAGGGATCTACATATGGTTTTCATTGACCTAGAAAAGGCATACGATAGTGTACCTCGCAGGCTGATTTGGGAAAGCCTAGAGGGTAGAGGGGTTCCTAGGAAGTATTTAGACTTAATAAGAGATATATATGTTAGGACTGAGACTAGCGTTCGGTCGCCGGTAGGGGATACTGATTTTTTTCCTGTAGAGGTAGGACTCCACCAAGGGTCTGCTTTGAGCCCTTTACTTTTTGCTACTGTCTTAGATGAGTTGTCAAAGGTGATCCAAGAGACGGTTCCATGGTGTTTACTTTTTGCGGATGATATTGTGTTGGTTGCAGAGAGTAAAAAAAGTTTAAATGAGAAGTTAGAGGACTGGCGAGTAGCTTTAGAGGGCAAAGGTTTTAAGATTAGTCGATCTAAGACCGAGTATCTTTATTGTGATTTTAGTGGCGTAGAGAATGATGAGGACACCCTGATTACCATTGATGGTCAAGTGGTTCCGCAGGTGACTAAGTTCAAGTATTCAGGATCGTTTATACAAAGTGATGGGGAGATAGATAGTGATGTAGTACACCGCCTCCAGGCTGGATGGTGTAAGTGGAGAGCCGCCACTGGGGTTTTGTGTGATAGGAGGTTTCTTGTTAAATTAAAGGGGAAATTTTATAGGGCAGCAATTAGACCTGCTATGTTATATGGGAAGGATTGTTAGGCCATCAAGAAAACACATGCACATTAGATGGACGTAGCAGAGATGAGGATGCTGAGGTGGATGTGTGGGCACGTGAGGTTAGACAGGATAAAAAAATGAGGTTCTTAGAGAAAGGTTGGGAGTAGCAAGTATATCCGATAAGATAAAGGAAGGGAGATTGAGGTGGTTTGGGCATGTGAAGAGGAAACTGACGACAGAGCCGGTTAGGGCGGTGGAAAACCTCATTGTGGAGGGGAGGAGGGGTAGGGGTAGGCCCAGGTTGACTTGGGATGATAGGATTATGAAAGATTTATAGGAGTTACAACTCTCTAAGGACATGGTCCAGGATAGGAGCTTGTGGAGACATAGGATTAAGGTTAAAGACTGTTAGGATAGGGTCGGTTGATTTTTTAGACGTGTCATAGGAAATAAGATTTTTCACACACTTTTTTGTTGGTCTTTTCATGTGAATGTCTCCTTATGCGTTATAGGTTTTTTCTTGTGGTATTTCTTTTCCATTTTTACCGTATATTCTTTCCACCATCTCTGATATTGGTAGTTTAAATTATTATTATTATTTTACTTATATATATATATCTATATATATATGTGTGTGTGTACAAGGAGTCATGGAATAAGTTAGGAAGAACGCTAAAGGAAAAGTTTGGCCTTGAGTTAACCCAGAAACAAATGAAAAATGCATATGACAATCTTAAGGCCAAATACATAGGTTAGAATAAATTATTCATTAAAGGATAGTAAACATGTATCGGTTGAGGAGAAGATGGCTATGTTTCTTATGATAATCGGTCATAATCAATGCTACGTGGTTATCAAGCGTAGATTTCAACATTTAAAGCAAACAATTCATAATTTTTTTTATGAAGTCTTGGAAAAAATGATGCTTTTCGCCAAAGATATGATAGTGCCAACTTCTTTCAATCCGAATCCAAACATTCCAGGACATAACAAGAGGCTATGACGGGTTTTTACTAGTGCGGTTGGTTCATTGGATGGAACTTTGATACATGTTGTTGCCCCTACTAGTAAACAAGATTTATATAGAGGACGAGGAAAGGGGGATTGTTATCAAAATGTATTAGCAATTTGTGACTTCAACATGATTTTTATGTTCATTGTGGCCGGTTGGGAAGGGGTAGCACATGATGCTAGAATATTGTCAGAAGCATTATCAGACCCACATGCACCATTCCCGTTTCCACCACCAGGTATGTTTATGGTTTGTTAAATATTTCTATATTATTTTCATGCCCTAATTAATTGTATTTGTTTGCAGATAAATATTATCTTTGTGATGCCGCCTATGAACATATACGAGGATTTATGGCTCCGTATCGTAATGTGAGGTATTGGCTTGGAGATTTTCGTCATAGACGTGCATCGACCAATAAAGAGAAATTTAACCATGCACATGCAAAACTTCGAAACGTCATTGAGTGTGCTTTTGGTGTGTTGAAAGCCCGATTCCCTATATTGAAGAGGATGGCACCATTTCCGTTAGTTACACTAAGGAACATTACTATTGCATGTTTCGCGCTACATAATTTTATAAGAAGGAAGGCTTGAGCGACGAGTTATTTACTAAATACGATCAACCTAATGTGTCGTTTGGAAATAGTCATGTGTGCGTTGATGCTGCTGAAGACGAGGTTGAAGCACATGGTACTGCATCGGATCGGGAATACATGACTCAGTTACGAGATGAAATTGCCAAGCAGTTAATGCAAAATGTGGAATAAATTAGTTCAAACATTGTTATTTTCTATTTTATGAATATTATTTCAGTGTTGTATAATTATTATTTAATATTCAATGTTGAAAAAATATTGTTTGCTTTAAAAAATCAATTTTTTTTAAAATTTCAGCAACCTGTAGACGTTAACAAACAAACAGTCTTCTTCTTGCAGACTGCAGACCTTTGGTCCACCTCTTCTCCTGCAGATGTCTGCAGATGTGGTCTGCAGACTGCAGACATTTTACCTCTTAAAAAACAAACATCACCTAAGTGTGAGGGGCACTCGATTCTTACCCTCCACAGTCCTAAGAGGGGGCAGACACCTTTCGAAAGGGAGGCGCGGTTTAAATGTCACTAGACAACACCACCGCTATCACTTGCAGTTAATTACAAAGTTGAAGATCTCGGTTACTTGTTGCAGAGAGGCAAACACACATTTCCATGCCAATATGAAAGCCAACAACAATCGTGTCTTAAAAAAACTCAATTACCAGCTAATTTCCTTTCCCATTTTTTACACCATTTTTATTATGGTTGATTGTTCAAACATAAAATCATGAGGAGTCGGTTAGACCAAACGAGAGGGCATGTTTGGTGTTGACAATGATAGACCACACCCTTCTGCATAACCCACCACCAAATTTTTCACACAACCGTCACAAAAAAAAAAAAAAACAAATTATGGCCAATACGCACGTAAATTTTTTTTCCACCACCTATGATTTCACAACTAATGGTTTGACTTGATTTCTCTCAAGAAGGTCTCCATAACTTCGAGCTGTTTGGATCGTCTAGGAGCCTACCACCTCAACAGTCTTCCCATGAAACGCTTCGTCGAGAACCCACACTATTTGAAGACCTTGATGACGACCTTGTGCAAGAAATTCAATTAGAACCGAATTGGATTAAATGAACATGCATGGCGATGAGTTTGAAGAAGAAGAAAAGGATGTATTTGAAGTTTTTAAAGGGAGAAAATGGGAAAATTTACTAATCGAGCCTATCGGCAATATTGGACTTCCGAGGAAAAAGTAATTTTAGCTCAACATTTTGTTCACGTGTCGGTCGATCAGGAAAAAGGAAATCAACATAAAAAAAAAGTTTGTGAAAATTCGTTCTTAAACACTTCAACGAACTTGCGAGCAGAAACGAGCGAGCGGTTGATTAACTAAACACAAAAATGAAAGAATATGTTCACAAAATTGAATTGGTTCAATAGTTTTTACATAAAAGCGGTACAATTTACGTTAATTTTTATTTATATTTATTTTTAATTACATTTATTATATTATTTATTATTAATTTTGGTTTATATTTATTTTTAGTTACATTCGTTGTATTATATTTATTTTAACATATAGGATCGTATACGTAAAAGTGGATGCAACGATTTGGATGTTATGGAAAAAATCGCTTGAAGATTACCAAGATAAACACAAACATGCTTTTAAGTACGTTATGCCATGGAAGCTTGTTACAGAACATGAGAATTGTCGCAACATCCCATTGTTGAACTAGGAATCCGGTTGTTGTTACGGTAAGAGAATATCATTGGATTCTACCAACTTCGGTGCATCCAAAAACTTCTGGGAAACCGACACGTCGATGTCGGACTTGAATGAATAAATCAGTCCAACGCAACTGAAGAAAAAGGGTAAACAACTCACTGGGTAGTCAAACCAACATCTGTTGGCTGACAAAATGGACGTGCACACGTTAAGGAAGGAAACGACATTTCAAGCGTTAGTGGATGCTAAACAACAAAATCTTTTAGAATCTACATCATTGAATTAAGAAACAACATGTAAGTGTCGCCCAATCAACAATAGATAGAGATTTTAAGATGTATACTTAGCCAAGCGATCGCCTAAAGTACATGGTGCGGAAAATCGCTATAGCCCGCAAACGACAGCTTGCAAAAAAAATAGAATTAGCCGAATGATCATTTAAAAGACATTTAATTTTTTTTTAAAATTTTCGTATTGTTTTTGGAATTTTCTCATTTTATTTTTTAGTTTTAATTAAGTAACATTTGTAATTTTAATAAAATTTAAATTAGATTTAACTGTTTAATTAATTTAAATGAACAAAATTCAAAAGTACACCAGGTAGGGGTGTTCAAAAAAAATCCGAATCCGAAATATCCGAAAATCCGTATCCGTATTATCCAAAATTTTGGATAATCGGATTATCCGAATTCAAAATATTAAAAAATATCTATATTATATATATAATATTATTTACATATATACTATATATTTAATCCAATCCAAGTTAACTTTAACCTTAAACTAACATAATACGCCTTTCTTGAATCCGAAATATTAAAAAATATATGAAGGGATAGGGTGCCTAATCCCAACGCGAATGGCTTCCCTATCCCACTACCTTTCCATAAAACCCGCGCGAAACCAAAGAGCGCGGAGGAAAACACTAACATTTTTAAGCCTGCGGAATCAGGACTGCCCGTGGAAGTTCATCCACGCGCAACGTGACTTCATCTAAATGACGTCACCATCTTAAAAGAATCTTCACGCGCCCATGTACGCGCGGAATATTTAACCAACATCAGTTTTTGGTACGAGGTACGGACGATCAAGAATGAAGAGGATCTGGTCAGATCTGGGCGCCCCTGCGCCAATCAGAGTCAAACACGTGTCAGTAGTGGTCCAACAACTACTGACTAGGAACAGTGACTTGACAGCCCCCATGCTTCTACCATGCTGACACTGTACTCAGGGCACTGTTCAAGCATGTCCGTTGCCGGACGTCACATCAGATGCCATCAGAAGGGTCAACCATACTGTGTCAGAGACAAGCGTCGCCTGCACCCAATCACGTCGCGCCACGTGGACTTGTAGCAGGCTAGGTCATGCTTTCTCTCACATCAGCATTTAATGTCACCTGATTCCCACCAATTTCATGGGCTGAAGGCATCTGGGCCCGTCAAGGCCCAGATCAGTTACAACATTTTACGGGCTATCTCACCCAGCCCATGTCTTCGCCTATAAATAGAAGACTTCTTCTCCTTTACAAGGGATCCACACTTACATGCAAGAATTAGCATAAAGATAATACTTGTAATAATTTTATAATCTCCAAAGTAATAACAATTATCTCTACATAGTGGACGTAGGTCACTCCCGACCGAACCACTTATATTCTTGTGTTTTCACTTTCACCACACACACACACACACTTTCACTTTCTACGGTTCCAGTTCTGCCACCGGTGTGAGCAAAGGGTTGTACATAAGCGAACACGTGTATAAATCTGTCGGTGGTTATTCTTAATCACCGTTATACTCGTTGTTTCTTCAATATAATATATATTGAATGTTTGTTTTAAGCAGGTTCAGTTTTAGACTTTTAGCATAAGAAGAAGTGATTTTTTTTTAGTTTCGAATTATCCGCTGGATTATTCGAATCCGAAATTTCGGATACCCAAAAATCGGATATCCGAAATTTTGGATTATCCGATTTTTGGATATCTAAAAATCGGATAATCTGACTTTGAACACCCCTACAGGGTAGGTGCTGCTAGTATTTTGATTTATTGGCTGGGGCTAGGGCACTTGCCTAGGGTGCCCATTCTATGATACCCAACAATATATGCTTAAACATGGACTCTTTATCCGAGTCAAACACTCATGCATTAGACTTGATTAGATAAATTAAGCCCGTCAAACTTACACAAACACTTACAAAATAATAATGGGGGAATTATCGGATCACACACACGAGTTTTGTACCCTAAACGTTGGTGAAACAATCAAACGAATAATTGTAGAATAACTAGTATTAATCTATTTGCAATTATGTTCGTAGTTGGATTTATGTGGAATTGATTGTTATTGCATGTTTACGTGGTATCGTATTCATAACTGACACCAAAAATATTTGGGCCAATTAGTTAGATTAGATGTTAGTTGTTTTATATGGATTTTATATAATATAAACAAGCCCAAACCAAACCTCTAGCCTAAAAACCTAAGACCTGACCCAAGGGAAACAAGCCCAAAAGCTAACAAACACGCCACATACCATGGTCGATTCCCCCGTGGTACACAAGGGCACCTAACGTGCCACAGGGTACGGGGAGTTCGGCTGTGGTATACAAGGGGACATCCTGACCAGCCCAATTGGTTTAGCCTTCTTAAATGCGTTTTAACACTTTTAATCATATTTTCACAACCTTAATCGCCCAAAACTCACCATTTACGAAAATATGAACCTCTAACCTATGTGTTCATCAAAATCCATCATCCTATGAGCTTAAGAAAATCTAGGATCAATATCTAGAAGAGCTTTAGGTGTGTTAATCAAAACTAATAACCTTGATCTTGTTTTATCTCTTTTAATCATGTTTTGTACAATAAACCCTAGTATCTGGATTTGACCAAAAGATGTTTTTATAATATAAAACCAATCAATGATTGTTATTATGTGTTTGTATGAAAAATGGTGATTTATTACACTAGGTTGTATTCTAGACCTAGGAACTTGCTTTATCTTGAAACTTTGTTGAAACTTTGAAGAACCAAGTTTTAGAGTTTTGATTCTTAGCATTGCATGATGATGTTTTGGATTGAGTTTATGATAGTATAGGTTAAATAATATGGTTTTTATGATTACTGGATTGAAAACATGAAGATGTTCATAACCTGCCATTAAAGGAAATTTTATTGATTTTGGGATTTTGATATTAAGAGCTAGACATGATATGGGTTATGTGATGTTAGAATGCTCATAGGAATGATTGTTAGAACTTTTCTTTCGCTGAAAATAAATCTAGGATCACGATCGACTTACTAAAAAGGGAAACTTTATGCATGTTAAGTGTTCAAAGTGTTCATAACTTACTAAAAGTGGAAAGCTTTCATGTTATACATGTTGTAGAATACGAGTAGAGTATTGTGTGACTTGTTGATTGTTATGACATGCTAGAAACCTTTTCTATGTGCCATATTTGACATGCTGTGAGTTTGTGTAACATGTTAGTATACTAGGATTGCATGATTGGGTGTAACATTTAATTCTAGGATATTCAAACGTGAACAACCATGAATCACTAAACGGGTCAGCTACGGGACATCGGGTCAAACTTGATCAGACTATTTTCATACACACAAACTAAGTCATTGTTTAAATACAATGGGTAGATTGGACAAACATCAAACTTGAATAAACACTTATATGCTATTGTATGATAAGTTTCCAGTAGTCGGGACACCTTTTCATATGCACGCATGATACTTTATTAGCACACAACCTTAAGGTGAGTTTCACGACCCCTTTTACTTGTTTTCCTACTGGGGAGAAACATGCTACAAACTAATTTAGATCACATATTACTAATTTATCACATGTGTACTTAGTGCCAACATATCACCTATTTCTACATTATCGAATCGTTAGTATGGGTTACATAGTTAAAAAGTCTTGGATAACGCTATTTGGTATGACAAACCCCATCTGCGTCGACCGGAGGTCGAGCAGGTGCAATATTGTCTTAACGTATTGCTAATGTTTGTGATAAACTTTCCAGGGAAAAAACACAAACAACTATTGAGAATCAGCTTCGGTTGCGAACCACTACAGGGACATGATCAAATGTCTATCTTGCATAGACAATTAGTTGATATATGTGCATTTGGGAACTATTACTACATGCAAACACTCACACATTTACTAATAATGTAACATTTCGCATTTTCAATTAAGCTTGTTCTATTATTTAATCAATAAAAACATTGCATTTCAACCTCTTTTGTACGTTTTAAAAATATTTCGTACCATTTTCGGGCTTATATAATTATATTATGAAGTTATAATAATATAAACTTAGTGATATAATTGCAAAAAAAAAAAAATTATTGCGTGGACCGAGACTTGAACACGCGTCCACAGCCGGCCAGACATGCACACGCATCTAAACCAACTGGGCTATAGCCCATGTTGTGATTTTTATCCAACCAAATCAAACACAAACCCTTTCCATATTGCACAATTGACTTTAGGAAGTCAACTGTGAGCCAATTCTTTCCAAATCAACATCAATCTATGTTAATTGCCCGTAATTATCTATAGTATGAATTGGCTGACCTACTCAGCTTTTTCCCCACGCAAGATTGTGTTTAAAACTTTCCAAATCACTCGATAATACGCGTATACTATAAAGAACGGATCAAAGCTTTCTAAACTTACAAATTCGTGTAATTAGTATAAATTGATCCCTTCTTTCTAACCTATGCACGCCGACATAGCTTTCCCTACCTTTAAATCTTGTTAAACATCATCTATAATCTGAATCATACGCGTGTTGACTTTCCCCTATGACTGGTTCGATCATATCTCTAACACGTTATATGTTCCAATTAAATGTTTGGTTTTGTTAGTCGGCATTATACAAACAATAGCCCCAACGTTTCTATGGGAATTGTTTGCTAATTCGCTTGATTAGATAGCTAGGGTTCGTATGAATTCGATTTGGGGATAACAACTCATGCAGTCATCAGTTAAAACTAAAACAAATTTGAATTTATCACCAACTAATCTGTGGATCAGTTGGTATTACTCTGCTAGTTAAGACATGGGAACCGATCTTGTACTGGAGTTCGAACCACGGCTCCACATCCTTTTTTTCTGAGCAATTTATGAATTAAACCAAGTAACCCTTATAACAAACTGATACTGGATTCAAACGTTCTCAGGTCTAGACCAAATGGTCTGGACTTGTGATTTAAATGCTTGATTCGGCCAAGGACTCGGGTTCGAGTCCTGGCACATACAACAATTTTTTTGAGCTTTTCCCTTATAATTATACTTTCTATTATTTTTTTTAAAATAGTTTTTAAATACTTAAAGTGGTTTATAAATTCTATAAAAATTATTTTAAGTTATTCTAATGATAAAGTTTATAATACAATTTTTAATTTTTCAAAAAATACTTATTTAATATATATAATATATATTACAAGTTTATTCAATTATAAATTGAAAATTTTATAAAAATATCTAAACAATTTTATAAAATTCCACAAAAATTATCCTAAACTTATAGACCAATAAATATTTCAGAAATAAATTTTATTCCAGAAAAACGTTTATTCAATATTTTTAATTAATTTTTAACATTTTAATCATAAATAAATCATAATAAATTCATTTTTCACTATGTTTACATTAAAATTTTACATAAATTATTTTTGTTCATTTAGAACAGAAATATAAATTTTAATTTGAAACTTCATAATTTTAATATTTTTAGACATTAATACTATATTTTGATAAATAAACATAAATATACTAAATATTCAATTTTTAAGAAAATTATTTTATAAAAATTATTTTCATATTTACAACCTTATAATATGACCATCCTTAATCAAAATTTTACAAAAAGTCTTTTATTTATTTATTTTTCAAATTTCTTTTATATATTATTTCATTAACAATTTATCTAAATTAACGATTAATCAATTATCAATCCCCAAATTAGGAACCCTAGAAATACTTGTAGACTAGAAAACTGAGACTTTTAAGTTTTCCCAATACTTAATTATTGCCTTAAAAATAGGGTGATATTTGGACACAAGAGCCACAATTATTCTATATCAAGGGATTCAATTCTAGCACTAAGGTGAGTTTACATAGCCCCTTTTACCTTTTTCACAATTTTGGGGTGAAACATGTTACAAATTTCAATTTACAATTCAACATAAGTGTCTATGTATTATTCTATGTTGCATTATGTCTTAAACATTACTAGGGTAAGCACAATTAGACTAGCATAATCATTAACTCCATATAAGCCAATGATATACAATGATAGATCTATTGGACTGACAACCCCACCCGGATACGTGTACCTCCAGTATGGGTAGCGTAGGTGATTGTTATCAATCATGTAACAAAAACGAGTGAACCGTATGCGTATGGGATGGACCACAATATTCTAGTCACAAGGTTTGATTATGCACACGATTTACCTAGTAGTTTTGTTTTCACATATGGACTAGACATGCCATGACACTCGAATTGTACAAGATTTTTTATTCAATATACAAACCTATGTAATTCTCACCAACTTTTGTTGACCCAAAAATATTTTCAAAATTAACATGTTTCAGGGAACAATGAAGCTGAGGGTTAGAGTATGCTTGAAGGATCTATTTCAATATATACCATGTGCTACTGAACAATCTTTCATACGTGACACCTCGATATTTCCGCCATCGGTTGAGGTATTAAAATAAAACCTGTGAACCCACCAACCATGGTGTTGACACAATTTAGCTTATTTTCTCAGAATTGTTAAGGTACACTTGGGCTAGGAGGCCACCGGAGGAGTTTCATGCATTGCTTACCAAATCAGTTCATGCGCTTCAGTGTTATGTGGCTTTCATAGAATTTGCACATGTCGTGCACATAGTTATATTTCATTTTGCTAAACTTATTTTGCTTCCGTTGTATAATTATTCAAAATATTTTAAACTCATGTTGAATGAGAAACGTTGTTTTCAACTCATATAGTGGTTGTTCAACGTGATCAATGACTTGAATCCTGGTATGTCACAAGCCTCCCAGTACAATCCTACAGGTGGAATTTGAGGGTGTGAGAACTTCCCACCTAAGATTTCAATTAATCATGTACTGTTCCTTTATTTTCATCCTAAACTACCCCGAACTATCCTTTAGTCGTGCCACTCTTCTGAGGTATCTTAAGTAATTTTTCTTTTTCCTTTTCATTTAAAAATTAATTAAATATTTAAAACACGAATAAAACTAAATTTCATTAAAACTAAAACATTACATAATTCAAATGAAAAAAAAATCAAAATACGAAAACATAAATAAAAAATTACATGGATATAAATTAAACTACTCCTTATCCGATTTGAGGTAGGCTAGATCTAGTGTTTTAAGATGCTCCACAAGATCAGATCAAAGTAAAAAAATGTGAGTTTGCATTAGAAGTTGATGAGCACTTTCACGATCACGTTAGGGTTGTTCACTAGTTGAGCCGAGTCGATCCACGGCAAACTCGGGCTTGGCTCGATTATAAACCCAGTCGGCCTGGATTTGAAACCAAGTTGAATGTCTAAGTTCAAACTCGACTTCGTTTATATCTGTGTTGGCTCAGCTTGGCTTGGTTATGCTCATATTTAAAAAGAAAATTTAATACATAACTTTCAAATTTCAATAGTCTAAAATATATTCAATAATTCGAAAGAGAACACCCGAAATAAGTTCAACCTACTACATTAGAAGCCAAAATCATGTTCAACCAGTTACAAATAACTTTGAAGTTTCAATGAAATACAATATATCTTCATTAACATCTTAATCAACCACCAATTATGCCCTATATTGGGAATCACGCTACCCGTTTTGATTTTTGTTTTATAAAATCTAATTATATAAATTAGTCAATAAGTTCATATTAACTCATATGCGAAACCGTGTAAAACAAAACCGGATCCGAACCGTTGCATAAATATAAACACTAACCGATTTTATTATTCTATAAATAATTAAATCAACGACTCCTCAAATCCCTCAACCGTTTCTCCAAACAATTAATTCGTAATTATTTCTCAAATAACTATCAAAATATTTAATCCCGCAATCTAGTATCCGTAACTCGTTAACTAATATTTAACCATTATGCATCATTGTTTGTTCATTGTTCAAAGTGTAACTTTTTGGGTCGTACCTCGATGGTTTCATACTTGTTTGTTTGTTGTTCAAAGTGTGATTGTCATACAAGATTATTATAACAAGGTTTCATACTTGGCCCTTGAGTGATTTATACTAGTGTATTATGTGTTAGTCCATATATTAAACAAAGTGGAGTTTTTAAAGTGGAGTGAAAAACTGTGAAGGATGTATTGCATGAAAATAAAATTCGAAAGCATGTTCGGTTTAGTTAGGAAGATTCAGTTTTTAAATGTACATCAATTTAACTTCCTGAATTAACACATCTATTGCAAATATGTGAATGAGATATGATTTCAGACCTTAACTTGCATGGGGGGCGTTTGGAGCCTTTGTTTTTTATGCTATAGTGTTTCGAGCGGATTTGCTTGAAGGCAAGCAAAGCGTAAGTTTGGCGATGTGATGGATGGTTTTTAGAGTGGAGTTTAAAGAGTTTAATAGTAAGTTATTATTAGTTTTTATGTGGGAAATTGTGTGGAATTAGTTGACTATGGTTTATTGTGTTATTGTAGGTAAAACACATATATGTAAGAAATTATGAAGAGAGAAAAAGGCTTAGGAGCTAAACCAGGAAGTAAAAGAAACGTTACCCTGGAACTACTCTAGGGTCGTAACTTTTATGGCCCTGGACCATAAGTTTTGTAGATGCATTTTGTGCGACTAATGCTTTGGATTACATTTAACATATGTTTTTGTGTTTAGTCGTTTGGTCGAAGGAAGATTTATATGGTCGAAGGAGTGTTTTTGAACGGGCGAAGGAAGCTCAAATGTGCGAAGGAGAACTGGAGGTCGAAGGTAGAAATAGATTTTTATGTATTGCTTGGTTCGACCAGTGTGATTGGTCGAACCTGCACATTCGACTATACTATATGGGCGAATGTGCAGGCCTATATAAGGCCAAGTTCATTTTTCAAATGTAACTTTTGTCATTTTTGTTTCCCTCCAGTCTAGTGTTCTCCCTAGGGTTTTGAGTCAACTTTGTTCACGTATGTAATTGATTATAAACGTCATTCTAACGTGTAATTGAGTTTGATAATTAATGAAATGAATGT
Source organism: Ambrosia x helenae (assembly GCA_030844895.1). Lineage (NCBI taxonomy): Eukaryota > Viridiplantae > Streptophyta > Magnoliopsida > Asterales > Asteraceae > Ambrosia > Ambrosia x helenae. Next base: position 41,277,038 of record CM061223.1, read on the forward strand.
TTTGAAGATGATTTCTGCGTTTTGTTGATATTATTATCATATTGTAACTGATTCAAGGTTTCCGCACTTGAATTAGTAGACTTGTTTGATCAATTCAATTGTTTTTGTCAATTCGATCCTCCTACAAGTTTTGGACCCATCAGGATAGGTATCAAGAGAGCCACATATCAGAGTCTTAGAGGTGTAAACTCCATACTGGAGCCGTAAGTTACAGTGCCCTTGCCACAAGTTACGGATGACGAGTAGACAACTTAATACAAACCCAATTTTTAGGGTTTTAAAGACACTTTTGATTCCTATTCATATGTAATACCTTTGGGACAAATTATGAGCATCAATTGGAGATTTTGGAGCCTTTCAATCATCCATCATGCCATCCAACAGTAGTTTTGAAGATTCAATGGAGATCATAAGCGACTAATCTATTTGTGGTTTCCTACAGGAGGATGATTCTTATATATGGATGATTTCTTTTGGTTTTACTTTGTATTTGGATTATGCAATCTAAGCATTTGATAATTTTTGCTATTTGATTTGTCTATTTGATTGTAAATGGTTGATTTTACTTAAAACCTTGTTCTTTAATTTTCAGTTCCCGGTAGTTCTAGAATTGAGATCTATTAGAGAAGGGTTTGGTTTGGTAATAATTAATTAATGATCGTTTTATAACCTCTCATTGTTTTGCAATCATAGTTTCGTCGTTTTATCATAATAAACTAACTAAATGAATCCAATTTAAATCCATAACATGGAGGAATCGCCTTTTCCAATTATTTACAAATCATTGTTAATTCCGTTTTAAATCAACTCTACACCGCACGATTTTTCTTTTTAGTATATTAGTTAATTAGTAATTCAATAATCAAAACAAAACACTTTCTACAATACTCCTCGTCGTTCAACACTAGACTTACCTTGTCTAATAAAGAACTAGGGACTGATTTAAAAAATTTTTTGACTAACCCTTCGACATCGGTCAATGATTAGCCTTTTGGACACTCCTAAGGCTGATTTAGATTTATCCTTGTCCTTTTAATTTACAACCTTCTCTTGTCTTCCCCTTTTCCAACTTATCTTCGGTTAACTAATCCAATGTAACAACCTAGACATATCCCACATCGTCTATCGTCCGTGGATAGGATAGATCTTGGTTCATAAGTAATGTATTGCCTCATAAATCACCAACGTGTTTTGGGCGTATATGGCTGTGAGCACATGAGAACTCCATATTTAAGCGTGCTCGAGTCACAACAATTCCATGATGGGTGGCCCATGGGAAGTTTTCACTCGGGCAACCGAAAACAAATCCGTGAGCTTCTAGTGGGAAAAGCGGACAATATTGGTTGATATTAGAGGCATGGTATTACAGATTGGTATTAGAGCCACTCCTTTGCCATCTGGGATGGTGGGGCAAACCTTATCGAGGACGATGAGTCCCTGACGGGGGTGATTGTAACACCCTAGGCATATCCCACATCATTCGTGGACAGGAGAGATCTGGGTTCATAAGTAATGTCCTGCCTCATAAATCATTTTTGTGATACCCCAAGAAAATCCCACATCGGCCGTGGCCAAAAAAGATCCTTGGTTCATAAGTAATATTCTGCCTCTTAAATCACCAACGCGTTTTGGGGTTTAATGTTAGTGGATGAGAGAACTCCACAGTTAAGCGTGCTCAGGTGGGAGTAGTATAAGGATGGGTGACCTCTTGGGAAGTCTCCACTGGGCAACCAAAAACAAATCCGTGAGCTCTGGGTGTGCAAAGCGGACAATATTGGTGGTGAGAGGGGCCGGATGTTACAATTTTAGGCACATATGGCTGTGGAGCACATGAAAACTCCATAGTTAAACGTCGTCGAGTGACAACAGTTCCATGATGGGTAACCCCTGATAGATGCTTAGCACACTTGAGCCTGGATTTTTTTCCTTATAATTGTGAATCCTCAAGTTTGCTTTTACTTTACTATCGTCTGGCTTCGACTATTTGTATTTGCCTGTTTTCTTAAATTGCTTAACACTATAAATTTCTGAATTGTTTGTTGTAGTTTATAAAAATAAAATGTGAAAAAAGACTAATTTTTTTTCCACCTAGGACCACCAAAATGGTTGGACCGACTCTGGTGCATCATTTTATTTATATAACTCTATTAAACATACAACAATGATACTAACTCTTTTGTCTTTACTAGCTAAGGTAGGCCTAAATGATAATTTGATCTTCACCAAGTATTAAAAGGTTTTTCAAACATTTTCAAACAAGTTTCGGCCTTCGTATTAACTTGCACAAATCTGTTCTATTTGGTGTTGGAGTGTCCAAATATGAAATTAAAAGGGTAGCTGATTCCCTATGTTGTAAAGATGGCGACTTTCCGTTTTTATATTTGGGAGTTTAGGTTGGCGCTAATATGAACCGTATTTCAAATTGGAACCCGGTGGTAAACATGATTAGAAGACAGTTGTCGCAATGGAAGGCCAATACTTTGTCTATTGGAGGTCGTCTTACTTTGGTTAAATCGGTTCTACACAGTTTACCAACGTATTATTTGTCTCTCTTTAAGGCGCCGGTTAAGGTGTTAGATACTTTGGAAGGTTTAATGAAGCATTTTTTATGGGGTGGATCAGAGGGTGTCCTAAAAATTAATTTGGTCTTGTGGGTAGTTATTACCAAACCAATTATTGAAGGTGGATTGGGGGTGACTAGACTCGAGTTGAGTAATAATGCTTTGCTTTTAAAGTGGCTATGGCGGTATAAGATTGAAGAACAGGCATTATGGAGGCGGGTCATTGATGCGATACATGGTTCTACTCGAAGATGGGGGCCAATTCCTATTAATAAAAATGTCACAGGAGTATGGAAGAATTGCATGTTTTTTGGAACAAATGTAGGGTTAAAGGGGTTGATGTTTACAATATGATCCGAGGAAAACTTGGTAACGGGTTAGGCGTTCGTTTTTGGTTGGATTGTTGGCTGTGTAATGTTCCGTTAAAGGAGTGCTTTTCGAACCTGTTTACGCTGGAAAAAAAATAAGCAGGTTTGTGTTGCTGAGCGATGTTGTAATTCTGCGGCTGTTAATGTTGTTAACTGGGAATGGAGAAGGATAGTCGAAGGCAATGTTGCAGTGGCCGAAAGGGATGTAGTGGAGGTGATGTTGCAGCAAGTGGTTTTTTCAGATAGAATTGATAGCTGGGAATGGAACGATTGTAGGAACTATGTGTTTTCTGTGGCGGATGCCAAGAGATGGTTGCGGGGATCGGGTGGTAATGAGCGAAGCGTTTTTCAGTGGAGTAAGTCGGTGCCAAGTAAATGTAACGTGTTTATGTGGCGAGCCGTTTTGGACTGACTTCCTACTAAGATGGCGTTGTTGCGAAGGCACATCCAACTCGAAAATTTAATGTGTGAATGGTGTGATTCTAAGGAAGAAACCACTGAACATTTGTTAACAGGTTGCTCGGTTTCAGCGGGCGTTTGGGGTGCTATTTCGAGGTGGTGTCGTATTCCGGAAGTATATGCGTTTGACGTTTTGGATTTGGTTCGTCTCCATGATCAGTACGATGGGAGTGGAAACAAGAAAAGGGTGCTTCATGGCATAGTTATCATCGTTTGTTGGCGTCTTTGGAAGGCTCGGAATGAAAAGGTTTTTTCCAAAAAAAATAGTAGCGTTGTCGACATTGTTGCCGATGTGAAGGCTTTGGGTTTCTTATGGTACAAGCATAGATTTAGGCAATGTACGGTGGATTGGGATAGATGGTGTTCCTTTGATGTAATGTAATTATTATTTTGGTGTTTGGCTAGCTATTTCCGCCTTGGTAATAACTAGTTGTTTTGTGGTTGAATGAAGGTTGATTTAAAAAAAAAAAAAAAAAAAAAAAATCTAACATAACTTATGTATTCATGTACCTTCGTTAATTTTTATTTTTTTTTTGGAGAGTAGTGTTTCAGCGGTAAATCCTGTGTTGCAAAGCGACCACTGCCCAGGATCGAATCCCATAGCACCACACAGGTTTCTCCTTTCAAACCCAAACGGTTATTTTTTCAGTGGAGCGTGAGATTCGAACCTGAGACCAAACCCGGGCAGGAACCCTCCAAGGAGGTAAACCTTCTCACCTCAAACCAGCTGGGCTGGAGATCATCGGCAATATCTTCGTTAATATATACATCCAATATAGCAAAATGTGAAAAGTGAAGCGAAAATTAGTTTGTTTGATTTTAAGCTATTTTGTAACACGTTTAAAATTTTCCACCCGTTTATAAATGTTGTATAAATGTAATTTCTTATTATGTTTTGTAAAAGTAATTTTTTTACCATTAAGTTAACTTTATTTATCAAATACATAAAAATGTTTAAATATTAATGTTTAAATAAATATTTAAACATTTTTTTTTTGGAAAATAGGGATATTATTCTCTCACTTTTCTTGTTTATTATTATAATCATTACTGTATTCTGATAAAAATTACATGTTTCCACAAATTCCCTCTTGCATTTTGTGATTTTGTCCTTTTTTTAATTTTGAGAGAATTTTAAATATTAAATACATAAAAAATACACACAAATATTTGTACCCTAGCTTCCTCATATTCTACACATCATACACACAAAATGACTAATTATAATGATTTAAATAAAAACAGTAAATTGTAGAAATCAGACCCTTTCATGATCAATAATTATGAAAAGAATAAATCTTGGTATAAAGTATTCCCCAACATCCAACATGCATGTAGACATATAGTTACGGGTCCTCTTTTATGTCTCTCTTGATCTATAAATACACACACAACACCCACTGTCCTCTTCAATGTTTCATTAAACCCTAGCTAATTAATAAGTTATATACGTTTATAGAGAGAGAAACTAGAGAGAGAGAGAGAAGATAGCCATGGATGAAGGACATCATGAGAAGGTGGTGGAGACTGTGCTAGCAGGCAACTATGTGGAAATGGAGGTTGAAGGGAAGCCTAAAAATGTCAAGTCCACCATTTCTAACTTCTTTTGGCATGGTGGTTCTGCATATGATGCATGGTTTAGTTGTTCTTCAAATCAGGTATAACTACTTACTAGTAGGATAGGGTTTGCTATTCTAAATTAAAGAAATTTACGGTGCAACTTGTTGCGTGTTCGACAGTCATCTTGCTGCAAATTTACCTTTTATTATGAAATGAATTAGATAAAAAAAAAAGTAAAAATAACTTAATGTTGTATTAAAACACCATAAGCAGATATATAGTTTATCTGATAACAAATGTGAGGTTGTGAGTTCAAATCCTTACAAATGCAAAGTTATGTGAAAATAAGGTGGTATAAAAATGTTTTCAAACATCGTATATGGTTTTTCGTACCATGAAAGTGTCGAACGACACTTGTACGAATGATCGGCTTTCGATAAAGATGTTGAAACATTCATGAGTAGAGCTTGATAGATGTGTATGTATTATTATTATTTCGGGAAAAAAATAGCTTAAAGAATAAATTGTCATCTAAAATATATTAAAAATAAACAAATAAATTTGTGACCAAACCAACCTTTTAAGGGCAATTCTGTCATCAAAAAGGTGAATTTGACAAATATCTTCTAAGATGGCTTTATTTGTTATACAATAATACAACTTTTTGTATACTTAACAATTATTATTTTATTTAAGTAGTTGATATTGGTGTTTTTAGGTATATGGTATTAGTGTTTTTTAGGTATTAAATTATATGAAAAAAAGGGTACTCGTATGTATAACATAAGGCAAGTGAATATGTTTTAGAAGAACTATGAAAAAAATCAAGAAAATAATATATTATAACTTGATAATCATTAATTGTAATATCCAGAAACGTCATTGAGGTTGGTGGTCCAATGGTAGAAACAAAGCTTCTAGGAACACTTAAGGGGGAGGTCATAGGTTCAAGTCCCACAAGGAGTGAAATTTGCCGTTCAAAAAAAAATTGTTTATTCACTTTTGTTGTTAGATCTTTAACACATGAATCTAAAAAAAATATAGTTGTTTAATGATGTCATGTCATCATATGTTTTTTTAGGAGTTACACGTTAAGTGATGTGTCATGATCTTATTGGTACAGGTGGCACAAGTGTTGCTTACACTACCATACTCATTTTCACAACTAGGAATGCTCTCAGGGATTTTGTTCCAAATTTTCTATGGTTTGATGGGAAGTTGGACTGCTTACCTCATCAGCATTCTCTATGTTGAATACAGAACTAGAAAGGAAAGAGAAAAGGCTGATTTTAGGAACCATGTCATCCAGGTACAACTCCTCAATGCATGTCTATGCATCTATCACTTGTACATCTTATTTTCTGTTATAAGTTGCTTGTACATCTAGCTTGTAGTTTATGTTGGATATGTTTGACCTTTAGTGTTGACTATTTGTAGTGGTTTGAAGTTCTTGATGGATTGCTTGGAAAGCATTGGAGAAATGTTGGTTTGGGATTTAATTGCACTTTTCTACTCTTTGGATCTGTGATTCAACTCATAGCTTGTGCAAGGTACAATTCTTAATTAAACATAATTTACAATTCAATAAAGCTCTAACACATTTTTTTTATTTCCCAAATGTGTTTATTAACCGCGGTAGCAAAAAAGCTTTATAGAGTTGTACAATACGACTTAGGATTGTTTCGTTGGATCAAACTAGATATCAGATAAGAATGACAATGATTATAATGTAACTTGATCACTTTAATAATTAAGATGTGACACATTATCTTTGCACGTATAGTTGTAATGGTCCACATTCACATGTTATTTGCAACTAAAATATGTTGTGTTGTGTACATATCATGAATGCAATAAACGTCTTAATGATTTGTGGGTTTACGCAGCAACATATATTACATAAATGACAACTTAGACAAGAGGACATGGACATACATATTTGGTGCATGTTGTGCGACTACAGTATTTATCCCGTCATTTCACAACTACCGGATTTGGTCGTTTCTAGGATTGATTATGACCACGTACACTGCGTGGTACCTAACTATCGCATCACTCCTCCACGGCCAGGTTTTTATCTTCTTCTGCCATTTTACGTTATAATGACTTGTACATCATGCGTTAGTTAAATTGCAATCATAATGTCAAATCAAATATCACACGTTATAATGTGTGTTTTGCATATCATGTCAGTCAATGATATGGTTATGCGTGGCGTTGATCATTGGTTGGTCGACCCCACGAAACATATTATTAATTTCAATATAACTCTATTATTTTTTTAACCTACTTTAGTTCCTAACTCATTCACTAAAATAATGGGGATGTTCACTTTGTAAATTTGTATGAACATTGTAAAACATAGGGAAGTAGAAGATGTTTGTTTAAATTAAAAGTATAGGGGTGTAAAATGTTAATTTTGTAGGTGGAAGGGGTGAAACATACAGGTCCAGCAAAGATGGTTCTATACTTCACGGGAGCTACAAACATTCTCTACACGTTTGGGGGACATGCTGTGACTGTGTAAGACAACCCACCCTATTCTTTACCATAATTCCAAAATACACCCCTGCATTTTTATATTAAATTTAATGGGTATGACTGTCACGTAGCATCACTTGTGCTTTGTATGTGGGTCTTATCATCATGTTGATAATAACTAGAGCTTGTTTGCTTTCAACTTTTCTTTTTCTTTTTTCCTTTTCATCCATCCACTCATGTAAAGGATCTTTAGAGATAAAAGGGTAGATTGAGGACAAAATTTTCATTTTAAATATATTATCAAAATACATTTTATAAATTTATAGATAATGAAAACATCATGAGCAACTGAGGATTTAACGGGTCCACATCTCCATCGGTGAGTATCATTAGGGACGGGCAAACAAGCGCCCATTGTTAATGAGTGACCGCAACAATGTCATTACCTGACCTCCATAACCCTAGATTGTTGGCGGTCTTAGAGGTAGAAAAGTCATTTTAAAGATGGTTTTGAGATTTTGTGTTGTATATCCTACATAGTTGATTTAGAGTTAACAACATTCAAGCGATACATCATCCGATATAAATCATATAAGCGTTAGGTTTTTTATTTTCTATCCGCTTTGTGTTTATGCATCGTCTTTTCCCACAAACATCAAACGAATACGACAAGTATTTTTATTTATTTATTTATTTATTTTGGTATTTCACGGCTTTAGAATTAAAATCTTAAATAATATAAACAATAATAAATATACTAGTAGAAAAGAAAAATAATTAATCTCTAGATAATTATTTAAATATTTTTCCCTTTCTGAAAACGACTTGGGCTTGTGCTTGTTTCTAAAACATGATCTGACCCAATGAATTTTCACTGCTATTATAAGATTCCTAATATTTTGACTGGTCCCTATCTTAATCACTGTGCTCTCACCCACACCTTTGCTAAATTCTTTTCTGATACATGACAGTTTAAACATGTTAAATTACCTCAATACCCCTTTTTTTCAAGCATGGGTGACATAAAGTCATTCTTTTTGGGGACACCCTTTTCTGTCTTCTTCCACTTTGTGTCATCAACTTTCTATATATAAAAGTTATCTTTTAATATAAATAACTTTATGTCACATGAACCCATGAATTCATTTGATCAAAACAAATGGGCCTAAAGTTTTGGACAGTAAAAGTTGGGCTTTGGGCCCATTTGCTAATGAAGATTAACTATTGCTAAGGAGGATTATTGGTGTCTTAACAGGGAAATCATGCATGCAATGTGGAAACCACAAAAGTTTAAGGCGATTTACTTTTGGGCTACCGCGTATGTTTTAACACTTACACTTCCATCGGCTTCAGCGGTGTATTGGGCTTTTGGCGACTCGCTACTCAATCACTCAAATGCCTTTGCCCTTCTCCCTCGATCCCCATGGAGAAACATGGCCGTGATCCTTATGCTTATTCATCAAGTAAGTTATTAGTACGATACTCGCTTACTCAATTAAGACATGGTTGGCCACCCAAACATGCCTTCAAAACCGGTCACTTTTATTATATAGTGTAATAAAGTTGTTGAATTTGAAATGTTGACATAAATTTGGTCTTTTTGCAGTTTATAACGTTTGGGTTTGCTTGCACTCCATTGTATTTCGTGTGGGAGAAAGCAATAGGGATGCACGAGTGCAAGAGCATGTGCAAACGGGCTGCAGCGCGCTTGCCTGTGGTCGTCCCCATTTGGTTTCTTGCTATTATCTTTCCATTCTTTGGACCTATCAATTCAACCGTTGGATCTCTACTTGTTAGTTTTACTGTCTACATCATCCCCGCTCTTGCTCACATGTTCACCTTTCGGTCGGCTGCTGCACGAGAGGTATTTATTCAATTTCCTCTTTTATACCATGTACTATATAGTAGTGACAAGACGGGTAGGTTAGGTAACAGGTCAAAAATAGGTCAAAATGAGCCCTATTTACTTAGGTTGACTTACGAACACCTTTGTGTTCATTTTTTTAGTACCATACAAATTAATGAGTACATTCATCATGATTTAAAAGTTGCAAAAATTAAATAGAAAATTTAAACGACTTTCAACCTATTTGACTCATTCAATTTGGTAATGCAGAATGCAGTGGAGCCCCCTCCAAAGTTTTTCGGACGATGGATTGGCACATACACGATCAATGTCTTTGTAGTCGTGTGGGTCTTCATTGTTGGATTCGGGTTTGGAGGATGGGCAAGCATGACAAACTTCATACACCAAATCGACACATTTGGAATATTTACCAAATGTTACCAATGTCCGCCGCAACTTCCACCACCACCGCTGCTTAACGCAACCACGCCAAGCGCGTCTCCAGCCAACCACCTCCAACTACTAGGGAGTGTGTTTCACAAGCCTTGAAACAAAGCTTCTATCATTCCCACCAACCTTAATCAAATCAGTGTGATCACTTTTTATTGTAGCATAGAAAATATTTGGAATTGATTTATGAGAAAATATTATTTTCATATTCCTTGTAATATTTGTTGTGGTTTTGCTTTTGACACATTTTGTAGCACATCACATACTACTACACCATATGCAACGGCATAGAGAGTTTTGATATCCGACGTCGTTTTGCAATCTTGCGATCGTCACACGTACCTGAAAACGCACGACCATAGAATGGAGACTTCTGCGATTTCACGCATACTAAACTCGATCTCGACTAATTTTTCGTGATTTTATTCTTTTTTGTTTGTCTTTGTAACGTAATAAGAAATGTGATTTGTAAGAATCTAAAGACTTGTTTGAAAATACTATTCTATGTTAAATATAATGTGATGCTATTGTATTGGTAACGAAATAACATTTTAAAAATAATATATACAAATAAATGTGACTTCAAATTGTTTTATACATATAACTACTAATTATTTTAACTTATTATGATAAATAATGTTGAAATATCTATAACCACTTTAAATGAATCATTAGATACAAATTAAGAAAACTACGAAGAGTAAAATTAACAGAAAAGAACTTGGAAGTTCAATCAAATTATACATATCATGGTTGCGTTTTCTAGCTAACTAATCATGTGGCGGGCTGATCTGAATACGCTTTCTACGCGGTTAACTTTAGCTAGGAGAAATATTTATGTGGACTTGCTTGATTGCTTGATTGTGTGTTATGTGATGCGGATTCGGAGTGGGTAAAACACCTGTTTGTGGACTGGAGGGTTGTGATGGAAGTTTGGTAATGGATTGATGCAAAACTACTATCAAGTTAGAGGTCTCACTAGTAGTCTCTCTATTCTTACGGTATAGATGTAAGACTGTCTACATTTTATCTATTTCAGACATTACGTTAACTTTGCTATTGGTTGAATTTACTGAGTATGATGATGTTGATGTTCGCTCAACATTTTCTCTTACTAATCTATTATATCTTTTCTAACATGAGAAGTGCTAAAGGTTTTAGATGTCGATTAAGCATGATTTACAAAATACGCACATACGTTACAATACATTCGTACTTGTGTGCATGTTTCTTTTTTTGCAAACATGTTAAAACAAAGCTTGTTGATACACACACAAGTCTAATGTACCATGTCAACTCACAACACGTTTATGGCAGGTGAAAACTGAGGGGCTGTTTGGTAGCCTCTTAATGAGGCTCTGAACCATTCAGTGCTGAATGATTCAGAATTCAGCACGTTTGTTTCAGCTTTTGAATGAAATGACTAAGGCTGAATCATTCAGACTTGAGATGTAGCTAGACCATTAAGCACTGAACTAGGCTGAACCTTAATGATGCTCTTCTATCAATGTGAGACAAGAAAACTAACTATTAAGAGGTCCAACTTAATGATTCAACACTTAACCATTCAGACCTCTTAATGATTCAGCGCTTAATCAACCAAACAGCCCCCTAGTAAACTAACAAAAACCTACGTATAATAAATCCATTGTAGTCATGTACAGCCATGATGACTATATGAAACCCAATATTGTTTTCCAAACTTCATCTAGTAATCTAAAATTCCTTTCGAATACCAACAACAAATATAACAGAAATGATTCACTTGGTACATAAATAAACTTACAATGGTCAACATTTTATAAATCGTCCCAACGAAAACGCTGCAAGCAGCCAAAACGATGCAGAAGCAAGTGTACCGCTAAAGGCTTGACACAACCCTGAAATAAGTTATCAAGAACATAATGAAAATGGAATTGAAAGGTCCGCAACAGCAAAATGGTTCATTCAAAGCATACCATTGAGACACCGATAGATAGTGTTGGACACGAGACATTCCCAAAAGGATAAATCAGGATACCATTGTTTTGAGTTTGACAAAATGCATAATGGATTTTCATAAAGTCATCAAAGTAATTGCAGATATAAAAGGATGAAGAAGGGAATAACATACATGATGTAGAAACATGTGAAGACACGTTTCGTATAGAGAAACAGAGAAAGGGTGATGTTCCAAGAGAGGGATATATATGATCCATACCTTCTTTTAGCGCCAATAAGCCATGATGAAAATTGAATATTGAGGTTTGAATGCAAAGACACGGTATATCAAAAGCGTCAACAGTCTGCTTTAGCCGATTTTGATTAAAGATATGGCATGAACCGCTAATATAACGTAAACATTGTTGCAACACAGAACAACTTTAATAAAAACTAAGACGCATCCACAAATCAGTCACAAATGGATTTACTAACATCAATAAAAAACTAAGACTAGAGCATCCACAAATCTGTCACAAGAGCACCATGTACTGAACAAAAGAGAAGGTGAAAATCATAGACGACCACTGTGCTTTGAGAAAGTGTGGAATAAAAGGGAATAAAATGGCGATAAAGACAGTCTTCTGCCAATGGTGTATGACTCAGTTATAAATGTTTTATTCGCGACAAAATTCTATGGTCTTAAATCGAGTAATGCAGTATTATGGCAAAATTATGAAATATGATTTTCAAACTTCTAATTGATTGAGACTACTAAGCTTTTTCTGCAAACCTGGTGTGCTGATTCATGTTTGTATTGAGTTGGGTTACAACTTATATGAAAACAAGTTCATACATTTTACAACAAATGGTTTTCAAATCAAACACCAAGTTCAAAAATGTATCACAGATCAAAACAAGTTCCTCAACAAAAGAGTACCACACAATGGTCATATAATTTTAGTAGTAGACACAACACGAGGGTTACATCACTTGATCCACATATCAAAAGATCTCATACCAAAACTTATATCATTGATACAGCACCAAACAAGACTGTTATATTAACCATTTGATTTCAATCAAAAGTTAAACCAAGATACAGCCAGTACCATACCATACCATATTCATAACCATCAAAAACCATAAAATCAACTAAAAAAAGGTTACCACCATTCACAAAATGGATCCACCATTAATTCATCATCACCAACATAAAAAAAACAAACAAAACAGTAAATAAAAAACTAACACCAACCAAATCCGATAAAACCACATCTAACACTTTTACCTAACGGCCACCACCACTTGGACACTCCCTAGCAAAATGCCCTTCTTCACCACACTTGTAACAACCGCCACCACCACCTCCTCCACCACGTCCACCACCATAACCACCGCCACCACCACGTCCACCACCGTAACCCCCACCACCGCCGTAACCACCACCACCTCCACCGTAACCACCACCACCCTGACTACACTCCCTAGCCATATGCCCAGACTCCCCACACTTATAACAACCGCCGCCGCCTCCACCACCGCCGTATCCGCCGCCACCACCGCTACGTCCTCCACGGCCACCATAACCACCACCGCCTCCACCGTACCTATCACCACCGCCTCCTCCGTAACGATCTCCACCACCGCCTCCACTGCCACGTGTACTGCCTTGCACAGGAGCCTCACCAGGTCCAGTGACGTCAGCAGCCTTAGTCCTACCATCAGATCCAGTCTCCACCACAAACTCCACAGTCTCACCCTCGCCTAAACTCCTAAACCCATCGGTCCTAATCGACGACTGGTGAACGAACAGATCTTCACCACCGTCTTCAGGGGTAATGAACCCGAACCCCTTTGTGTCGTTGAACCACTTCACGGTTCCTGATTGCCTATCGCTGTCAGCTGCTGCCATTGTTGGAAGGAACCCTAGAAACCCTAATTGTTGTATAAGATTTGGAAGGGCATAAACCCTTGTAAATGGTTTTGGGGATATTTATAAGGAGAAAGGGTAGAATTGGAAAAGAAAATGTTATGTGATTGGTGGGTCAAAGAAACGTAGAATGGAATTTTGACCATTTGTGGTGGATTGGCTTTTAATATTGGGAATTTCGTACGACTCGAGATATGAATTCGTGAATAATTATTATTTGATATTTTTGAAATAAATATTGTTAAATCATAATTTTTAAATGTGTATTTTAGAACTAATGAAAAATTATACATCTTAGAAAAATTGTTATATTTATTTTAGTGGTTGGTTTTAAACATATGGTTGGGTCTTCTGGTTTAAATCCTTGATGTCCGTTATTGTAATTTGTATCACGTTAGCAAAGGTAAAATTTTAACTTTTAACTAACATCAGTTTCAACACTTATGACACCTACAAGGCATTGTTGGGAGCGTCATCATGCCGATTTAGCAGTTGGTGTGATGCCACCCAGCCTAATAACAATAATAATAAGTTAGGCATCATCGTTACATAGGTCTGCAAACGAACCGAACGAACACGAACAAAGCCTTGTTCGTGTTTGTTTGTTAAGAAAATTATGTGTTAATAAACACTTCCTGAACAAGATTTTCTGTTCGTGTTTGTTTGTTAAGAAAACACTCATCTTCGTGTTCGTTTGTTAATTTTGTTCATGAATGGAAACAAACACAAACAGACATATATTAACTTTTGAATAACATTGAATTCACATACATTAAGAAATTAGCTAGATCCCCCCCTAAATATAATAATCTAATGTGTTGTTTGTTTTTTGCTCAGAAGCACTTCTGATCTCTTTTGTCTGCTCCACGCAGACGCGCACAGACGTTTGGAGTCTGCGGATTGTTTGTTTTTTGAAAGACCTTTCACTCAAAAAGGTTTTCCTGACCTCTTCTTGGTGCAGACTTGTTCCAAAGTCGTCTAAGGTCTTTAAAGTTCTTCTCCCCTTCTCTTCTCCTCGCCCACCACCACCACCATCACCACCACCACCACCACCACCATCACCACCATCACCACCACCACCACCGTCCACCACCACCACCGTCTACCACCACCACGGTCCACCACCACCTACCACCGTCCACTACCCACCACCACCACCGTCCACCACCACCACCGTCTACCACCACCACGATCCACCACCACCACCGTCCACCACCACCTACCACCGTCCACCACCACACCCACCACCACCACCATCCACCACCGTCCACCACCACCCACTACCACCACCACCCACCCACCCACCACCACTACCACCACCACCACGATCCACCACCACGGTCCACCACTGTAACATCGCAAAAATTTTCCCCAAATCTTAATACATAAAAGTCCTTATTTTACACATCTTTATCATTAATACAAATGTGCCTAAGTCTTTATTTTTCTAACACACAACTTATATATATATATATATATATAAATGTATATATATATATAATAATAATAATAATAATAATAATATGATCTAAATTCTTTTTTTATCACATACAAGATTTTTTTTTAGAGCCCAACCAAAACAAAATCCATAGCCAAACCAATCCTACAAATTTTGAAGCCCAAATGACTGAGCCCAACAGCAACCCGGCCCAAACCCCCTTCTTCCTCCACTTTCCTTTTCCGATCACCTGGAAATCCGGCGAAGTTCACGGCCAAAATTCCGGCCACATATAGAATCCATCAAAAACACGTTTTAAAGCTTCCTACGCGTCCCTGGCCCTTGACCGACACTTCCTAGCTTTAAACCAGGCCTTAATTCACGCTAATCAGTTCAATCAAGGTCCACAAATCACGGATTGACTTGTAAAACTCAAGACATTGCGTTTTTGAGCTCGGTTATAAATGAAACACACTCGTAGACCTTGAAACATTGCACGAAACCTCACTACCCTTAAAAATTCTGCTGTAAGGCTTCCCAGACGTGCCTTGGTGTCTCGCCGGCGTGAGCAGTTCCGGCCACCCCTTCCCCCATTTTCATCCAAGCCTAAACATTGTAAGTTACCATGCCATTTCGTCCATTTTTATCTCAGGTTTAAAACCCTCATGATTATTTGGATTAACAGGACCATAATTGGGTTCAATTAATTTCAAATGGAAACTAGGGTTCATTGTATGTATTTGGGGAAGATGACACTGTGCAGACATCATATTCATATTAAACGATCTGAACATAAGCACCAAATGATCTTTAGATCAGCTGGTGATACACCTTGTGTTAAAAAAACGTGAATTGGCTCGTGTCTGGGTTCAAATCCAGGCACAGGCTTTTTATTTCTTTGACAATTAATGAATTAACTTAAGAAGTGTTTATAATTAATTGAAACCAAACCTAAACGTTCTCAGGGTCTAGCCCAGTTGGTGGCTAGGCTTGTGATTAAACCACGAACCGGTCTCAGACCCGGGTTCGATTCTTGCAAGCCTAAAACATTTTTTAAAATTCTTTTCCTTTGTAATTTTTAGTTATTATCTTTAAAAACGATTTAAAAATACCAAACCAAATTTATAATTTCTACAAAAATTATTTTAATGATATTCAAATGGTCAAGTTTATCATACAATTTTTAGATTTTCAAAAATCATTTATTTATTATATATAATAAATATTACAAGTTTATTCAATTATAATTATAAAATTCTATAAAAATATCAAAACGACTTTATAAAATCCCACAAAAATTATTTTAAACTTATAAATCAATAAACATTTCTGAAATAAATTTTATTTCAGAAAAATCATTTATTTAATATTTTTAATCGATTTTTTTTATTTTAATCAAAAATAAATCATAATAATTTCATTTTTCATTATTTTTACATCAAAATTTCACATAAATTATTACTAATCATTTAGTTCAGAAATATAATTTTTTTGATTTGAAACTTATAAATCTTAATATTTTTAAATATTAAGTCTATATTTTTTCAAATAAGTATTAATATATAAATATTCATTAATTAAGAAAATAATTTTATAAAAATTATTTTCACATTTATTACATTATAATTCTACTACCTTTAGTTAATATTGGTCAGAAATATATTTATTAATCATTTCTTTATTTATTAAAGTTATTAACAATTATTCAAATTTAATCATAAATCAATTATTAATCCCCAAATTAGGAACCCTAGCACATTTTAGACTAGAAAACTTAGACTTATTAAGTTTTCCCCAACAGTTATTTATTACCTTGAAATAGGGTGATATTTGGATACACACGAGCCACATTTACTTATATAACAAGGGTCTCCATTCTAACACTAAGGTGAGTTTACATAGCCCCTTTTTCAGTTTTACATTTTGGGGTGAAACATGTTTAAACATTTTATACACTACACTATCATTTACTCATTCTTACATTGTTGAAACTTGTGATTCATTTACACTATCATTTACTCATTCTATCATTTGACTGTAACAAAAAGACACAGTACAATCATTAACATTGATCAAGCCGCCTGTTTAGATTATAGCGCTATAGGTCTGACAAACCCATCCCCCCGCATAAATTCAGGGATGATCGATAATAGTTACACTTTTACTAACTTGCGAGTTAGGTCTCAGTCGACACAAGGTTTGATTGTACAAAAGACGCATTGTTACATGTCGGACTTATATTCAATCATTGCTCATTATTATACTTCAACTATGATTGCTATACAACATATTGTTTTCAACTATATGCAAAACCTATGTAATTCTTACCAACTTTTGTTGACCCAAAATATTTTCAAACTTAACATGTTTCAGGTTATAGCTTGTTCGAAGATTTGAGTTAATGCTTGAAGATGCGTAGCTAGTATTTTTCATTTTGATGTACAAATTCTTAGAACAATTGCATGTAATTTATTTAAATCATTTATTGGAACTTATTATTTACCATGAGCTACTGAACAATCATCAATACGTGACATCCCGATGTTTCCGCCATCGGTTGGGGTGTTACAACCACCACCACGGTCCACCACAAAACTGCTGTAAAAAATTAGTTTATTTAAATTTCAGTTTATTTTAGCAACCTGCAGACGTTAACAAACAAACGGTCGTCTTCTTGCAGACTGCAGACCATTGATCCACCTCTTCTCTTGCAGATGTCTGCAGATGTGGATACAAAAATAACTAGGTTTGTTGATCTCATATAGTCATATAGTTACCTCATATATATTATTTACTGGGTAAAATAAATAAAAGAATATAAAAAAGATAAAAATTAAAAACCTTAATAAAATATCGAACACGAACAAACATAAACGAACACGTTACCGAACGTTCACGAACATAAACGAACGAACGCAACCTCTGTTCATGTTCATTCATTTATTAAACGAACCAACACAAACGAACTTCCTGCCGAACGGTTCATAAACTGTTCACTGAAAATTCAGTTCGTTTGCAACCCTATGACGATACATAAAATTGGGTATAAACAAATGTATTCATGTGGTTCAACTTTTGAATTGTAGGAGAAAATATATTTGATGTTTACGGTTGATGCGTAGTGTTGTCGTAGAATTGAGGGTGCAGATAGAAAGACACTTAATTTGAAATTTTGAATAACCTGAAATTTAAAAACAAAATTTTGCATTTAAATTAATAATGGTAACAATTACACATACTTACTATCTTTTAATTATAGATTTTCTAATATATTTAAAAGTTGACAATTAATATTTTTAGTTATAGATTTCTCAAATTAGTTACAAGTCAATATCCAAATGACTATACTTTGAAATTATAGATTTTGGTTAAACATTAAAAATATTCGAATACTAAATGTTTTATTTAACTATTTAATTTCTAAATTTAACATACATAATTTTAATTTCTAAATCTTGGTTAATATTATAAAATTTTGAATTTAAGATAATAATGGTAATAATAAAACTTAGTTAAAACTTTAAATACATTTAATTCAAAAATTTTAATTAACTGAATCTTTTAAAAAATTTATTTTTTTAATTTAAATTAATAATGGTAATCACTACACCTATTTATTATATTTAAATTATAATTTCCTAACTTATTTAAAATATAACAATTAATGATTTCAATTATATGTTTCTCAAATTAGTTACAAGTTAAAATTAAAATTTTAAATATTAGAACTTAAAATTATGTATTTCTGTTCAACTTTAAAAATATTCGAATAATAAATGTTCTATTTAAGTATTTAATTGCAAAATTTAATATTTATAATTTTAATTTTGGTTAATATTATAAAAATTCAAAAAATTGAATTTAAGATAATTATGATAACATTTAGATCTAATTAACAGATTAAAGATATTTAACTCAAAATTCTAAATGATTTGAATCTTTAAAAAAAAATCAAATTTTGTTAATTTAAGTTAATAATAGTAAAAATTACACATACTTATTACCTTTAAATTACATATTTCCTAATATATTTAAAATTTAACAAATAGTAATTTTGGTTATAAATTTTTCTAATCAGTTACAAATTTAAATTTTAAGTACTAGAATTTCAGTTCAACTTTAAAAATATTCAAATATTAAATGTTATATTTAAGTATATAATTCAAATTTTAATATCTATAATTTAAATTTTTTAAATTTTGGTTAATATTATAAAAAATTACAAATTTTGAATTTAAGATAATCATGGTAACAATTAGACTTAATTGATGTATTTTATTCAAAATTTTGAACAATAAGAATCTTTTAAATAATTTCAAACTTTCGAGTTTAAGTTAATAATTATAATAATTAAACCTACTTATTATATTTAAATTAGAGATGTCCTAATATATTTAAAATATAACAATTAATATCTTCGTTTAAAAATTTATCAAATTAGTTACAACTGTAATTAACAAGTTAATGTTTTTTCCTAATCTTAATTCAAATCATTACATATATATTCCGCTTTTATAAATCATTTATCATTTGATTCATTTCTAGATATCACAGTTCTTGATGAATCTATATCTATATCTATATCTATAATAAAAGAGTGGACGTGGGTTGAATGGAGTCTTTTTAGAGTATCCACCTAGGCTCCAATTGAATATGGAGCTCTATGTTAAATCCAATATTTATCATATAAAAACCTATTTTTTCTTTTTTTTTCCCCAAAACCGCCTCATATAGTCATCTTCCTCTTCTTACTTTCTGATTACAAATACTCTTCTCCGACTGATTCCGATCTTGATAACGAACGCGTCTCCTCCGTATGCTTCAAGCTTGTGCGCCGTCTCATTGTTATTCAATCAGGTAACCCAAACCCTATTTCTATTGTTCGTTTTTTAATCTACAAATAATATATACATATTTGTTTAATCATTCTTTCATACTATCTATCCTTAATAATATGAAATCCAGATTCATAGGTGTTTTTTGTTTTATCAATTGTTTCACCAGACCCTTGAATCAGATCTGGTTTTTATTGTGCTTTTAATATTTTTTTTTGTTTGTCGGTGTACTTGGTATTAGATATGTGAAATCTAGGGTTTAATAATTTTTTTGTTTGCATATTCTTAGTTATCGAGGGTGTTTGTTGTGTTCTTTACGTTTTTTTATTATGTTGTGATTGATTACGTGTTGTGGATATATTCATGGCCGATTGTTTTTTCAAGTTTGAGGGGTTAGTTGATGATTGTTTAAAATCGAATTGTAGGTTGAGTTGGTTTTTTTGGCCGAATGATTCATCTTGGGTTTAGGTGTTATGGTTGATTTGAAGATTCATGTGTTGTTTCTGGCCGTGGATCAAAATCCATGATTGATCATCGTTTTGGTTAACTTATGGTTAGTCATCATAATATTAATCTTATAGTTTGGCCGAGTAGTGGATTGTTTGCGAGTAGGTGTTCTTAAGATGTTCATGGTGTTCTTATCATGTTCTTGAGAATTTTTTATAAGTTGGTTCTTCATAAGATTGATAAGTGTTGGTTGGATGGAGGATGGTTGAATCCATTTAAGTTTTAGCCGGCTTATGGAATATGGTTTGGTTGGATCCGAATTTTAAATTTGGAAATTAAGGATAATCATTCCAAACATTGTGTCAACATATTAGGAAAGGTTGTTAATGACATTGATTGTGTTTAAGATATGGATTGTGCAAAACTTGGGCGCTAAGTTTCTTTTTTAAAAGTTTGGAACCGGGTATTTAAGATTGAGTTTGGAATAACTTGGATTGATTATATTACGATCAAGTAAATTTAGTTTGTTTTTATTTACCGAATGCATCAGTAATATTTTCAATGTTAGTAACACATTTTTTGCACACGCTTAAATGTCCTCCATGTTTTAAATTTGAAAATACACGCTTAAATGCCCTCTCTTTAGACTTTAGACAAATGCTTATACAATTTTTACATAAATTTTTGCTTCGAGTAACAAAACATTCTAGGTTGTTGAATATTCTTCTTAGATTAAAATTTGATATAATAAATGTAACACCCCAACCGATGGCGAAAACATCGGGATGTCACGTATTGATGATTGTTCAGTAGCTCATGGTAAATAATAAGTTTCAATAAATGATTTAAATAAATTACATACAATTGTTCTAAGAATTTGTACATCAAAATGAAAAATACAAGCTACACTTCTTCAAGCATTAACTCTAATCTCCGAGCATATTATAACCTGAAACATGTTAAGTTTGAAAATATTTTGGGTCAACAAAAGTTGGTGAGAATTACATAGGTTTTGATAATTGAATAAAGCTTGTACAATTCAAGTGTCATGGCAAGTCTAGTCCATATTTGAAAACATACTAGAAGTAAATCGAGTGCATAATCAACCCTTGTGACTGTTATAATGTGGTACATCCCATACGCTCATGGTTCACTCGAATATGTTATGCGATAACAATCACCCACGCAACCTTTGTAGGAGGCACGTATCCGGGTGGGATTGCCAGTCCAATAGATCTATCATTGTATACCGTCGGCTGATCAATGTTAATGATTATGCTAGAATTGTGCTTACCCTAGTCATGTTCAAGACATAATGCAACATAGAAAAACACATAGACACTTTGATGATTGAATTGTATATAGAATGTTGTAACATGTTTCACCCCAAAAACGGTGATAAATAGAAAAGGGGCTATGTAAAACTCACCTTAGCAAAATGTTATGTCTCGTGAAAATAGAATATGTGTTGCCCAACAAAGCTAAGTATTACCCTATAATTAAGGTAATAAATATGTCTAAGTATTTCTAGTCTACAGATATATATTCTAGGGCTTCGAATTGAGGATAAGTGCTTGTTTGATTAATAATTAAAATGCTTGATAATTGAGAGAAATTTGACAAATAAATAAAAAAAAGTCTTTTTATAAAATTTGAATCAAAGATGTTTACAATAATGAGTTTAAAGTATAAAAATAATTTTTATAAAATTATTTTCTTAAAAAATAGAATATTAAATCTATTTATTACAAATTGCCAAAATTTAACTTTAATATTTAAAAATACTAAAATTAAAGAATTATTAGATTAAAAATTATATTTCTGTTCCAAATAATCATAAATAATTTATATAAAATTTTGGTGCAAAAATATTGAAAAATGAATTTATTATGATTTATTTATGATTAAAACTAACAAAAATTGATTAAAAATATTAAATAAATGATTTTTCAGAAATAAAAATCATTTCAGAAAAGTTTATTGTCATAAAAACTCAGAATAATTTTTGTGGAAATTTATAAGATTGTTTTGATATTTTTATAGAATTTTATAAATAAAATAGAATAAACTTGAATTATTTATTATATATATTAAATAAATAAATTTTTGAAAACTAAAAATTGTATGTTAAACTTTTTCACTAGATTAATATAATATAATTTTTGTAGAATTTATAAAAGAGTTTTGGTATTTTAAAATGAATTTAAAAATATAAAGGAATATATATATATATATATATATATATATATATATATTTAATAAAAAAATGTTGTTGATGCCGTGGTTCGAACCCGGGCCTTAGGCCGGTTCGTTGGTTTTAAATCACAAGCCCAGACCAACTGGTCTGGACCCTGAGAACGTTTGATTCCTGATTAAATTAATTATATACAATAATAGAAATTGATTTATAATTGTTTTAAAATAAAAGAGTAAAACCGGTTTGGAAGGGACTCGAACCCGCGTGTGTGGGCAAACCAACATCAAACACAACCACCTGATCTAGATCAAGGGTTGTGTTTGATTCCAGTTTAAATAAAATATAACACATGTTTTAAATCGTGTTCTTCCCCAAATTATAATGTTTGAGCCCTAGATTTCCAATTGTTCAAATTACACAACAATAACCCAATTAACCTTAGGGTTATTGTTGTGTACATGCCGAAGATCAAAACCCATATGAAAAATATTACTTACAAACACGATCTGAATACGATTCGGACAGTCAACGTTTAAAGTCAAACACGAACAAAACACACGAACAGCAGATTAATAAAAGAAATTGGAGATTGAGGGAGAGTATTCGGCGATTGTAGAAGGTCTTGTGATGTTCAATTTATAGTGATGTGGTCTGGATCAATGAATTGGAAAGTTTGACCACCATGAATACGATGACGCGATAATTGATAAGATTTAGGTATGTTTGACCATTAAAATAGCTTGCAAGGGACGCGAAAACACTATATCAGTCTACAATCATTCCTAAATTGGATTATAACGCGTTCAAAAAGATTAATTTTGGAAGCTTGTTGTCACAGTTGACTTTCCAAGTCAACTATGAAGAACAAACCACGTGATAAAACAATTATGAGTTGGGTTTAGGACAGAATGTGTGGGTAGACCAGATGGTTGGGTTGGAGTGTGATTGTGACCCGGCTGAAGGCTCGGGTTCGAATCCCGGCCCCAGCATATTATTTTTTGTAATTAATCTATATATATATATGTATATTATATATAAATAATATAGTGTTAGGGTTCCAAAAACGCCACAATAATAATTAAATACGAATAATAATAATGGGACTTGACGTTTTTTTATTCATGGAAAAGCTTTCAATCACCAGTGAACATCTCATTGTTTTTTAGATGATTAACAAGACTACATATGATATGTCACTATTTATGAAAAACCAAGTTACACCTCCTCCTAAACTATGGGTTTATGATGTGAAAAAGGAATCCGATGAAATTTTTTTTAAGGATGAAGACATCATTATTCTTTCTGATGAAATTCTGATGATGACAACAATGAACATGATGAAACAAATGCTATGAATGTTGATCATCAGAATGAAGATGCTATTGAGGATGATTTAGGCGTGCCGCTTGTTTTCCGAGTTGACAATCATTTCGTAAGTCCAAGTTCTTCATTACCATGTTTCTAATACTTTACCTTTTTAGAGTAAAGAAAATTTGGGATGTTAAAAATGGTTTGAACAAGAAAAGGAAGTTAAAAGTTACTGATGGTGATGGTGGCAGTTGGTATGTAGCTGTTGGTGTGGAGCATTCAAATGCAAACGAACATTACTATATTCAAGGGATGATGTTTGTTGTTGCAGCTAAGGAACCGGATGCTGGTTATGAAATGTATTTCCTGTTATTTAAGAAAAAAAGGTTTGTTCATGCTGTCTAATGTTGTTAGCGAAGGGGGTAATTAGTTTAGTTTATTTGGTTTTTCTTTTTAGGTTTAGATAATAGTTGGTGGTTTAACTTTTGAAGATGATGAATAGTTATAAATTAAGTACTGCTGCACGATTACTGTTAATGTAGTATTTCGTGATCTTTTGTTTTGCTATGGTTTTGCTTATCAGTTTTTTGTATATACCTATTATATTATGATAGTGCAAGAAATTGTTAAATCATTCCAAACGTGTTATGAAATATTAGACGCAGAAGTGTTAAATTATCGAAAGTCAAATTTACATGTACGTAATTGAAACGACTATTAATCTTTTTAAACAAATACAACTAATTGTTGAATTATTTTTGGGTTACTTATAAACCTATATGAAAACAATACTAAGGGTGTCGGCTTTCTTCAAAACAACCATATCATATATTCACTTATGGAAAAAAAATGTGCGCATGTTAATAGTTTAATTGTTTACGATAAACAATTATTTTTTTAAAGACTTTTAGCCATTTTGTTTTCCACATTTGAATCCTTCGTTAAAACTATAAACTTCTATATATTGGTATTTTAAACTATAATACAATCTTTATAGAAATTATCTTTCATTTGACTTGGGCATTTACCGTGTGTACACACGAGACTCTATCTAGTATAAAGACATTTCAAGCATAATTATTTAAACATTTGGTTTTGAAAGTTGTTCTTCATTCTAGATAAGTAAAACATCTTCTTAACCACTTTTTGTAATATAGTTTCATGGTTGTTTATTAAGTTTATGGTGGTTGTCCTCCAGTGTAATATACTGTAAGACCCTAACCCGTAAACCTGAGATTTGTCATTTAAACTTCTGAGTTTAGGCCTTAACTAAAATCACTCCCGATTAAAACTTTGGTAACTACAAAAAAAACATAACTCAATGAATCCCACAAAATTTTGTTTTTATATTTTTATCTACTAAAACTTGTATTACAGTTTGTGTTTTAAACGGGACGGTCTATTGCGGAAGCTTTTTAAGTGTTCGGGTGTGCTCGGTTCTCTCGCGACTTGATCCTTGCTCCGGAACATCCAACGAATGTATACCTAAAACCATTACACAAAGAATGGTTAGTGGGATTGATAATAATGCATTTAGATTAGTTAATATGCTAATATGTGTCAAACGGAACCAGTATGGTCAAACGACCAAACAAACAGGTTTAGAAGATGTCCCGCCGTGGGTTACGGCCATCAAGTCTCCCTTTCGGGTGTTCAAAGGCTTGCGTCGTTTTTCATCCAAATCTACTCAGAAGGTCTGAACGACCATTCACTCCAGGTGAACGGTCGTTCAATGGGCCAAAACCCCTTTTTGACGATTCTAAAAACATAAGAAGTATATTATCATCCATTGGGCACTTATTTAACTGAAAACATAGTTCGGTTTTACTCATTATGACCCGGTTGTCAGATTTAAACTTTATGTCGATTTTACCCAATTCGACCCGTTAAGGTCATGGGTTATACAGAATGCTATTTGACCACACAAAAG
This sequence comes from Ambrosia x helenae, assembly GCA_030844895.1. Taxonomy (NCBI): domain Eukaryota; kingdom Viridiplantae; phylum Streptophyta; class Magnoliopsida; order Asterales; family Asteraceae; genus Ambrosia; species Ambrosia x helenae. The sequence continues at coordinate 41,302,771 of CM061223.1, forward strand.
CATAAGGGTCATTTTGTCAACTTGTTAGACGCTTGTTTAACTAAAAACATTATCCGGATTGTTTCACTATGACCCGATTTTTAGTTTTAACCTTTAGTAAATCTTTCAATTTAGCCATCCACGACGACACTACTTGATTCAAATCAATTATTTTCGACTTAATAACTTATTTGAATGCTTCTAAGCCCTCACGGACTTAGTTTTATTACAAACCCATAATTTAACTATGACTTTAGCCATACTTGGCGCCAAGACGCGCATTAAGCTTAGCTAGAATAATACTTACCGAATTGACCTTCACACCTCATATGGGTTGTGTTTTCAATTGAATTCACTTTGCCTAAAGGCTCTTATCTACCTACGGACTTACCGGGTGGCATTGACCCATACCTTGCATCCATTGTGATTACGTAGGCATTGAGTGCCCAATTTCCAAGTATTCTCCTACATACATTCTAGATTGACCACATTAGTCTCTCGAGATTCAATGGTGATATATTTACCATTGGTCCCGTTAGCCACGAGTTTACTAAAGCTTAGAATACCGGCTTTGAATGTCGGGTTCGAATGATAAGAAAGATCACCATTTGACCCATTAAGGCTCATGGTTTATAACACTTTGACATTCCAACCTTTAGCTATGGGGAAATGACAATCACACTTGACCCATTTACAGTTTGCATAATTTCCTTATTCGAGTGATTTTTATCAAAAATCTTGAGTTTAGACTCTTGCTTACCACTTAGTTTTATTTATTCACCCAATTGATCAACACACTTTAATTCCTTTATTACCATCAATCCTGTTTTGACAAGAATTCGTATGATCTACCCGTTTAGTAGGTTTCACCCCTTGGGGCCATACCTTTGTCTCACATCAAAGTTTAAAGACCAAAGTATACAACACTTAACCCATGCTCATAGTCTAATAATGTAAGTAAACTTACCTTGTATTTCACCTTCATTTCCTTGCACTTAAGGCTTGTATTCGCTTGACCCGTTTGCTTGTTGATTCATTCTTTCCAAGCTTGCACCTAGCTTGACAAGATCAACCTTCACTATACTCATAAGATTAATCAAGTTAGTCATCACGTCCAATAACTAACATATCTCATGAGTAATTAACACCATTTCATCTAGGTTTGAGTTTGGGTCAGTTTGACTCCTAAAAGTCAAACTGTCCATAAACATATTCACGTAAACTAGCTTAGGAAATGATGCACACAAGTACTAAGCTTTCATTCCCTACACCTATCTCATCCATAACAACATTTAGTGTTAAGTTCATAAAACACCTTATTTTCACTGCTGCACTTTTTGCACAGCAGCTGTTCGGGTCACATTTACCCCTTCTAAACCCCATAATTTTATTTAGACTTTCAAATAAGAAATGTGCTTCGTTCAAAGACCTTTCCAGGCGTATAAAGAACACCTCCTAACGATTTTTCTATGATTTTATATGAATATTTTAAGATCAGGTCAGAAACATATTATGTGCAGCGATTCCTTTTTCAGCTGCTGTAATTGACCATTTTGACCCATTTAAAGTCCGAATTAGTTGAACATGTTCAAAGATGGATTGTGCTTCATCCAAAGACCTTTCCAGGCGTATAAAGAACACCTCCTAACGATTTTTCTATGATTTTATATGAATATTTTAAGATCAGGTCAGAAACATATTTCTAACCAAACAGCTTTGCTGTCAAAACAGAAATGTCAACTTTACATGCTGTTTTGACCCACTAAAACTCAGAATTAGCTTGTCATGACTAAATATGAAATCTAATATGTGCAACAAGCTTTTCAACGATATAAGGCTCATCTTCTAACTCCTAATAACGAATGAAATATGGCCTTTACAAGATGATCACCTAGGGCTGTCAAGAGTGACGAATTTTACACTATTTGACCCAATTCAACTTCATGTAAGCATTTTATCAAACACTTCATGTGCACCCACCAAATTCACTTGATTTTCATGAGTTTAAGTTTATCCAAAACATACCCATCTACCTAATAATCATAATATCATGTTATTTAGACTTTTTAGCCTAAATTCCTCATTAAGAAAACTCCTAAGAGTTAACTAAATCATTAAACATAAAGGGTTTCAACCTAGAGGTGAAACCCCAATTTTCACATATTCACATAATCATATGAGTATAATCAAATACACAATTAAAATGAAATTCATAACCAAATTAGACTTGATTGAGGTTCCCTAAGGTTAGAAAAACCTCCATCAACATACACCTTCACGTTTTTGTGAAAACCCTAGTTTTTCACCATAATCAAGAATGAATCTTACATCAAATTAAGCCAAATAAAAGGTACCTTAGGGTGATTGAACCTTAGATACTTCGTTTTTGTGTAATGCATAGGCTTCCCCTTTGATTTGCCTTGAGTTGGAGCAAGAATTTGGAGGTTTAAGGTTTGGTTGGTGAAGGAGTTTGATCTCCTGATGTTGAGATCGACCAACACACACATAAGTGTGTGTTTTGATTTTATTAAATTTTATTAATAAAACTAGTTTTACCACATTGGCAACTATAGTCCCTCCAAATATCCCCGAGTGTCATTTTCGTATAGAAACTAACTCATAAGCTAGTTTCAAACACCTTTTATTAATTTATAAACATAATATTATTAACTAGGTTATTTCCATATTAGAATATAACCTATATTCTTATCCTCTAAGTCTCGTGTTAATATTTTGCTAATCACGCCTAATGGCGTAGTTAGGCGAACGAATGGTTTTGGGGTGTTACATATACCTACGTATGCATAATATATAAATTGTGAATGTATCCACATATATATATATTTGGTATTTGTTTAAAAAAACAAAAATGCTTTTAAAATACAGTAAAAACGCTTTCAATCGAAGACGATTACTTTTTATGATACTTGCATTTCTAAGTTTTATAAGATATATAACTAATAACTTATCATCTTATCGCAACTTCAAAATAATGCATAACATATTAGCATAAAACTTGTATATATAAAGTTGATATTACACTCACTTCTTCCTACAATCAGGGGCGGATCCAATGCTTTGCAAGGGTGGGCATGTGCCTGAAGAAACAAATAACCTCACCACCAGTTAAAGATGATAAGATTATAGGTTGCTACAGAGTTGATCCTTCACTACAGAGCTATTGACCATGCATGATATTCGCCTTGACTGATCCTTGACTATTGACCGTGCATTTAATGAGCTTTGACCAGACTCTGCGCATGATTTTCCTCCGCGCGTCAGCATCTTACCGGGTTTGGGTATGCGGAATTGTATATTCAGTACCCAATCCCATCAGTGCCCACCGTAGGTGCAACCTAAACCACTATTATGCTAGCCAATGAACGTGTAACAAACACCCTTCTCAAAGTTTCACGTGCGTAATAGTTGAAGCAAAGAGAACAAAGTGAAGTAATAGCATGAGATATTTTTCTGGCAGAAAAGGTAAGTTATTTTTTTCCGGCCAAAAGCTGCTTATCTTGTTTCAGAAAGAAGATGGATAAAGGGCAAAAGAAAGTAAATTAAGAGTTAGATGATAAAAGGATAACTCACAAAGCAGAAAGTAAGCCTAGTTTGTCACTCTACTCCACTTTCTATCCTAGTATAGAATGGGTATTAATTGCCATTGGGGGTTGGTGGCCCAATGGTAGAAGCAAAGCTTCAAGTAACACCTAATGGGGAGGTCATGGGTTCAAGTCCCATAATGAGTAGAAATTTACCGTTAAAAAAAAGAATGGGTATCAATTTATTATTTTTTATATATTATACCGTTCAAAAAAAAGAATGGGTATTAATTTATTATTTTTTATATATATTATATTTTGGTAAAACAATTATTTTTGTTTGATTAGTTTTATTATTATAAGATTACTAGTATGATGCTCACGCGCTTCGCTGCGCAAATACAATTCTAAAAAAACATGGCAGCGTATTGCATTCTAAATTGACTAAATTTCATAAAGCATGTCTGTTTCTCGCTCTCATTCTCATAAAAGACGGCTTTTGAAAGTAAATTTAAGATTTAACAATCAAAATTACAATTCTTGTTTTTTTACAACCCACATATGTTTTTATGTTTATTCTGTTCATACAATTATTTAAGCTTAACTTTCTTAGTATAATATAATGATTTTAGAATTTATATTTATATTATAGTCATTTTGCAATTGGTCTAGACGGTCACTTTGTCTTTTTAATTGAAATCATATAAGGGTGAGGAGTTTCAAAACAACTCACATGATAGTAATGAACATTTTTATAAAAGTAGAATTTTCATAGAATACTTCAAATTTTATTTATACATAAGTACATATTAATTAGCATGTGATAATTCAAATACATAAATAAGTCTTTAAATTGATTATATAGTTATAGTACAAGTGCATAATGCAATAAGGGGTATTATGGGGAACTTTTACATGACATATCTATGTTAAAGCATGAGTCTTTTGATATCTCATCTTAAAATGGGTGTAAAATTACTTTTCTAGACATGTCTCCTCCTTAATAAGGTAACATAGATAAGAAGATTCAATCAATTCAATTCTTTCTAACGACAAGATTTAATGTTTAATTTTTTAATCTTTAGTAATATTGTGTTTTAAAAATTATTTCCGTTCTACTTTTTTTTTTAATTCTTGTGTTACCTTATTCGGTTCAATATGAATGTACAATTTTTGGATTTTTGAAATTGTTTTTATGTATAAAAAATATTGAAACTTTAGCCCACATTTAATTTAATAATTCAACTTATATTGGATTTGTTTCTGTTTTTTTAGATGACGTGGAACGAACATCATTATCTATCTTCACATGGTATTTGAATTATATGTTGTTTTTTTCTTGATTTATGAATTTTATTTTAACTATTGATTACATTTATGTTTTATTATTCTTATATTTTTTTTTGATAATGCATGTTTAGATTTATTTTTATTTAATAAAATTTAAAATTTAAAGTATTAAGCCATGTTTGGTTCACCTCTTCATGGTTCCATTCAGATGTAACCTCTGATTCGGTCAGAGATTAAGGTGTTTGGTTGCCAAAATGCAACCTCTGAATCGTTCTATTTGGAGCTGAATGGTTCAGCATAGGTAAGATGCTGAATGGAAAACAGGACTCATATATCCTCTCATGTTTCTTTTGTTCTCTGATGAAGCCAACAACCCTTTCCCTTATATGTTCCCCATTGTAGCCACAACCCACAACCCCTTTATCTTCTCTCTACTACCTTGCAGTCGTCACCCCTCACCGGCCCACCGGCCGCCGTCGTATGCCCTTGGGTCTGCCGTGGCTCCTCCTGGTCGGTTGTTGGTCACCGTCATTTCCCCTTCTCTCTCTCCCTCCCTCCCCCCTCCCTATCTCCCTCCCCCCTCTCCCCCTCCCTCCTTCTCCCCCTCCCCCTCTCTTTCTCTCTCTGTCTCTGTCTCTCTGGTTTAGGTGTTTATAAACCTATGTCTCTCTCTCCCCCTCTCTCCCCTCTCTCTCTCTCTTTCTAAGTTTATAAACCTAGGTCTTGAATGTTTGTGTATAAATGGAGATAATGAGATGGGAAAGGTATAAAGGTAGATGAATGGTATTGAATAAAGAGAAAGAGAGGTGGTAATAATAATAATAATAATAATAATAATAATAATAATAATAATAATAATAATAATAATAATAGTAATAATAATAATAATTGGCATGGAAAAGATATATAATATGAATTTTGGGTAGTTATATGCACATAATAGTTGAGAGGGGTAAAATAGTCATTTTACACAGTCATTCAGAGATACAACCAAACAGTCACTACTAGTTTAGCACTTACCGATTCAGTGCCCCTTACCTATTCAGACCTTTTACTAATTAAACACTTGTCAAACAACCCCTTAGTATTTATTGAATCGTGTGTCCACACAGACAATAATCTAGTATGTTTATTAAAGCCAAACTAAATTGTTATGGGTGATTATAAAACTACACTAAATTGTATTTGGCAAAAAAAAATATTAACTGATCGAATATATACGAAAACGAGATATGTATTTATGTTTGTTTTTTCAACTACATGAAAAAAAATTTATCGTTCACTTTTCTTTTGTTCAATAAAATAAACGAACATTACTCGACATATGCAAAACATCACGCAACAAATCATTACATACTTTGTAAAAATAGTATTATGATATTTGTATGTGATGATTAGATTAAAAGCACAAATGAACTAAAGTAGATTCTCATGAAGAACATGACCTAAGGGTTCATACTCGTGATAAATTTTGATGTAAAACAATATACACTAGTTAAACCGGTTAATAAATCACCTAACTTGTTTCCAATTAATCCATAAACATATATCACTCGGCACAGCTTGTTGCCCGCCTGCCTGATGTAATTTTCTTACATAATGAAATTAATGAAAAAAGAGTAATACAAAAAGAAAAAAAAAAGTCAATTAATTAAAAAATCACAATTAAAAAAAAAAAGTATCAACTCACATAACCCAACCCTATAATAATTGCTAAAACACACTAACGTATGAGATCTGTCCAATGATTAAACTCCCTATAAACATGGCTTATTGATGGCTAATTTTTGTGACACACCAAAATGTTCTGTGCAACATATTCTTGTTCCCTAGCTTTTCCGATCTCATCACCATCATGAATTGCCACCGTACACAACCATCAGCTGCCACAACCATATGATAACCAACCAATAATATTCTCACATTCCAAAATTTGAACCAAAACCAACACCAAAACACAGAATTATTAATTCCTCTAGCAATTTTTTGGCCACCGTAGAGGTGGTCTGCAGTTGGCAATGTCGGATGTCGTAAAACAGATCATCGCGAGGCCGATTCAGTTAGCAGACCAAGTCGTAAAAGCATCCGAATATGTTTGTTCGTTTAAACAAGATTGCGCCGAGATTAAAGCCAAGACGGAGAAGCTCGCAGGCCTTCTCCGCCAAGTGGCGCGTGTGAGCAACGATGTTTATGAGCGCCCCACGCGTCGGATTATTGAGGAGACCGAACAGGCGCTTGAAAAGACGTTACATCTTGTTTATAAATGTAGCCGAAACGGGCTACGTCGCGTGTTTAAAATAATCCCTAACGCGGTTATTCGTAGGACGCAACAACAGCTTGAGAATTCGATTGGGGATGTGTCGTGGCTCCTTCGGGTTTCGACCCCGTCGGATGACCAAGATGATGAGTATCTTGGATTGCCCCCAATCGCGGCTAACGAGCCTACATTGTGTCTAATTTGGGAGCAAATCGCAATTTTATGCTCGGGTACGATGGAGGAACGGGCCGAGGGCGCGGTGTCGCTTGTTTCATTAGCGAGGGATAACGAGAGATACGGGAAGTTGATTATCGAGGAAGGTGGCGTGCCACCACTTTTAAGACTCGCGAAAGAAGGGAACGAGGCCGGGCAAGAAAATGCCGCACGGGCCATCGGGCTACTAGGGCGGAACCCCGAGAGTGTCGAACATATCATAAACTCGGGTGTTTGTGCGATATTCGCGAAAATCTTGAAATATTCGCATATGAAAGTACAACTAGTCGTGGCGTGGGCCGTGTCTGAGTTAGCCGCGAACTACCCGAAATGTCAAGAACACTTTTTGCAAAACAACGTAATTCGGTTGCTTGTTGGTCATCTCGCGTTTGAAACGATTCAAGAACATAGTCGATATGCGATTCCTAGCAAGAAAATAACGTCGATTGATACGGCTGTTATGGCCAAAGCCAACACAAAGTCTAGCAAAGATAGTAATGAGGAACACGAAAAGGGCCAAGTTTTGCATCCGAGTGGGATGATACCAAGCAATGTGCAAAAGGTAGTGGCTAAGACAATGGGCGATAAATCGGGAACGAGCCGCAAAGAAAGGCCACACTACACTAAAAGCAACCGAAAGCATCTATCGGTAATCGGGGCAAGCATTAAAGCGAGGGAGTTGGAAGATCCAACGACGAAAAATCAAATGAAGGCGATGGCGGCTCGAGCCTTGTGGTACCTTTGTGTAGGAAATGTAACGATTTGTAAAAGCATCACGGAGTCACGGGCACTACTTTGCTTCGCGGTTCTTTTGGAGAAGGGTGAGTATGAAATACAATATAATTCGGCCATGGCGTTGACAGAAATCACCGCAGTGGCTGAACAACACGTTGAGTTAAGACACTCGGGATTTAAGCCAACGTCTCCTGCTGCTCGAGCAGTTGTTGACCAATATCTCAAAATCATAAAAAGCTCGAACTCTGACTTTCTTGTCCCAAGTATCCAAGCACTTGGACACTTGGCAAGAACGTTTCGTGCAACGGAAACAAGAATAATCCCACCTATAGTAAGTCTCCTTGATAACACGGAAACCGATGTTTCGACCGAAGCAGTCATCACACTCATCAAGTTTGCGTGCCCGGATAATTTTCTACACGTAAACCATAGCAAGACAATAATAGATGTTGGAGGGCCTAAGCACTTGATTCAACTAACCTATTTTGGTGAACATTCACTTCAAGCTCTGGCGCTTATCCTACTAAGCTACCTTGGGATGCATGTGCCCGATAGCGAGACACTAGCTCAAGACGACGTGCTTGTCGTGCTCGAATGGGCGTTGAAACAAGGTCATTTTACGCAGGATTCGTCTTTAGAAAACCTTGTAGTTGAAGCGAAACAAAGACTAGAGATCTATCAATCTAGAAATACAAGGGGGTCGTTTATTCGATGACATCTATGTAATGTGTTAAACGTTAAGTTTTGATGTTTGTTGACGTTAATTTGTGTTAGTGTTTACATAGAAAATAGTCATTCTTTATAAAGTGAAATTGTGTAGAAAGTAGCGTAGGAGGTTTAAAAACTCTTCTAATCTTGTAATTGTAGATGTAGAATGACAAATTTTGAGAGTTTTTCACTTTTTCTGAATGATTTTTTTTTTCTTTTCAAATTATTATGATATGTATTGTATTTGAGATTGAGTTTCAATGGTAAAATACAACTAACCAATTGATAGTTTGATTAAAAAAAGCTATGGAATTGGGCGAGCGAACTAGCGAGCGAGAGAGAATTAGGGAGGTAAGATTGGGTGGGTTTTTTAGTGGCTAATTTCTTACACCTATTTCTTTACACCTTTTTACACTCTTTTACACATTTTTTTGAAGTTGAATTTCCAACCTCACTTAAAAAAAGATTTCCTCTCTACCACTAGATTATAACCTAAGTGGTAGGGAAGACTGGTTGTTATTTAAGAGTTAAGGCTCTTCCTGTTATAGACTATGCAACCTGACCTGTTAACTGATTTTCCCACCTAAACTAACTAACTTGTTGACTGACTGATGTTGATTGACTAACTAGTTGACTATTTGACTTTCATTGACCATGCTTATATCAAAATATTACGGGCAAGTTTCATGTATGTGATTTATATTTACCACCACATATAAGGCATGTGGTTGGTACATGGTATTGGTCGACCACACCAAGATAGTTGCACGAAGAATCGACAACATGAGAGCCACACAAAATGTTCGACTGTGGAATTATAAAATGTTTGGGAAAATCAAACACGAAGAATCGAGTTTGACACCTATCGTGTTTTTTAAGTCCTTGGTTTTTTTCTTGTGGCTTCTCTTTTTTTACCTTTCGACCTGATGGTTCACCGACATCTTGCACTTGGGTTTTCGGAATGAAGTTGGATGTAGGGTCCATCTCCATCATGGGTATAGAAACGAGTTGTTGGTGAGGGATGTTTGGTAGTGGAAATTAAAACGGGGATATAGGAACATGTTGTTGGTCAAAAGAATATCGTGGATAAAACAAAGTTTTTAGTGAAATTATACTATAATAATATGTCTTCGGATTTGAACAGTAAAATCAAAAAAGTCGTATAATTTTAAACGCATAAGTAATAATATTTTGTAATTCTGATAAGATGTTGTTCTGATGACCTGGTGGTTTTGCAGAAGGCTTATTATTGAGTGGCCCGGGTTCGATTCTTTATTGGGGGTTGCTAAATTTTTTTTTTTTTAAGTTGTGTTGGACACGTGTCCGGTGCATGTGCTGGCCATTTGTTTTCCACTTGGTTGACTTATATTATAAATAAAAGTTTCATATAAAACTCATTTGCATGTTATATGATCAAATTTGGTTGCATTGTCTTCTTGGCTCTTCATCGGCGACTTTGAAGAGGTGAAGCTGTTGTTTTGTTAGACTAATTATATGTAGTTTTTTGTGTTGGTTATCTTCATTTTTTATTAAACATGCGTCTGGTTTGGTAGCTTTAAAAAAAAAGTGATTGGTTTTTTGTTTAGTTGCATGTGAGCGTCAAGTTATGTTTTGGCTGATTTTGTTATTGTTTGGTGTTATTATGGTTATACATGGCGTTTTTAGCTCATTTTGTTTGTCACGTGTAAATTTATATCAGATTTAATGTGTTTACCAGGATTTTAAGGTGTTTTGTTAAAAGCTTTTAAGTTGTTTGTGTAGGATGTTGGTTTGTAACAATTTGTTTTTTTGCTTTTGATTTTCGGCACCTGTTTTTGGGTTGTCTGGCTTAACTGATTTGATTTTCACGGAAATTTGGTTGTTTTAAATGTTTTTGTTTGGTTTTTGTAGGCTGTATGTTATAATATACAGATGGTTTTAAAAGAAAAAAAAACTGGGTGTTCATTTAACTTAAGATAAATGTTTTTGTTGAAATGTGTTGGCTTATGCAGACGTTTAGGTGTTTAAGTGACTAGGTGTTTAAGGCTAATGCAGGCGTGTTGGCATTAGCTTATGATCGGCGCCTAAACTTACTTATGCAGACGGGTGTGTGTCTGTATGTGAAAGGTGTTTAGGTGACTAAGTGACTAATGCAGGCTGATGATTGGTACCTAGACTTATTAATTCAGTCGAGTGTGTGTGTGTATACGAGTGTAAGCAGAGTGACAATTGCGTATTTGCGTGTTCAGATGAGAAGGCGTAAATAAGTGTTGTGGTTAATTTAGAACGCAAACATGAGCTATGGTCTAGCATTAGCTCATGATTGGCGCTTAGACTTACTTATGCAGGCGGGTGTGTGGTGTAAGCAAAGTGACAATTGAGTATTTGTGCGTTCAGGTGAGAGGGCGTAAATATATGTTGCGGTTAATTTAGCACGCAAACATGAGTTATGGTCTAGCATTAGTTCATGATTGGCACTTTGACTTACTTATGCAGGCGGGTGTGTGTCTGTATTTGAAAGGTGTTTAGGTGACTAAGTGACTAATGCAGGCGCGTTGGCATTAGCTGATGACTGGTATTTAGACTCATTGATTCAGTCGGGTGTGTGTATGTATACGATTGTAAGCAAAGTGACAATTGAGTATTTGCGCGTTCCGGTGAAAGGGCGTAAATAAGTATCGTGGTTAATTTAGCATGTAAACATGGGTTATGGTCTGTTTGAAAAATTTAGGTTGCTTATGAGATTGCACTATGCTTTAAAAACTGAAGTTAAACTGATTTTTGTTATAGTCATTCAACTGATGGTCAGTGTTTATTTGTTGCAGATTTTGGTCTTGATTTCAGATTACTTGCTGTTTATGCCGGTATGTTGTTGTCTTTAAGCTGTTTTGTTTAATATGTGATACAGTTTGTATTATATTTTTGTAAATGTTTTGGGCAGCTATTAAAGAGTAGGATAATAAGACATAGATTAGTTTTTAATATCTGGATTGTTTTTGGTGTGTGAGTGTTTTGATACAGTTGAAAGTGAATTGTTACAACTTTAAGCATAAACCAATTCCATTTTTCCCCGATTCCATGTACAAATAAAGTAGTAAAAGGGGGAGTAAGTACTGGTACAACATGGCGAATCAAGCGAGAGGCAAAATGAAAGGGGGTTCTAATCAATTGATTGTGTAAACCCTGTAGTAGCAGCAGCACCGGGGCGTTAAATGCAAATGCAATGTGTTTTTAACAAAATGCTTAATATGTCCTGCTGAGATGCTTAAAAAACATAGATATGGCGTTTTTGTTAAGATAACGTTTTGTCTGAGTCTGTGCGCCTGAATTGAAGTGGTTTGCAAGAATTGATGATGTCTGCCTGTGGCTGGTGGTAGGAGGTGATCTTGGTGGGTTTGTTTGAGTATTGGTGCTATATTGATCTTTTGCGTGTGCGAGCCCAAAACTATCCGATTAAGTCGTTTGCGCTTAAAAAGCACAGCGACTGTATGATTTAGGCCAGAAATCAGTCGTCAAGTGCAGAGATGTTTTTGTCTTGGGAGTGGCACTGTTTTGTTGCTTCTGTTCAATAGGTTTTGGACCTGCATAGGATTTAGGGGTCTGTGGTTAGCTGGTGCGACTAATATGTTGAACTGGAGAGTAGATCAGCATTTACTTTGAGGTGTCATATTTGTACAACCCATTCATTTTATAAGGCGTTGGTTTTTAGTGGCAAAGAGGTTATGAGGTGGTTGTTTAAATGTCATTGTGAGTACATATCATAATAGTTTAGTGTGTATAAAACAGGAAGAATTTAGTTAATAGGTTGGTAATGTGAATTTAAGCCTGTTTTAGATCATCTTGGTTTAATTACAGGGATTTTCACAACCTGATTTTAGTATGGGTGTTATAGGAATCCTGCGTGAAGAGTGCGTGCATTTTGCTATGAGTGTGTGTTTATATTTAGTGTATAAATTCATATTTTCTTAGGTGTTAAGTGCGATACTTTAGCGTACGTAAGTAAAATTGAAAACAAGTGGTAAGTTAGGATAAGCGAATGGTATTTAGATTTGTTTTGGTGTTTTCTTGCCACTTGACGATATAGTGTTTAGATGGGTCAGTAACAGTATTAAGAAAGCAAATAAGGTCGATTCAAAAATTCCTTTTAGGACTCATGGTTTATGATAGTTGAATTCTTTCTAGGTATTTTCAAAATAGTTATTTAGAATTAGGCTTAAATGGGTCTGCATACATATATGTTATAATGATACTGTTTATATATCATATATGAGGCATTTTATTGCTGCCTGTTTATTATCAGTCCTCAAGATCAAAGCGACGACGCGTTGATGTTGCGTCTACCTCAGGCGCACATTCATCAGCTTTACAGTCTGATGTTGGTTCTTCTTCGACATCAGATTTGCCTCACTTGGCACCAAGTCGTCAACAAATATCATACAGAAATACAATGTTGCGACGGCGTCAACGCACTGAAACTGTTATGTCTGATATAAATACTGAGACAATTACAAATGAGAATACAATAACAGTTTCGCCTTTTTATATTGATTTTGGTGACTTTACAGAAATCTGCGAATTCTGTGGAGCGCTTTTTTGGTTAGAAGAGCGTCTAACAGGTTATCCTGTTAGCGCTCGACCACGTTATAACCGTTGTTGTCGTGGTGGAAAAGTTGAATTGCCATACCCTTCTGAACCCCCACAAGTTTTAAAAGAGTTGTTTTTAAATTCTGAGTTTTTGAGCAATATACGAGCTTATAATGCAATGTTTTCTATGACCTCATTTGGCGCAAAAATAAATGAGGAAATAAATCAAGGTGGTGCACCGTATGTGTTTAAGGTTGCAGGCCAAGTGTCACACTGGCTTTGTTCTGTATGCCCTTTACCTGGTGATGTCCCACGTTTCCTACAAATGTATATTTTTGATGGACAAAATGAGGTGGCAAATCGTCTTAGATTTTTCCAGAATTTAGATACATCAGGTTTAGCCAGCGATATAGTATCATCATTAACACAAATGTTAGATGAGGTTAATGAATATGTCCAACTTTTTCGTATGGCTAAGGATATGTGCGGCCATACGGAGGTTCCAAATTTTCAGATTCGGCTTTACAATTATGGTTCAAACAGACGTTATGATGTACCATCTGCCAACTGTTTGGGGGCTATTTTGTGTGATACTGATCAAGTATCATCACAATTTGATGTCATTATTAGAAGCAAAGATGGTACACCGCACAGAGTTAGTAAATTGCATTCACCTTATATGCCGTTACAATATCCTATTCTTTTTCCTCGTGCGGAACAAGGGTGGTCACCGAGTTTGCGTTTGAAAGGTACAGTTGCTAACGTTGAGAATGTTGACGCTTTTGCTCCAGTTGATACTGATACAACCGAAACATCCATGATTACCACCATAGCTACTGATGATTCAAAATTAACGCCGATAATGTTCTATAGTTATCAAATACATGACCGTGAAGGTTTGTATACACATTTACTTAAGGCATCAAGACTATTACAACAATATTTGGTAGATGCGTACATATGTGTAGAACACTGTCGATTAGAGTACTATAGACATCATCAGGATGAATTTCGGTGTGAATTTTTACAAGGAGTGCAGGATGCGATATCAAGAGGTGATAATGATGCGAATAGTATCAGAAAAAGACTTATTTTGCCTGCGAGTTTCACGGGTGGACCACGATACATGTACAAGCATTATCAGGATGCTTTAGCTATATGTCATGTGCATGGTAATCCTAAGTATTTTATTACTTTCACCTGTAATGTTCGTTGGCCTGAAATAAAAAGGTATTTGGATAAAGTGGGTGTTTCTAATACGCAAGATCGACCGGATATAATTGCAAGAGTTTTTCAATTGAAGGTGCGTGCATTTATGAAACACCTTCGCAAGGCCAAACCATTTGGGGATGTAACAGCAGGTGAATGTTACTTTTGCAACATTTATTGTTTTACATTCACTTGGTTTGGTTGCATGTGTACATGTTCTTAACATTAATTTGAACATACAGATTTGTACACCATTGAATTCCAAAAACGAGGCTTACCACATTGTCATACTTTGCTTTGGGTGTCAAATGCTTATGCTATACGTGATGCCAATCAAGTAGATCAGTATATTTCTGCTGTTATTCCAAATGCTTCTACTGATCCTGCCTTGCATAGGATTGTTACTGATTTTATGCTGCATGGACCTTGTGGTTTAGCCCGGTTGAATTCACCATGCATGAAAGATAGAGTATGCACAAAGAAGTTTCCAAAAGCATACGAAGACGTGACACGGTCTGATAGCGCTGGTTATGTGCATTACAAAAGGCCTTCAGATGGCGTGCCTTTCTTGAAAAATGGTGTCCCCCTTGACAATGGATATGTTGTTCCATATAATGCAAATTTGTTATTACATTTTGACGCACATATAAATGTTGAGTATTGTGGGTGGACAATGTTAATTAAATACCTATTTAAATACATCTCGAAAGGTGCAGATAGAGTTCGATTTTCAATATCTCAAAACACAATGCAATCAGATACCGAACTGAATAATGCACCAGATGTCGTTGATGAGATTAGCAATTATGTAGACGGCCGATTCATTTGTCCTCATGAGGCAATGTGGAGAATTTTTGGTTTTTACATTCATAATAGAAATCCAGCTGTACAAGTTTTAGCTGTTCATCTTGAAGGTAAACAGAATCTTACTTTTAGGCAATCACAACGACTTACAGATATTACATCAAATCCTAATGTTGGTAAAACAACACTTACAGAATGGTTTGCAAATAACGCAAAAGAGATGGCAAATGCTCAAACATCAGTGCCTGTAGGTCTTAATTTGCGATACATTGATTACCTAAGCAAATTTCGTTGGGTAGCCTCTTCCAAAACATGGGAGGAAAGAAAAAGCAAAAGAGAGCCTTCAATTGGCAGGCTAGGATATGCACATCCGACATGTGGTGAGTTATTTTATCTTCGATTATTACTAAGTTATCAAAAAGGATGTTGCTCTTATGCGGATTTAAGAACTGTGTCTGGTGTTGTTATGTCAACTTTTAGTGAGGCTTGTGAGGTTTTAGGTCTAACTGGAAATGATAGAGAATGGGAGACTGCTTTAACTGAGGCTGCAGCATGGGCTACTTCTGTTGAATTAAGATCTTTATTTGTTTGCATGTTGCTTTTTTGTGATGTTTCTAATCCGCGTAAATTGTGGGATTCCAAATGGAAATGCATGTCTGATGATATTAATCGTAATATCAGTCAAACAATTACGGGTCATTTGAATGTTACTAATGATTCAGATTTGCAACAATATGTGCTACATGAGTTGCAACTTTTGTTAGATTCGAATTCTAATCCGCGTACATTAGCAGAATTTGGCTTTCCAACTCCAGATCCATCTGTGTTTTCAGTATTGGGTAATAGCTTGTTGTTAGAAGAAAAGAATTATGATAGGAATGCACTTTGTATTGAGCATGAAAAATTGCATGCAAGCCTTCATAGTGAGCAATTAATTGTGTATGATGCAGTCATGAATGCAATTACAAACTCAACACAATTATTAGGTTTTGTTTATGGTCATGGCGGTACTGGTAAAACTTATATATGGAAAACGTTAATTTCACGCTTACGATCAGCTGGTATGGTTGTTCTTGCAGTCGCAGCCTCAGGCATTGCATCTTTGTTGTTACCAGCTGGTCGTCCGGCTCATTCTAGATTTAAAATACCGTTGGAATTAACAGAAGAATCTGTATGTCATATCAAAAAGAAAACAAATCTTGCTCAACTTCTTTTGGAAACGACACTTATCATTTGGGATGAGGCGCCCATGAGCGACCGTAGATGTTTTGAATCATTAGACAAAACTTTAAAGGATCTCACTGGAAATGGTTCACAATTATTTGGCGGGAAAACAATATTGTTAGGCGGTGATTTTAGGCAAACATTACCAGTTAAGCCAAAATGTAGCAAAAGTGAAATCTTGGCATCCTGTCTTCCTCGATCATATCTGTGGAAACACTTTGTTGTTTACATGCTCACCGAGAACATGCGTATTAAAACAAACGAAGCAAACATTTGGCATCAAGAAGAAGTTAAGGCTTTTTCTAAATGGCTTTTAAGTATAGGTGACGGTAAAGAAGGTGTAACTGTCGATACTAAACACCCAGATATCAAACAAATTGAAATACCCACTAATTTCTTGGTACAACCGTCCGAAAATAGTCTTTTAGACCTAATTCGTTATATATATGATCCAGATTTACTTGAAAATCCTACGCCAGTAAGGATATCAGAACGTGCTATTATTTGTCCAAAAAATGAAACAGTTGATACCATAAATGAAATGGTGCAACAATTATCAGTAGGGGAATGTCTTTCGTACTTAAGTACTGATTCTATGGTCCCTCATTCCAAAGATGGTGCTGAAACAGATGCAATGTATCCGCCTGAATATTTAAATGTTTTAAACTTTCCTGGTATTCCAAGTCATTGTTTAAATTTGAAGGTTAATAACCCAATTATGTTGATGCGTAATATAGATCCTAAAAATGGCTTGTGCAACGGAACAAGACTATTAGTTTCTCAATTACTCCCGCGTGTGATTGAGGCACGAATTATTACTGGTACATCAGTTGGAAACAGAGTATACATACCTAGAATAAATTTTGTGCATAATTCAAAAGACTTGCCATTTGTTTTTACCCGTCGTCAATTTCCAGTTAAGATATGTTATGCTATGACAATTAATAAAAGTCAAGGACAATCTTTGAAAAAGGTTGGCCTATACTTGCCACAACCAATTTTTGGACATGGTCAGTTATATGTTGCGTTATCAAGAGCAACATCTCCACACTCATTAAAAATACTTTTGCCTGATAATGATACACAAAATAATAACACAACATTAAATATTGTTTATTCTGAATTATTGCATGAAATTAGTTGTCAACAGGTTGTGTACTTATTCTTATTCTTGATGTCTTTATTATACTTACATGATGTTATATATTATATAAAACAATAACACATATTTTTGGCATTATATTTTACAGGCTGATCATAATGGACTACAAGGGCGTAGCAGAGCTGATTCCTAAAAAAGCAACAAGACTAATTGAAATACGCGTTGTAAAAAAATGGGTGCCGGCATTCCGTGATGAAGAAATACATTATGTCTTTGTGGATTCTGAGGTAAGAATAAATTTACTAAGTTTATAATGCATATTTTTACTATCTTTGTGTACTTTCATAGCTATTTTAACACCATCTAAATATTTAAATAGGGTATGGGAATCCAGGCCATGGCAAAAGGCAAAAATAAAAGAATCGTTGAACCGAAACTTAAACCTGGCTTGTGTTACCAAATTGAGAAATATGCATGTGTTGAACCAGATAGTTACACCAACACCTTGACACATTCAGCAATAATATTTCTAGCACAAGCAACTATGATCACCCCTATTCCAGATTGTACGACGATACAAAATTACTTCTTTGACATTGCAAGTCGTCGAAGAGCAGAAGTGGCTGCACCGCATGAAGGGATTGTAGGTATATTATGTTATATTATGTTTCTATAAATTTAAATTTGTTTCTCACCCAAAACTTAAACTCATTTAGTTGTTAAACATAATTTTTCTTATTAATAGACTACATCGGTATTCTGCGCGGGATGACAGATAAGGTTACTGCCAATAATCAGCCATACATTGTTATGACATTAAGAGATTGCAGGTATATACTTTATAACTTATATTTAAAATTTTATGATACAATACTAAGCTAAACTTTAATCTTATACAGCAATCAGGATGTTACAGTTGCTATTTGGGAAGAGATGTTGAAATCCAAAACGAGATTTAATCGAAGCGAATATGAGATGGCTGCTCCTCCTGTCATATTAGCGCTAACAGCTTTAAAAAGCAAAGACTACTTTGGTTAGTATATATAATATAAGAAACAATTAACCTTGAAAAGACGGTATAAATGTTTTGTTTTTTTACAGGAGCGCTTCAGTTCCAAACGACCAATGCAACCTGCATATATCGAAATCCTAGAGCACCAGAAACACAACAATTGTTGGATATGTATGTAAAAAGAAATTTCTCTTTAAAATTGTAGTTTGCTCTCATATCTAGGCATTTTGAATATTAATTGTACTTGTAAACTTAACATACGTATAAATGTGTTTTATCATAGGTATGCGAACGAGGGCTTTCATCAACAACCAATTACACAGCCAATAGGACAGCAAATTTCGATTGCAGGACTGAAAAAATTACCAGCAAACAGGCTGACTGTAAGTTGCATTTTTAAGAAATACACGTTTCTTAGCTTCACTATTACTAAACTACTTATTCTTAATAGGGTACAAGTTTCGTTATCAGAGCCACGATTGATTATATGTCAGCAACAGTCCCATGGTTTTACACCGTTTGTGCAGAGTGCAATCAGCTTGTGTTAGAATATGACACACTTTGGTTTTGTTCAGAACATGCAGAAGTTGTTGACATTAAATATGTGTAAGTTTTCATTTTACACCCGCATTATCTTCACAATTTATCATAGTCAGTATGTTAGTGACACTTTTACAAGATTTTTTAACACACATACATAGGGGTGAAACATGTGTGAAACAGTCCTGTACGCACACACAAGACTGAAATAACCCTGCACATTCTACATACACATGCTGTGCTGAAATAACTCTGTTTCAGCATTGTACACACATGGACCCTTCGTGCATAAACGGTGGTAAAACATGTCTGAAATAGTTCTGCGCATGCACAAACGCTTGAAACAGTCCTGGTTTAACACTTTGCACGCACACAAGACTGTTTAAAACCAGTTTTAAACTTGTAAACAGAGCTAAACCAGCACTGTTGAACCCCAACTCGTGCGCAAAGTGCTGTTTCAGAACAATTTCGCCACAGTTTCAAGCCAGCGCGCATTCAGTTGTGCATGTTCGTGTATGTATGTTACACACATTAGTACACAATTTTCTGCGCGCATGTTAGTCATTCTGTTTTTAAAATTCACATCAGTATTATACATAATACTCTACAACCTAATACTAATATCTAAACAGGTACCGCATACAAGCAACATTATCTGACAACACAGAAACAATCGAAGCAACATTCTTTGACAGGACAGCAAGCCAGCTTCTAAAAATATCATGTGCTGAAATGATGTTACAACCAAACAAGGAGACATTAGTGCACGACATCATAGGCAAAGAATTGGAATTGCAGGTGCAGGCAAGTAGAGACAGGAAAGGTGTTACACGGTGTACTATTAGCAATGCTGCGTTCATTCATCCGCACATTACCGAAAGCATGCCAGCAGCAAGCACACCTGCCCCAAAAACTCCTCAAGTTAATCGTTCTTCCACTAGGATGATAGAATCCTCTTCGGCATCAGGTGTCGACAAAGGAAGTGACATGCCTACTGTCAAACGCGCTCTGATGTCGTCTGAAGGTATACTTAATGTCTAAATTTTTATTATCAAAAAACACTTACTAATTCTGTTTTTAATTACACCAGCATTCCAGCATGAATCAGCAAGCAAGAAACCTGCTGCTAATCCAAAAGATTAGCTAGCGCCTTGGAAAAACACCACACGCTCAACTTCCTTGTGATGGTGCTTGTGATTATGATGGTATTGGCTCGCCCGGCTCAATCAAACTCTAATGTGAAATATTATTATGGTATGATAACTTAGTAGGATATTATGTAAACTTATTAGGATGTTATGTAGTTTATCTAGGATCTTGTGTCATGTTAATGCATGTTGACTTATTAGGATGCTATATATTTTGTTGATCATCTATGCTGGCTATAATCTTTTAACAAAAAGCTAACCATCTAGGCAAACAAAATAGCTAGGCACATAAACACTTATTTGTATACATAATCACAGCTTAAGACAGAACTTCAGAGACAAATGTCGCGCGCAGGTGGCTGCCTAGCTGCGCACTTATGCGCTAAAACGTACAGTTTGGTTAAGCAACCAAGCATTTAGACATTCTACCATTTGGTTTGCTTAAGCGCCCAACAGCGTGCACATTTAGACGCACTCCTAAAGTAGTTATGAAACGAAATTTAAATAAAGCATGCCATTTTTCAGGAACCAGATTAACATAAAAATAATCGAGTGATATTAGAAATTAAACCAATTGTATGCTTATCATGTGTCGCTTTTGTTGTATGTGCTTGTACGCAGGCGCAAATACACAAATAACTGCACTGTTACATACAGTTTCAATATAAAACCTGTTTGTATAGTGAAGCCAGGCTTCAAACAGAACCTCAGGCGCAAATAATACAAGCGAGTGCTTACACATTCACACATCAGCGTTGGCCATGAAATCCATCACGACATTTAGGTGTCTAAACAAAACCAGTCAAGGTACTGTTTGCGCCTAAATAAATATGCGGATGCACACATGCGCAAATACACAAATAAATGTGCTCACACGGCCACTTTCACATTACAAAAACACACATATTTGTATGAACAAAACTGACTTTTCGAACCACAAACTCTCTATATGCTACAAACTGTTACTAATGTTGCGCTTCCACACTTTGTTTTTTATTTATTTCTGTTACTTAATTTGGTTTACATATTTTCTTTTGATGATTATGTTTGAATTCTCTTGGTTTGTGACCAACAATTCACATTTTTGGTTTGTTAATTTGAGATTATATAATGTAATTTATGTATGAAGTAATCGATCTTTTCAATGCCATTTAACCTGATTTACTAATGGTGTTATAGAACACAATGCACATTTCGCTAAAAATCACTTAAACCACTGCTTTTTGGTGCTGAAAATGACTATATACAGCAACCTACAGACATGTGCACTCAATTTTTGTTTTTTAAACACAAAATATCGACGCTTTAGGAACATAACTTAATAAATTAAATCTCTGTATCAACATGCATCAATATGCGTCTGCGAGCAAACACAAACACACAAATAAGCATTTAAGTGCTTATACATTAAGGGGGTTCTAATCAATTGATTGTGTAAACCCTGCAGTAGCAGCGGCACCAGGTCGCTAAATGCAAATGCAATGTGTTTTTAATAAAATGCCTAATATGTCCTGCTGAGATGCTTAAAAAACATAGACATGCCGTTTTTGATAATATAACATTTTGTCGGAGTCTGTACGCCTGAATTGAAGTGGTTTGCAAGAATTAATGATGTCTGCCTGTGGCTGATGATAGGAGGTGATCTTGGTGGGTTTGTTTGAGTATTGGTGCGATATTGATCTCTTACGTGTAAGAACCCAAAACTATCCGATTAAATCGTTTGCGCTTAAAAAGCACAGCGACTGTATGATATAGGCCAGAAATCAGTCGCCAAATGCAGAGATGTTTTTTTTTTCCGTTTTTTTAAAACAGCTCATGTATGACCGCAATACGAAACCAGTAAATTTCCTGCCCATATGTCAGCAGATATTTGAGTTAACTTAGTATGCTTTTTTCATTAGCTTTTCCGAGAACTTTTCCCGCCACATATATGTGTTTACAAATCCGGCCAAATAAACATTTATACGTCTGCACATTTGATCTGCATTCGTAGCAAAATAGACACATACGTATTTACACGTCTAGACAAATTGACGTTTATGCACTTACACATCTGCTTTATAAGTGCTGCATATTCGAACAAGATTTATACGTTAGTCACTGTTCCCAAACGATAACAAAATAACTAACACAAAAACAGTCACACACACATTAAAATATGACCTTCTTACCGATCAACTGATATTATAGATTCACCAAGCTTTGTCGGCATACATGCATCACCAAAAACTTAAAACTGCTACCTTCATACTACCATCTACACATACTAATGCTTAATAAAAAAACACAACAAACTTAAAAACAACACAACACCACCAAAAACTTTCACCAACGCTGCTTCATAGGTATCAACCTTAGATCTCAAACCCATAACCTCCCTTTCCAGCAACCTTTTTTCCATTCCTACCTTTTCATATTCACTCTGTAATGCCCTTTTCTCAGCAACGACTTCTTCATAGCTATCAACTTTATCCTTCAAAACTGCAACCTCCCTTTCTAGCAAATCTTTGTCCCTTTCCAACCTCTCATACTCGCTTTGTAATGCCCTTCTCTCAGTTGGTTGAAGGATCACATTATCAACTTCATGTTTCCACACAAACAAACTACAATGAGACCTTCCCTGACATGTGATGCAAAAATTTTATTTAGGGATCATACTTATAAAAATAAAAAGAAAAACAAATGCATGTCATACCAATGCATATGGACACTCATAAAACTCTTCACCCGCACGAGCAGTGCACGTTCCAGCTTGTCTCAGGGCTGCAACAAGATTATGATAACAATAGACTTTGCCGTTGGTTCCCACCTTAAAGGTTGTAACAGCTTCTAAAGATCTTACTCTAGAACCCATGTTTAAAAAACAAACAAACAAGCAATACAACTGAGCAGAAACAGAAAAATGATGTAGATGTATCCCTTCTTTATAACACTTCACCTACTTTGCCATAAATACAATATCTCACCTACCCCACTCACATTAACCACTCTTTACTCACATGTAACCGTGTACACTACATAAATGGAAGTTCAAAGGTTTGATACATATCCTAAAATACTTATGCTTCATGCCACATTAATATACCATATAACATTACATTAAATTAACAAAAAAAACCGTATAATATCTAACCTAACTCATAACTAATTACCCACTATTTCACAAAATATAACAAATAGATGTTATATTAGAAACGGATTGCATAAACGCGCAACGCGCGTCATATTATCAACCTAGTTACTAAAATTTTCATCCCTTTCTCCCTCTACTTCTCTTCTCCTTTTCTCTTTTATACATGCCACCACCGCTACCATCAGCCACCACTTGTAGACAATGACCCACGTGGCCACGCCTACTTCATTTTCCCACCCACCTCAATATAACCACAACCACCATCACCTCCGCCGACCACCAGCTCCGACCACCACAATAGCTACCAACTAACTTAAAATAAACCATCTCTAAAAAGTAAAAATTATGTATAATCACATAACTTACGTAACCAACCACCACCCATATGACCATCTCTTTCTCCGTTTCAGTTCATCACTGCCATCTATTCTCTTAGAATGTCTGAAAATCAAGCATGAAAAACCTACAATATTATCAAGATTTGAATGTACCCAATATTTTTCCACATGATTTGTAACTTTATGTGTTGAGAAAGAAATTGACACTGAGTTAAGGAACTAGCTGATGAGAACATGTAGATGCTAACGGTTTGTCACACCCTCAAATTTCCACTGTGGAGTTTTACCGCGAGGCGCATGACAAACCAGGATCCAAGTCAACGGTCACAATAAACAACACTATATGGAATACGTAAACTCAAAAACATAGTTTTCATAAAGCGACAACCATAGCGGAAGCATTTAAAGAATTTAATCAGTTACAAAACTGTGTTCCAAAGTATTCAAGACACTTATTCAAAACGTGCAACTAAGCTTAGACGCCAATGCAGACTCGTGCGCCTAGTCCAACCGATGCTACCTTAGCGACCTGAGAAAAACATGCCAAAAAGACGTCAACATATATAATGCTGGTGAGTTCACAGGTTTGTTCAAGATGTTACCAAAATGTTACCAAACGTTACCAAATGTTACCAAATGTTACCAACCTGTCCATACTATATCAATGTTACCAAAGTACGCTAGCTAGGCGTGTGTTTTGTTACTACTACGATTGGAAAACCATTACTAGACTGTTACCAGTGTTCAGCCCGAGTGTTCAGCAAATGTTTAGCAAGTTAGAGACAATATGCACCCGCCCGGCCCTCCAAGCCGTCGAGTGGGGCCTGTCAAACCCAATAGATCTATCCACATTTCCCCCGTTGTGCAACCCCGCACATTCATGGTTTCCCCCGGAACTTTCAAAGATCGTATAGCAACGCAAAGTTAAATCATAGTATGACATATGTTACCAAAATAAGTTTAGCGCATGTTTTCTCCCCCAAAAGTAAAAGCAGTAAAAGGTGGGGCCGTGAACTCACCTTAGGTTGTGTTCCTCAGTAATATAAGAAAGCCAAGCCTTTGATACTCCCAACTACCGGAGATCTATCAAAATGTTCACATAAGTGTTCCGACTAATAACCATAAGGTTATCTAGTCCCCGATTGTTCATATCGTGACCAAGTATGTTTTAAAACGTGTTTTGAATGTTCAACCGACACACTAGACCGACCCGACATCCCGTTGGTGACTCATTACCCTAACTAATCAAGTACGCATAGTTTACACGCAAGGTTCAAGCATAAAATACTTGGTTTACATCAAAAATCTCATTTTTGATTCCATAGGGTCGAACTAGGAGTTTCAGTTCCACCTTCGCCCCTTTTTAACCACGTTCGACCCTTTTCAGGTACGTTCGACCCATTAAGCCACATTCGACCCCCTTGAAACAGATTCGACCAATATTATCCAGGTTCGACCTTGGGATTCCACCTTCGACCCCACGACTGGTCGAAGGTGCCCAGGTTCGACCCTGGCAGAATGTTTTTCCCCAAAACGCTTCAAAAACATCCGAAAATATCACGAAACATCATCAATCACAGCAGTTAAGTGTGAATAACATATCCTCACAAAACCCCACCAATTTTGCCCCATAACCTATTTGTTTTAGCCCTTTCCCAAAATGGCAAAAATTATGAAAACGTCACATTATGCATGAAATCTTTACCCAATTTGGAAACTTTCTGAAATCAATCCATAATCATCTTAAAATGCTTAGTTTGTCGTGTATATGAAAACCCCAAATAGTTCTATTGATCATACTAGCATGCAACGAGCCCTAGATTTATTAAAATCCCCAAATTAGACATGATATCATCATTCATCTAATTGTAACCTTAACAATCCTAAACTACCATCAATAGCAGCCCTAGATCATGTTTCTAGCACTAGTACAACAACAAATCATTAAACAACACATAATATCACATAACACATAATTAACATATGTTTATTGATATGAAGACCTATGTTAAATGATAAGGTTTAGGTTTAGAAAGATGTTTAAAAGGTTTTCATTGGTAAAAACATCCTTAGAACAGATCTGGACATTTAGGGTTAGATGAAAACGAATTAAAATGCTTTAAAAAGGGTTTAGGATTAAGAACACACCTTAGATTCTTGATTAGATGTTGTTTGTAGGTTAGATTATGAACACAAGAGCAAAAACTCCTTCCTCAGTGATTAAAATCGTTTGAGAGTGTTTAGAGACGGCTAGGGTTTGTGAGATGGTGAAAAATGACAAAGTGTGGTATTTATATAATTCCACATTCGCCCCTTGCATGGGGTCGAAGGTGCCACCTTCGCCCCATTACAAGGTCGAATGAATGTGTTTTGTGGGTTGTTCTAGGTTCGCCCCTTGTGACATCCGTCACCCTCGTCTTTCATCTAAGTGACAATAATCCAAAATAGAAAATCATAAATCGAACATTTAACGCAACATTTAGGGTAGAGTCATAATACCCGAATATTTGAAAACTTTAATATAATAAATTTGGATTTTATAAGTATATTTTCAAAACAATGGAAAGCATATCCTTTACTTGTGAAGTCAAAGTAGTTACTAAATAATAAAGAGTTTGGAAACTCATGCTTTCATCTCCCCTCCACATAATTGAGGAAGAAGAAACGGTTGGCGAATCAGTTTCGTAACCGAAGACGAGTTGATGATAATCATTGGCAATTAAATTGAGATTATATCACATAACCGATCCGACGATTGTATAAAACCCAAACACTTCGTCCTCTTTGCACATTCTTTCAACTCCTGACCACCACCATTCCGGGTTCCGACGAACAACCACCGGACCGTTCTCTCCGGGCTCTCTTGGTTCTTCGCCGCCGTCCATCAAACAACAACCACCGTCGCACAACTTCAATCTTAGCCATCATCATCGTCTTCACAAACGTCTAATGTCGGAAGCCAACAAGCTTTATGCAGCACAATCCTACAACTAGACTTAGGACACCGTCGAGTTGATTGTTCGGATATCAACAACAATTTAAATCGTTCCACATCTTATGGTCTTCAATATGTTTATTCACCACTCAGGTATTGATTTTAATTTCTTGGCGAGATTATGTTTAGGCACCAAACATCACAATGTGAAATATAATAAACAAACAAATCTAATGACGTTCTAGCCAATGTTGTATTTTTTTACTTATTTTCATTAATATTAATACTGAAACACAATTACTTAGAAATTACATTGGTAACTCACCTGCAAATGTCACAAAAGCAATTTAGTTGTCAAGTAATTCATATTCGTGCTTTATAATTCAAAACTTTATATAACTTTCTAGAGCCATACATCTTGTTTTAATTTTTTTTAAACTATTAATCATGTACTTTCAAAATGAATTATATACCTTGTCTTTAAACTAAATAAATAAATACCTAAGTAGACTTTTTTTTATTATTCACGTAAATATTTTTTTATTGTAAATCATGACCTTGTCTAACAACATGAATCAATTTATTAATTTCGTAAATTATTAATCATCTTCTATTAATTGTTATCTAGCACACATACGTAAACATAATATTACTAGTTCTCGAATACATGCACTTTAACATTAAGGGTCATGGTTTATAATTCAAGAAATTGTACTCAATAGGTATATCAAAAGTTATATACATTTTGCATGAACAGTACAAATATAAAGGAACATAAATAGACACTAAGTCATCATTCTTCATTTACTTAGGTTGAAGCAAAATTCTTTGATTCTAGTCAATTTCTTTCTAGTTCATCGTCGCAATCAGGTGAGTATATCTTTCCCCCTTTTCATGTTTTACTCTTTTGGGGATGTTCATGTACACTATGACTAAATGTTATTCTTTCACTAAATGCAATTCTCATGTGTGTTTGCGTTATGTTAATTTGTGTGTCTATGACTTGTCAAAATCATTAACCTTTGAGGGCCTGGCATTTCAATGAATAGTACTATGGTATATACCCTTGTGACTCTGTTGAGAGTCCTCGTCATTGCTATGTATTACATTACTACTAGCGCATACTATATATATCTGCTTTTCTTTACATAGGGTTGATTTTGAACGGATATTACTTACTACATAATTGCAAATGGTACCGCACATGAATTGCTAAATTTTCCTTACTATATGTATCAAACAGGGTATGCTCACCAATACATGTTTGTATTAACAAAATTATTTTCGTACATGTTTCAGGTTATTTGAGATGCATTCGTTAAGCTTTTGGATTCATATTTAGATTTTGATTCATTGTATTTCAGTTTAGGTGACATTTAGAATCGTTGTATTTCATTTCAATGTAATAAACTATTTAATCAATGTATCAATATTTACAATTTTAGTCCATGAGCTATTGAACAATCGTCACTACGTGACACCTCGATGTTTCCGCCATCGGTTGGGGTGTTACACCCCTTACCTAAGGGTCGAACCAAGGCTCATGTCCAGGTTCGCCCCCACACCATGGGTTGAACCAGGACTTGTGTTTTCCATGTTTTCCAGTTTTGTCGTTTTAACTCATTTAAACACATTCTAACGTATGATCATGCAATTATAACAGATGTTAAGCACATATAGGCACATATAATCATGTTCACACCTTGTAGCATGTATTATCATGTTATGTTACACGTTTGTTAATAATCTACCTGTCCTACTTGATTCAGTTCATGTAATTTCACCA
This sequence comes from Ambrosia x helenae, assembly GCA_030844895.1. Taxonomy (NCBI): domain Eukaryota; kingdom Viridiplantae; phylum Streptophyta; class Magnoliopsida; order Asterales; family Asteraceae; genus Ambrosia; species Ambrosia x helenae. Next base: position 41,331,289 of record CM061223.1, read on the forward strand.
ACAACGGGACTCGGTACTAGTGTATTCCTATAATGACTCCCAATGATCCTCCAGATCATTGAACTCTGGACAATCCTATCATGACCTGACTCAACTAACCTAGTTAAGTCCGTTTATAAATGTTTCTCGCTAAGGTAGACTTATGTTTTACTAAAATGTTTAAGCCGAACATGCCGGTGTCACACGGTTAACCCACTCTGATCAGATAACACAGACGATGGAGGCTGATGAGTTGATTGTTGAAAATTGGAAGGAAAATCATCAATTTCTCAAGTCTATGGCGATAGCTCACGGTGATGGTGATGGTTGGTGGTGACATGTATAGAAGAGGAGAGGAGAGGTAGAGAGAGAAAGGGAAGAGTTAGTAATTTCACTGAAAAAAACTTAACGGTGATATGATTGGGGTAGTGGGGTGGGTCCAATTGAAACAAGAATGAAACCACATGTACTGTTTTGGTAACTTTTAAACCATTGGGTCGTAATGGTTACTTTTAGCAAACAACAATGATGAAAAAAGAAATTAACTCTTTTATTAATTACTTAATAATGGTTTGAGAAGATGACGGATAATTTCTATGATTTAAGAATGAAATGAAAAAATTCTGATGGAAAGCGCTGACATGACTCGATGAACATATGAATTAAACTAAAAGGAGTTAACCTTAGTGTACATCAAGATTTACAACACAGGAAATTCATAGAAGTTAAAATTGTATTTTTTATTTTTATAACTACATAAGATTTTCTTTAAAATAAGAGTGCTCATACTAGACGTGAGCAAACCGGTTTTTTTTGCCGAACCGGTTTCGGTTCCAAACCGGTTCGCTACAGTACCGGTTCCTGGCCGAACCGGTTTCGGTTTCAAACCGGTTCGGTTTTGGACCGGTTTTGTCGATTCGTAAGACCGGTTTCAGAGACCGGTTTCGGTTTGGTTTCGGTTTCGGTTCGTTTCGGTTTCGGTTTTTAATCGGTTCTTTCGCGCACAATTTAAAAAAAAATGCGATAAGAAAAAATATAAACATAAAAATTCGACTTTTATTATTTTTTTCGGTTTTCGAAATAAGAAACTAGGAAAATGAAATACATAAAAACATAATTTAAAATACTACAATCAATTTTTTTAAGCTTCGTCCGAACTACTTTGGCGCAATGAAGCATCGTATGCGAGTTCCTCGTCCGATAGGGGTTCACTTATTCCTTCGTCGACCTCTTCCTCATGTATTCTTTGTTCAAGTTCGGTTTGGTCTTCAAGAGAAGTTACATGTTGTACTCGATCCACCGCGTCCAATTGATCTTTTAAGCATATGCACATCTCCAACGATTCGGGATTTAATTTTGTTCTTCGTATCGATAACACCCGACCACTAAGAGAAAAAGCCGATTCCGAAGCTACCGTAGAAGCTTGGACACTTAGTAGATCACGGGCTATAGCGGAAAGGATAGGAAATTCGGTTTGTTTTCCTTTCCACCAAGCCAAGATATCAAAATTTTTAAATTCGTTGGCGGTGAAAGTTACCGTAAAATTCGAGCCTCTATACCTTGCAAGCTCGCTATTTGGGGCCTCACCCCTTTGTCTATTGCGTTTTTTTTCGGTTTTCGGGTTCGTTTTTTGCGTTTTTGAGTGTTGTGATCAACCGGAAACATCTAAACCTATTTATACTAACTTGGGATGCCAAAATGGTGATTTTTTAAACAAAAAACGTTCAAAAAACGGTAAAAAAAGCCCCAACGGTCAGATTGTTTTAACGTTAAAAACCGGTTTCAAACCGGTTTCTCAGACCGGTTCAGGAACCGGTTCGGTTCGGGTTGGTAGCCAGAAAGGTGGGTTCGATGCTAGGACCGGCGGTTTCTATTAGGAACCACACCGGTTCGTGTAGGAACCGGTTTTAAGACAAACCGGTTCGAGTCGGGTTCTTCGGTTCCGCTTCGGAAACTGGTTTTTTTGCTCACGTCTAATTCATACGCATAAGTGTTCAAACCCTGTCTGGGCCCAAAATCGTTTTTGGTTAGCGTTTAAACCGGCTTTTTTAGATGGGTTTAATCAGTTTGGGTCGGAGCCAATTCTCAACACAAAAACCCCAAACCCATAACAAACCGCCTTGATACGATCAATCTGGACCCAAACCCGTTTTTTACTGACCGGGTCAGTGGGCCCAAACCAAAAATGGGCCGATACGAGTTGTGGGTGTGCCAAACTAAATATTAATCCAAAAAACCATAAAAAAAAAAAAAAAAAAAAAAAAAAAAAAAAAATGGGTAAGAAGAGGAAGAGAGAGGCGGAGAAAGGAAGCATACATCCCCGGAACAAATACTCCGATAACCCACCCGACTTCAGTCTCTTAGCATCTCTGTACCCTTCTTTTCAATCATACGTATTCTACAACCGTCAAGGCAAGCCCAACATCGATTGGAAAGACTTCAATGCCACTCGTGAGCTCACAAGGGTCTTGCTTCAGCATGATCACTCCATCACTTGGTATGTTGTTACTTATATCTCTTATTATTATTATTTAAAATTGAAATGATGGGTATAAATCTAGGACTTAGTTCAAAGCATTTAAAAAAGATAGGACTTCTTTAGGCGAGTTTAGGTTTTTAGGGGTTTTAGATATGTTTTAGGCTTCTTTAGCGCTAGTTTAGGTTGTTTCAGGTTGAGTACAGGCTTGTTTAGGGTTGGTATAATTGTTTTCTTGGTTTTAAAACAAAAGCGACGGGTCTAAAACCGAGGCGCAAAGGGCAAAAGCGGCGGGTTTTCGTACACTAGGCGCAATGCGATTATATAATGTTTTTTTATATATTCTATAGGTTTTAAGGATCATTTACCCAATATTTAGACGCAAATAAGCTTTATGTATGTTTTAATATTGAAATTACATACATCTGCAACCTGAAAAGCATGATTGTTTTAGACTTGTTTAAACCCTTGAGGCGCGCTTTTTAAAAGCAAGATTGTTTTAGACTTGTTTAAGCCTTTCAGACGATTTTTGGCTGGACTTTCGTAAAAATGCGTCTGAGGGCCTAAAAGTGGGGCTTTTATAGTGAAGCGAGAATGTTGCGATGTGCCTAAAAGTGGGCCTAGGCGCATAGCTGGGTGAGCCTTGAAAACAGAGGTTAGAATATGAAGTTTTGGTTGGTGATAATAAAGTTTGGCCTCAAATTGACGTGAATTAGGAATGATTTAGAAAAATGCTGGTAACTAGGTCTCTGGTTTCATATCAAAGAGATGGTAATTTTACATGGAAAAATCGTAGGTTTGACCTTAAAAGTAGAACGTTATAAGATTAACAAGCCATCATTTGTCACAAATATAACAAAATAAAAGCGATAAACTCTGTAGTTTTAACTTTTAAGATTGTTTTACATGCCCACTGTGGTGTGGGTTCTTACAGGCTTATCCTTTAATCAGCTTTAGTTTGTGGCATTTATACGGGCCTGTATTCATTTAAGGATTTTTATCATTAGGTGGATCCCCGATGGACAGTTGTGCCCCACGGTACCCAATAGATCTAATTATATTCATTGGATCGAAGACCTTTTATCGTCTGATGTCATTCCCAATTATCATAGAGACAACAATATCATAAAAGGATTTGATATTGGCACTGGGGCCAATTGCATTTATCCTCTACTTGGTGCATCCCTTCTTGGTTGGAGTTTCGTTGGAACAGGTGCTTGAACCTATTCATTTCTTGTAAATAATAGTATTTTTTTTTTAAAGTTATAGTCAGAATCTTGGACATGGTATACAAATTTAATAGCTACGGATGTTGCTTAATTTATAACAGACGTGACAGACGTAGCACTGGAATGGGCTGAGAAAAATGTTAAGAATAACCCACAAATATCCAAGCTAATCGAGATTCGAAAAGTTGACTTTGAGGAAGAGTTGACTGATCAAAGCACTAACAATGGTGAAAGTTACACTGGACCCCCTATACTTCTAGGTGTGGTAAAAGACGATGAGAAGTTTGACTTTTGTATGTGTAATCCACCTTTTTTCGAGACAATGGATGAAGCGGGCCTTAATCCAAACACATCTTGTGGTGGGACTCCAGCAGAGATGGTTTGCCCTGGTGGTGAACAAGCTTTTATTAGTCGAATGATTCAAGATAGCGTTCAACTTAAGCAGTCATTCAGGTACTTCCCGTTTAGAAAAGTACTTTTAATTTTCATTTTTCTGTTATTATTTTGTATTATATTTTTGTGTTTGTTATAGGTGGTGCACATCAATGGTTGGAAAGAAATCAAGTTTGAAAATTTTGATGTCAAAACTTCGTGAAGTGGGAGTTAGCGTAGTTAAAACTACTGAATTTGTTCAAGGTCAAACTAGTCGGTGGGGAATTGCTTGGTCTTTTATTCCTCCAACTAAAAAGATAATATCATCTCATGTGGCCACACAAAATGTCCTCACTTTCATGCTTGAGGTCAGTATACATTTCATTAAATTGATGAACACTTTATTTTGTATACGCTGCTTTTATACGTTGTTGGTCTAAATAGACATTTATGTATAATGTAATAAAATAGGTTTCTAAATACTTATGCTAGAATCTGTAGCAAAATTATGTTATAATTAACAATAATATGTCTGTTGAATAATAGTCTGATCAAAAGGATACATATTAAACTATTTTCATGTAAATTATACTTTTAATAATTAGAAAAAAGCTGTATTCATTTTCAATATTAAGCTCTTATCACCAATATTAATATTAATATTTCAGGGAATCCAACGCCAGTTCAGTGCATTTCATGTTCTCCAATCAGTTGAATCATTCTTCAAAGGGAGTGGTGCATCCTGTAAATTAAATGCTGCCTTGTTTTATATCGATGTAAACTCAAATGATTTGCATTTCCGTGTAACGGTAAATATGCTATTAGCCTATTACTTAATGATTGTATACTTTTGTATTGTTGTCTGTTGTAAGAAGCCAGGAGCACATTTGTGTTTATATTTTTCTTTGTTTCTTTTATAGGTCTTTGAGCAGATTCCAGGAACTCTTTTAGTTAGAGGATCTTTGAAACCTGGAGAAACCGTTGTGCCAGGTTTTTTTCTTATTCTTGAATTATGTGTTAATTAGTTACTTTAACTAAACAAGAACAACACCTTAAATCTGTTTGGTGAAAATGCAGAATATTTTAGGTTGATTGTAAGTAACTTTTTTTACACAAATGTGTAATTAGATAATGTGACTGATGTAGTAATGTCCAAGTATTGAAGAGCAAGAGTAGGGGTGGGGTATAAAAGAGTCGAGCTGGTCGTGAGCTACTCGAGACCAGCTAATTAAAAAAAAAAATCAAATCAAGTGAGGTTATAAGACTTGGAGCTTGAGCTTAAATTGGAGCTCATTCAATAGTTGAGCTTGAGGCCACACTTCATATCATGAACCTGAACATTTAACGAGTCTATTAATAATATTGTCAAAATATAATGTAAAATTGCACAAATTTTAACGTTATTTTACTAATTTCGTGAAAATAACGTTAAAAATGACGGATGGTTAATCATGCATCATGTGGTGGCGTTGATAGTCAAAAGACACTGGATACATGCACAAATCGGGCTTATTCCTATTGCTAAGTGGTATGTGCCTTATGTCCAATGCTTGATGCAAAACCACAATTGCGTCGGGAGTCTCACTAGAAGCAGCCTCTCTTATCTTCACGGGGTAGAGGTAAGGTTGCTATTGGTGGGATTAACTGAGTATGATGATGATGATGATTAAACTTAATACAAAATTATGAATATACAATATACATATTTAAATACTAAATGTAATTATATGTATTATCAGGGACGAAGCTTGGTTTTTTAATCGGGAGGGGCCGGACTCAATTTTTTTTCGATCGGTAGGGCCAAATCGGCGGGGGTCGGACTCAACCCGGACTCAATTTACCTACGAAAATCGCAAATTTATACCACTGCGTCAAAAAACAGCGGGGGGGGGGGGGGGGGGGGTCAGGGCCACCCCTGGCCCAACATATACTTCGCCACTGTGTATTATTATATGATAAAATAACTAAATATATATTCTGTTATATATAAAAAATATAACTATAAATATATAAAAATAATTTGTATATGTATATAAATAAACTAAGCAAACACTAAAGGAGTCGAAGCCGAGCTTTAGCTTGTAAAACTAGTCATGAGTTGAGCTCAAGCTATAGACTAGTGCTTGAAAAGAGCCATGTCTAAGCTTGAGCTCTCTTAAGTTAAACGGCGTCTCATTGACACCCTAAGCAAGAGAGACATTTAATTCATTTGAAATTTGTGATAAGATTGAATTAAAGTTATAGCTTGTAAAAAATAGTAAATCTTGTTTTGTTTTCAGGGTTACTATCATCAGAATTCCTGCAGTTGGAGGATGCTCTGAGAAAAGATTATTGCCCGGAAAAAGTTTCCACACATCACAAATTCGAATCTTAAGTAATTATAGCTCTGTTTTCTCCATCTTCTTTTGTTCCAGTGTCAACTCTTGATTAATTTATTTACCAGTTTTTTTGTTGTTTTAGTTAGTAACGGGGTCAAAACAGATTGGCGTTGTGTTATGAGTAATTATGGACTGACCCAAAAACACTAACTGTACCATCCAGAGATAGAGTTCCAAATATCTCACAGAAGGACATAAGACGAACACATGATGCGCCAATTCCACGTTCCCGGAACAAAACCGACATGTAGTAGACTGAGTATCAACTATCGACTAATCAGAGATGTAAGGTTTAAAAATAACGGGACATTATTTTTGCAGCAATCTCCACGAGAAGCAACATACCTTGATGGGATTGAAGAAGTGTAGTAGAATGTTGATAGGATTGATGAGAATTTATTTGGTTGGGTCTGGGCTGGGTTTTAACGAGAAATTATTTGGTTTTGATAGGATATGATTGATGAAGTGTAGTAGAATGTTGATAGGTATGATTGATGAAGTGTAGTAGAATGTTGATGCTTTTGTCGTTGGTTGGGTTTGAGCTGGGTTTTAAAAAGCGCGTCTAGGCGCGAAGTGCCTAAGGGGCAAAGGGCAAGACCTTAGGTGACATAAGGCGCACCTGAGGCGCACTTTTTAAGCTAAAAAATGGCATGAGGCGCAGGTTAGGTGCATGCCTCATGTACATAGCTTTCTGTTGTGCAGCAAAATGTTGTGCATTAGGGGTTTTTTTTTTTGTTTTTTTTTGTTTTTTTTTGTTTGTACGTGTAGGTATTTTATATGCTAAAACATGTATAAACCTTATTTCTAGCTATTTTTAGTTTGAGGATGCTAAAAACCTATTTTAATATATAATAAGTTATATAATCAATTTGCGCTTCGCGTACGAAAAATGAACCGCTTTGCGCCTTGGTTTTAGACCTTTTCGCCCTGGTGTGCTTCTCGCTTTTTAAAACCAAGGGTTTGGATTGGATTTCTCACACAAACACATATTTAACATAAAATTTACAGGTTTGGGTTTAGTATAAACATGTCTGGGTTGAATCCATGACCAGGTTTAGATTAATGGCGTGGGTTCATGTCAATCTAGCTGGTTCACGGGTTGTAACTTAAATTGTATACATCTATATTTTTTTAATGTGTGTTCTGCCTAACTTAAACTATTTGATTATTTTTTAATCAACATATAAACAAATCAAACGATATTCGAATACCAAGCGTTATAATTATAGATCTATAATTTTAGAGTATAAGTATGTGGAAAAAAATCTATGCGTTAACTCAACTTTGTTTGTGTCAACCAATGGACATGCCATGTTTTAAGTTCACGTAAGGTTTGACTCGTCAACCCACAAACACAATCCGTTAACCCCTTAGCTGGTGTTTGGGCGTATGTAAAAGATTCAAAGTTTCATGATTGAAATAAATAGTATAAACCGAAACAGAATGTTATTAAACGAAACATGTAAATAACATTAAAAGATATACTGAAACTTTGGGTTATATCACTTACTATAAAATGTAAGAACTTTATTGTAACAGTTTGATTTCTAATGTCTTAAAAGGGAGTCATTTGAATAATAAGGCTTTCAAAAAGATATGAACTCAACATATTGTAATGTACTAATAATGTCTACCCTTTGACCTTTTATGTTTTTGACATTTATAAAAAATGAATGCTGTTACCTGTTGCAAGTAAATTTAAATCCTCAAAATCAAATTAAATAAAATACACTCATTTTTCCTCTTTCTTAAAAAAAAAAAAAAAAAAAAAAAAACACACTACCTTCTTCAAGCATCAGAAAAAGGAGTCATCATCATCTTCCATTTGAGTAGCCAAAATCTCCAAAACTGATTCAAGCTCATCTTTCATAATGTGTGATTTGTCTGATACCGCGAAAGCATGCAACTTGTTCCCGTCTTCTAACCAACTAACGCCTCGTTCTTTCTTCACGTCTCTTTCGTTCATCAGTTTTCGCACTTTTGACACATTTTCCCACCTTCCGGAAGCTGCATACATACCCGAAAGCAACACATACCCCACAGAAGATCTTGGTTCCAACTCAATTAACTGTTCAGCAGCCTTTATTCCTAAATCTAAGTTTCCATGAATCCTACATATCCCTAGTAAAGCTTTCCACACACGAGCATCGGGTTTCACAGGCATCTTTCTTAACTGATTTACTACCTCATCAAAACGCCCTGCTCGACCCAACAGATCGATCAAACATGCATAATGTTCTTGATCAGGAACAACATTATGCTCATGCATCATCGTGCTGAATATATGCAGCCCGTCTTTAACTAGACCTGAATGACTACATGCGTTTAGGATCACGACGAATGTGATTCTATCTAGTTTGACTTGTGAGTTGACCATGTTGGAGAACAAGTTCATTGCTGATTCTCCATGACCGTGTTGTGCCAATGCAGATATCATAGTGTTCCAAAGTATCGTGTTAGTTTTCTCACTCGTGTGTTTGAAAACACGTTCTCCGAGCGCTAGATTTCCACATTTAGAATACATGTCGATGAGAGAGCTAACGACTATAATGTTTGGTTTAAAATGTGTTTTTATTAAAAACCCGTGGACTTGCTTACCGTTTTTGATCGAAGGGATGCTAGCACACGCACACAAAGCACTACTAAAACTAAACTGATCTGGTTTAACTCTTTTAACTATCATTTCTGTAAACAACTCAAGCGCTTCATGCCCAAATCCATTTCTTGCATACCCAGAAATCATTGCATTACAAGACACAGAATTCTTTTCCGGCATGTCATCAAACAGCTGCCTAGCCGATTCCACGTCACCCCATTTTGCATAACCCGAAATCAAACTAGTCCAAGAAACAACATCTCTCTTACTCATCTCATCAAACACCTTTCTCGCATCACTCATCTCCCCACACTTCGAATAACAATCAATAACCGAACTACAAAGCACCAAACTCGACAAAAAACCATAACTAAACACCTGCCCATGAACCTGTCTCGTAAGTCCCAAATCCTTTCTCTTCACACAAACAGTCAAAACACCCGCAAAACTAAACTCATTCAACCCAATCTTCACCCTTTTCATCTCTTTATAAAACTCAACAGCCTCATCAAACCTCTCACAATGCGCATAACCAATAACCATCGTATTCCACGACACGACATCTTTCTCACCCATTTGATCAAACAACCTACGAGCAGGCTCCATCATCCTCAACTTAGCATACCCAGAAAGCATATTATTCCAACTATACAAATTTCTCACAGACATTTTATCAAACACCTTACGTGCATTAACCCAATCCCCACATTCTGCATACATATGAACCAACTGATTACATAAAAACGTTCCGGGTCTTTTCCGGCCGGTAATATTCAAATGAAAGTGAACCCATTTGCCCTCTTTAAGCAATCTTGAATTGGCACACTGTTTTAATAATAAAGATAATGATTTTGTGTCTAAACGTAGACCTTTGGAGGCTAAAGTGTCGAGGGAGTTGACTGCTTCTGTGATGAGGCCTTTGGAGGACAAGTTGAGGAATGATTGAAGGATGCATGGACGATGTGTTGGGTTGTGGTTGGTGGGTCTATAAGAAGAGGGCATTGCTAAAGAAAGATGACATGTTATGGTGAAGGGGTTGTTTTGATGTTGGTGATGGTGTGCTTCATTGGATGTTTATTTGTTTGTTTGACTGGGTTGTTGTTGTTATGGGTATAGTGATGGTGGCCGGAGTTTTTTTAGTTCCGGTGAGAGGTGGCTGTGACAGTGGTTATTCGACGCTACAAATGAAGCAGATTGTAAACTATAATTTGGGTGTTTGCTTGTCACCAATAAGATATTGCCATGTCATGCTTCTCAGTTTTTTAAAAAATATTTTTTATATGAAAAATTTTAATGCTTTTTTAAAGAGCGGCGTATCGGGGTTCATGACATGTCGCTTCATAGCGCATGTATACATACACAGGGGCGGAACTACGTTATGATGGCCGGGTTCCTGGGAACCCACTCGGTTTGTAGTTTTTAGTGTTAACGTATATAGGAAAAAAAAAGGAACCCATAAGAATATTATCTAAGGAACCCATTGCAAAAACTGGTTCGTGCCTTAGTGGTAAAGACTCGCCTCTTATAACAAAGATGTTCCAGGTTCGAAACCCGTTTTACCCGGTTTTTAGGTTTCCAACCTTTTTTTTAGTTGAAAACTGTTTTTTTTGTTTTTTTTTTTTCCAAAACTAGGTTACATTACATGTCTTGCACTCTTGCCCTACCAAACAAAAACACACAGAAGCCCAAAGCGACCCCCGACCTCTCCTCCCTCCGCCTCCCCGCCCCTCCCTCCGCCTCCTCCTTCCCCGCCGGCGCCGCCCCTCCCTCCGCCTTCTCTCGTGACTCGTGCGAGCTGCCTCCTCTCCTCAACCCTCCCCAAAACTTCAGGTAAAGTTGTGTGGTTTTAATTTCTAGTATTAATTTCTATGTTCTAATTTTAATTTTTAGTGTTAATGGAGTATATGTCTTTGTTTCTTCTTGTGTGAATGGAGTTAACTTGGTTCTGTTTTTTTTATTGTTAGATAAAGGTAGTTAACTTGGTTTAGGTAGTACTTAATTCATCAACTAGTATTTCAGATTCTGTTCTTTCACTTCTTTGATTATTGGATATTGATTATTGTATATTGTTAGTTTTTTCCTTGTTATTGAATTGGTTCAAAGATACCGGATATTGACAATTAGATCTATGATGTATCAAAGAATAAAAAAAAAAAAAAACTTGAAGATATATGATAGATCTTAAATAAAATAATTACATCTGTGAAGATTATGAAATCAACATAAGTTTTGAGGTTATTTGAACTGCTAAGCATATTTAACATGTTAATTCCTCTAAATTGTCGATAATCTTTGATAACTTTTCTCTGCAGATGTCTGAGCAGTTAAACCAGGAACTACCATTGACCGGAAAAATTCCTTCGGGCCTTAATTCAATGTTTGAGTTTTCTGGAACTGGAAGTTGGCAGAAAGATGCTTCCAGCACCAAAACTCTTGCTTTTGAAGGCATGTTCATATCATTATATACAATCGCACTAGAAAAATCCCAAATACTACTTTGTGATCATGTGAAGCAAGTTGTTCTGTCATCATGGGAACTTGCATTATTGGCAAGGTCATATGCATATACTTGTTAGCTTAAAGGGTCATTCGATCCATGATTATGTGAACAAATCTGATATTTTTATAGGTTTATTGAAAGATTTGGCACTCATATTGTTGTTGGTGTAAATATGGGAGGAAAAGATGTTATCTATATGAAGCAGCAGTATGCACCACCCCTTCAACCTGCTGATGTACAGAAAAGGTTAGATTTCTAATGCCGATGTTTTTTCATTATTGTATCGTAATTTTATTATGTGACGAACGTTATCCGACCCGACCCATCAAACCGACCCGAACCCTTGAATAGACCCGAATTTTTATGTTTGGTAAATTGAAACACTTAAAAAGGGAACCCAGTGAAAACAATTCCTGGATCCGCCACTGTACATACATATATATATCCGTGGCTTAAATGAAATTAAAATCGTTCCTTGTTATTTTGACGCTCGAGGATCACGCTAAACTATTCTAAGAGGAAACCGACTGGCACATAAAACCCTCTAACTTGCTTTCCAGGAGAAAAATTCTGGAAGCAAGATTTAACCCATGGTCTCCCCTTGGGAGAGACACGAAGTGCCGCTAGACCAGAAGGGGCTACAATTTTATTACTTGAGTTAATTACACTAGATTTGGATTATTCAAAGTTAATTGCCATGCCGTGCCTGTCTTAATTTAAAAATAAACTCTTTATCTTTTTGTTAAGCATGGGAAGCTTTTATTAAAGCTATCTAGCAAGAAGCTATACACTACAATTTAGAAATAGGTGTCAAAACTCAAAAGCACACGAAACATTTCCAAATAAAATAGTCGCTTTTAGTTCCTCCTCCATGACTTTAGCTGTGAGAGTATGATTGCCGTTGAATGTTCATTCGTTTTTCACGTATAAAAACGAAATTGAGATTATCAATGGCCATCTCATTGTCATTTGACCCATAAGTCATCAGTTACATACAATTCACTGGTCGTCTCTCTAGAAATATATTGTTTAACAATCTTGATAGAAGACTATATCATATTACATCATGTAATTAGTCAATCTTGCAAATATTAGGTTTGATAATTTTTTTTTAATTATTTAAACATGTTTATTAGACAGTTGTTATTGCTCAGATTTTGACCAAAAAACATTTATAATGTACTATCAGATAAAAAAAACTGAATTATATACTAATAGCAAATGAAAATAATCAACTACAGATCAGATTTTAGATCTATGCTTTTGGATTTTGATTGTGATAGAAGACTATTCATTACAATTCTATTTATCAAGAAATTATAACGTTATTCTAACTTATTATATAGGACTTGTAATAAGACTCATAGATTTAGTATGTCAAAAAATCGAGAAACATGATACAAAGAGAACTGAACATCATATACAATATTAATATGTCATTATTTTATAAAATGTTTTACTGCATTTTATATTTTATTTAATATTTTTATAGCTTAAAGTCTTGCACATCCACTAGCTTTCTAACCATTGTATTGTATACCACAAACACAAACCCAAGCATACAAAATATCTATACTACCTTATAAAGAGGAGGCATGGGCAAATATGTTCAAATTGTCCAAAGTTAAGATGGCATACCAAGGGTTTATTTACAATTTTCTAAACTTTATCACTTTTCTTCCCTAAATGTCCCTAGAAGATAATCAACTTTTATATGAAAATGGAACTCATCCAAACTAAATAAACACGAGATAACAATATTTTTGAACAAATTTCATATAATGGCGATGAAAGATAATAATTTATGTTACCACAATGAATAATCTTATCTCATCTAAACTTGTATGAGTTTTAAAACTTTAAAATATAGTGACTGAAGTCTTCCTAGACTTAAAGTCAAGCTAACCAAAACACTTTTTTATATCATTCAAAGCTATCAATTTTGTTTTCAATTTTAATCATGATAATTACGTGAATTAGGCTCTATAGCTTTTATTAGTTGATTAATTTTGGGAAATTGGATTGTATCGCACTCAACTATTTGGGATTGGCCGATAACGCACTGAACTATAAAAATGATCACCAACGCACTGAACTTTAAACCTCTTGGATTGTGTCACACTATGGCTGTGTTTTGACCAGGTCCAAAACCACTAAAACGATTACTTAGTGATAAAGAGGTTTAAAACGATTACTTAGTGGCAAATTAATACAATTAACACATATGGATTCTTCCATTTGGACCTTATCAAACACAGTCTTAGTGTGACACAATCCAAGAGGTTTAAAGTTCAGTGCGTTGGTGATCAATTTTATAGTTCAGTGCGTTATCGGCCAATAACAAATAGTTGAGTGCGATACAATCCAATTTCCCATTAATTTTTAGGCATTTTATGATAGATTGATCATATGATATACGTGTCTTTCATTAGGTATTGGTTAAAGGATTGCATGTTTGTGTAGAAAATTTAAGGTTGGTGTAGTCTTTTATTGATCTGCTTTTGGTAGGAGAAATTCCATGGTCTGAAAAATATTATTTTAAATATATCCAAGTCCAGTCTTTGTTCTTGATGATTCAGTCTATGTGAACAACTCATCTTCACTAGTGAACGTACTCCAATTACCAAAAAAATGCCTAATCGATCATTGTCTTGTATTACAAACTTGTAGATAATAATTAGTTTGGAAATAGTAAAAAAAAAAACGTCAAAAGAGTATTTTTAATGAACAAAAGTACAAAACCATATATGCTACACCAATTATTAACAAAAATGTTTCTAATCTACTTGAACATGTACGCTAACATATTTTGGCCTGTTAACATCTCTTAAAGATGTTATAAGGATGCTAACTCCCCCCCCCCCTCTCTCTACACACACACACACATATGTTAGTTCTTCTTTGCTTCAGTTTTATTCCAAATTAGAGAAACAATAAGCATTTGAGGTAGAGAATTCAACAGGAGGCAAGAACCAAGGTAAAATTTCTATGACCTTTATCAGTTAATTTTTTTCATCTATTTTCAGTTTGAAGTTCATATTTTGTGTTAAAAATGAAGAAAAGGAAGCAAACCTGAAGCAACTCAGAAAGAATTTGTTATTTAAGGCAAACCTAATACCAAGCTTCTACCATGAGGGTCCACCGCCAAATGTTGCGCAAAGAAGGTAACTAATAAATCATTTAGCTTCTAATGGTTTGTTAACACATACATTGTTGTCACTACAAAGTATTGATTATATTCATACAAGATCGATGTGTTCTATTTAACTAAACAATTCTAACAAGCATAAAGTCTCCCAAAGTCTTATCTCCAGTTCATACAATCTTGCTAAGAAAAAAAATCCACTATCAGCTTTATGAGGGTGCTTGGATGTGCTTTTTTCAAGTTATTATCTGATTATTTGATTTTGGGTATTTAATATAACAATATCGCTTTTGCAAATACATATCCGAACAGTCCTTAAATGTTCAAGTTTTTAGGTGGAATTGTGGAAACATCCTAACTGGAGCCTTAGCCGGAGGAGTGGCGACTGGGGATACGTAGCTAGAGGTTGACCCTATAATTGAAGGATTACCAACCAGCATGTAACTTTTGAGCTGTAAGTAATTACCATTCATTCGAAAGGTACTGGGATATGTAGTTAGAGGTTGACCCTATAACTTCTTTTATTTTAATTGACACATTAATTAATAGTACTTGGTGTGCATCCTATGCGTAATGGGTTCACTTGTTGCCAAGATGTAAGGGGCATAGGCGTCGTTTGACTCATAATAAAGCATAACGACGACTTGGCTATTTGCTCATATATGTATATTTATTTCTATTCAAATTGAGGTTATCCTTTTTTTTTCTTTATAATGTTTATCTTCCTATTCAAGATTGTCATGGTCTCAACATTGAACCACAAAAATCATGTTGAGCTGTGTGGAAGGAAATACATGTGTCTTAGCTTATGAATTTGCAACCACGGGATCTCTATATGAAATATTGCATTACATGAACACTTGTTTGCACTTTTGTTTTCGTGTTTAAATTAACGGATATATAAGTTGAAATATAATTGGTGTTGGGTTTAAAATCTATATAATATGCATATATACATGCAGTTGTAAGTGGCGGTGCACATTTCTTTTCTTTTCTTTCTACGAATACTTGTTAAAACATAGTGTGTACATTTCTATTCTTTTTGCATAACTTGAGGCAAAAAACCTAAGTATCATCATGTTGTATTGCAACCCATTTGTAGATCCCGCTACAACGCACGGGTAAACCCGCTAGTTCTCAATGATGAAGCATATGTCACACCCTCAAAATCCACTTGCGGAGTTTTACCGCGAGGCGCATGACAAACCAGGATCCAAACCAACGATCACAATAAACAAGTCTAAATGAATATAAATGCAATTTCAAAACATAGTTTAAAATCCCGTTTACAGCGGAAGCTTATTCAAAACAGTATCTCAACAATGAAATAATAGTTCAACGTTCAAAAGACCATGCAACCCTAGTTAGACGCCGTGCAGACGCGTGCGCCCTAGTCCAGTCGTGCTACTTTAGCGACCTGAGAAAACATGTAAAAGTTTACGTCAGCACAAAAATGCTGGTGAGTTTACAGGTTTTGTATCCAAGTACCAAGTCCACCTGTCCATACTATATTAAATCGAAAACCAGTATACGCTAGCTAGGCGTACGTTTTGTTACTACCACGATTGGAAAACCATTACTAACTCGAATACCAGATGTTGTGCCCGAAAAGTACCAAATGTTCCTGTTGTTCCTGTTTGAGACAATATGCACTCGCCCGGCCCTCCAAGCCGACGAGCGGGGTTGGTCACTCCCAATAGCGCTATTCACATTTCACCGTTGTGCAAACCCGCACCTTCATGGTTCCCCCCGGGACTTCCAAAGATCGTGTAGTACACAATAGAAACCCATAGTATGACAGTAGTTACCAAATAATCGTTTTAACACATGTTTTCTCCCCCGAAAGTATGAAACCAGTTTAAAAGAGGGGCCGTAAACTCACCTTAAGTTGCGTTACTCCTTAACCCGAGTAAACTCAGCTGCTATGCTAGTCCCGTAAAGCGGCGACCTAACATACGACAGTTACAAGTACTTAGACTAATAACCCGCAGGTTAATTAGTCCCTAGATGTCCAGACCATAACCAAGTTCGTTTGAAAACACCGTGACTGTTTAACTGACCCAAAGTACAAGACTCGACATCCCATTGGTGACCCGAGACTCCCCGTGTTATGTTTACGCTCCACAACATACAATAACGCATTCACACTTAACATACGTTAACGCACAACAAGTTATAGCACATAGTTCACGTATCACCGAATTACATCCAAATATATGTTACCAAGTTATTAGACATGTTACGGGGTTCCTAGCATGTTACTACATGTTAAATCGGGTCTCGGAATGCTAATTTACACTTACAGCAGCAGTACACGCGATTAGGAAAAGTCAACTAGCATTTAGGTTGGTCAACTAGCAATTAGAAACCCTACTCGCCTCTATTATAGGCGATTAGGAGCTAATCACCTGAACTTACTAGCAATTAGGGCTAATCACCTGAACTTACTAGCAATTAGGGCTAATCACCTGAACTTACTAGCAATTAGGGCTAATCACCTGAACTGTCACACGAGTAGGCCCCTACTCGCCTGAGTTATAGGCGATTAGCACCCTACTCGCCTATAACATAGGCGATTAGGAATGCTACTCGCCTGTAACCTTGCTGTTCCGGTTTTTCGCGCGTTTAACGCTCCAAATCAGATCCAGAACGTGTGTAACCACCCAATATCATCCCAAACACTATCCTAAACATGTTTAACCCAAAATCCTTCGTTTAACCTCGTATAATCAGTCCTGCATGCAACCAAGTAATCCAAACACCATTCACATAGCATGCAACATCATACTAACACGCGTAATCATAACCCTAATATCCAATTACTGAGATTTCTATCATCATACCATCAATATCAATACTGATCTAACATAATAACATATCAAATCATCATCATGAATCATAAAAATCCTAGCTTTCTAATCATACACACCCATAATGCATGCATATTAGTTATAATCCGATTAACAACCCTTATTGACGATTTTCAGAAAGCTTTTTCGTTTAAAAACAGGTCTGGACCATTAGGGATTGATTAAAAACGTTTATAAAGAGTTATGGATGAAAATCAAACCTTAGGATTATGAAAGTATGATGATTCAAGCTTGAAACCTTGTGTTTTGATCAAAAATCGCCTTCCAGAGGTTGTTTATGTGTTGGGGCGGGTTATGGGACGACTAGGGTTTGTATAATGAAGTTTAGGAGGTTAAGTATGGTATTTATAGTCGTTTTTAGTCGTCCAGCCCGTTACTAGCGAGTATGCAGCAGTTTCATGCGATTAGGGCTGCTAATCGCATGAATGTTCATGTGATTGGGCCTAATCGCCCCTACATACACACGATTAGGGCCCTACTCGCCCTTAAAGTTCCCTACTCGCCTCCCCTATAGGTGATTAGGCTTCCTAATCGCCTATAGGGGTTGGTTTTGTGCGTTTTGCGCGTTAAACCCCGTTTTAACATATGTTAATACATATTCACGTACCGACAAGTCACATAATGATTGTAAACACATAACACAAGTAAATACACATATTTACACTCGTTCACCAATTCCCGGGACTCGAGACTCGTACGTTCCGTATGCCCTGACGATCCTACAAATCGTCACCGTTTGTACACTTGGTTAAGGACTGACATCTAACGAACCTTTAGACCAACATCCAATGATCTTCTAGACTAACCAATAGTTCCCGAACCATCCCGACTTAACTAACCCAGTTAAGTACAACATACGCGTGACTCGCTAAGGTAGACTTTCATCTAGACAACGTTGTTAACCAGAATTTGCCGGGTGTCACAGCATACATGGCTATATTCAACACTATCATTCTTTTTAATTATAACTCAATATGATTTGTATTATCTATTTTTAAAATTAGACTAAAATTATATTATATTAAATACAATTTAGAAATAGGTGTCAAAACTCAAAAGCACACGGAACATTCAAAATAAAGTACTCGCTTTTATCTCCTCCTCTATGACTTTAGTTATGAGAGTATGATTGCTGTTGAATGTTCTTTCGTTTTTCGCATATAAACCACATAGAAGCCACCACAATTGGTTCAGATTGGGTTGTATTCCTATAGAACTTAGATACAACTTCTAGAAATTTCAAACATGTAATTTCTATATTAAATTAACAAGTATACTCGATACTTGTGTGTATGCCCGATATCTTATGAGTATTGAGCCATATGTGGGACACAGTTTTACAACTAGATATGAAATTGAGATCATCAATGGCCATCTCATTGTCATTTGACCCATAAGTCATCAGTTACATACAATTCGCTGGTCCTCTCTCTAGAAATATGTTGTTTATCAATCTTGATAGAAGACTATCAATCTTGCAAATATTAGGTTTGATGATTTTTTTAATTATTCAAACATGTTTATTAGACAGTTGTTATTGCTCAAGTTCTGACCAAAAAACATTTATAACGTACTATCATATAAAAAAAAGTGAATTATATACTAATAACAAATTAAAATAATCAACTACAGATCAGATTTTAGATCTATGCTTTTGGATTTTGATTGTGATAGAAGACTATTACATTACAATTCTATTTTATCAAGCAATTATAACCTTATTCTAACTTTATTAGGTATAGGACGTGAAATAAGACTCGTAGATTTAGTATGTAAAAAATCGAAAAACATGATATAAAGATAACTGAACATCATATATGACATGGAATAAGGCTCGTAGATTTAGTACGTCAAAAATCGAGAAACATGATATAAAGAGAACTGAACATCATATACATTATTAATATGTCATTATTTTATAACATGTTTTACTGCATTTTATATTTTATTTAATGTGTTTATAGCTTAAAGTCTTTCACATCCACTAGCTTTCTAATCATTTTATTGTATACCACAAACACAAACCGAAGCACACAAAATATTCTCAATGATGAACCATACATGGCTATATTCAACACTATTATTCTTTTTAATTATTACATATTTTTAAAATTAGACTAAAATTAGATTGTATTAAATATAAATGTTTTCAGGAGCATACCGGATTGATGAGTTGGATTGGTAACCACCAACATAACCTGGTTACACACGTATATGTTTAAAGATTTATCATCAGAGGTTTTAACTAGCCTGACTTATAGAAAAATACATGGTGTAACATTACAATAAAATATAGATACACAATCAAATAAAAATATAAAAATTCGATAATCTGACGATCAATCTAGCTCAATAATGAATCACCATAAGATTATATTCAACGATTGACGATGTATCATTGAGAAAATACGTTTGAGCCGTTGCAATGCCACGTGCTAGTCTAAAAACCCCTGTCCCACCAACAATAGACATCTCACGAACCCGGTTAAGTATTGGGTTTGTTCCTAGAAATTGTAGAGTGCTACCGTTATACTTCCCTTGTGTAAACACAAAGTTAAGGTTCATAAGAAACCTAGGTTCTTCAAAGGAAGCAGCACCAAAGAATCCTTGACCTTTACCAATCCTCCTTGACCTTTCATCCGGCTCAACGGTCAATGGGTTGTCAAACATAAACGTCCGACCAAATTGGGTAACCGTTGTCGAGCTAATATTGGATTCGGCTATTTGGAAAGCGGTTTGACGCGGTCCAGTTGTGGTGTCATGAAAATAAAAGTGTAACTTTGTAACCTTTTGTTTCTTTTGTGGAAGCTCTTTGAACCATTCTTCCACTCCTTTTGGCCCTTGGGAAATGCTTTGAGCCAATGGCATTGCCATGACCATCACGCATAACAGCAAGAACACACTTTCGATCTTCATTTTAAGGATTCAAACTCGCGATGTTATGAAGCAATGAGACCGGTCGAATTCTTTGAATCTAGTGATAAGAATATCAAGAGAACCAGAAGAAGACGCGAGTTGATGATCTTGGAAACGAACGACTTAGCGAATGAAAGGACTAATTAGGAAATGGGAAACGATATAAACATATGATGTTGCATATGAAAATGGTTAGATTTCTAATGATAAATGAGACCTTAATATATGCAAATATGTGTGTATGTCCCTAAACGAAAGTGGGTAAGTCAACTCTATAATTTCTTGGAAGAAACATTTTTAATTTCTTTAGTAAAAGCAAGTGGAAGGTAGCATTCACACTAATGTTTGAAACTTTTGATTAGGTAGAGAGAACGCCATTATTGAATGTAATTGCCTTTTAAGAAGAAAACTATTTTAATTATATCCATAGCCTTGTTTTTCTAGAATATTAATAACATTCTAGTACATATAAAAATGTGTCTTGTTTTTCTAGAATATTATCCATAGTCTTGTTTTTATTGAATGTAACACCTCCGTAACTAATGCAGTCATGTTACTCATCCAATATTTTTCCCAAGCAATCTATTCATGTTTTTTTTAAAGGTGGCATATTATTGAAACCGAAAATTCCAAGTCTAGCTAAGACAGAGGGAAAACAATGAAACAAGTAACATCCTCGAAAATTCGAAGCTATTCCACCTTTAACCATTTTTTATCCACAGAAACCCAATATCAATTTGATAGACTCCATTAGACCGGAGATCGACACCGGACGCTAAAGAAGATCAGTTTGTTGCGGGCTTGCCAAATCGACCAACACGACACTAGGATCGTAGATTGTACCATTTTCCAAGATTACGGGCGATAAACGTGAACATGTTTAGAATATTGCACCAAGTAGATATACATTACCAAACAATGCTTGCGGTGTAACTTAATGTAAAAACGTGTTCCACGGTCTCCTCCGTTTCTCCACACAAAGGACAAGACAGGGTGTTAGATTGGAACCTATCTTCTTTGTAAGGCTACTTGTGCAGGTAGTCGATTCAAACCTATTCTCCAAAAAAAAATATTTACGCTACAACCCATGAAGAATATGACTTGATTTTCTTAAGTGTTTTCCCCATGTTAAAGAAACTTGAATTTGTTACTTCCTTAGCTGAAGAATATGACTTCATATCTCTCATCTACCTTGAGAAGCTCAAATTAACCGGCACAATCAGGAGAACGGATCACATCAAATTAGTGTGTGCATGCATGATGCATACCTTGGTTGGGTTCAAAGAGCATCTTGCAGCATAACCATCCTGAATCTGGATCTCAAAAACAGGCGCATGTGGTGGAACAATATGGACCTTTGAATAAAATTATTTAGTAGGTTACATGCACTAAAAGTAGACTTTGTGCGACTTTCAGCTAAGTGTTTTAATTCTAACAAGAATTTGAGGAAAAAAAAAAAAAAACAAGTTACCTGACATCAACTCATTCTTAAGTAAGGGGGTCAAAATTGCCACCTTTAGTCACCATAGTCACCAGAGAGAATATGTGATAAACTGCAACGTCAACCAGATTTGAGAGACTAATTGGCAGTTTAATTCAAACGCCCATCTTTGCCTGTCAAAACCATCTAATGGTTACTCCCCTAATAGGCAATACAGAAGTTTCATGCACTATGTATAAATGTACAAAAACAAATCCGACAATTTTCACTGTGTCATTGAAGTTTTAAGCAGTGTACGAATAACGAAAGCAAACTTACTTCCTGCATTTCGAGATTCAAGCGCTTCCTGACGTGGATCTTGCATGTCCCATGGGATTCTTTTGCTATCAACAGCAAGATCACTAACAACATAAGCATCCAGAGTTGTGGTTCTTGTTTCTCAATGCTGTCATTCAACTAAACTTCACTTACCACTGCTGTGCCTCGTTCCCTGTCTGGTTACAAACTTCGAAGTTCGAAAAGAGAAACAACTAACCCCTGATGCCAAAACCAATAATGTAAATACGTAAGACAATCTAACCATTGACAGATAAAATGCTACATCTTAATTTGGTCCGTACCGATGATATGGTTGGCTACTTTTCCGTACCAAACAATGCTTGCGGTGTAACTTAATGTAAAAACGTGTTCCACGGTCTCCTCCGTTTCTCCACACAAAGGACAAGACAGGGTGTTAGATTGGAACCCATCTTCTTTGTAAGGCTACTCGTGCAGGTAGTTGATTCAAACCTATTCTCCAAAAAAATATATTTACGCTACAACCCATGAAGAATATGACTTAATTTTCATAAGTGTTTTCCCCATGTTAAGAAACTTGAATTTGTTACTTCCTTAGGTGAAGAATATGACTTCATATCTCTCATCTACCTTGAGAAGCTCAAATTAACCGGCACAATCAGGAGAACGGATCACATCAATTAGTGTGTGCATGCATGATGCATACCTTGGTTGGGTTCAAAGACCATCTTGCAGCATAACCATCCTGAATCTGGATCTCAAAAACAGGCGCATGTGGTGGAACAATATGCACCTTTGAATAAAATTATTTAGTAGGTTACATGCACTAAAAGTAGACTTTGTGCGACTTTCAGCAGCGTGTTTGACCCATTTGAGAAAATGATTTGTTAACCTTTTAGCTAAGTGTTTTAATTCTAACAAGAATTTGAGGAAAAAAAAAACAAGTTACCTGACATCAACTCATTCTTAAGTAAGGGGGTCAAAATTGCCACCTTTAGTCACCAGAGAGAATATGTGATAAACTGCAGCGTCAACCAGATTTGAGAGGCTAATTGGCAGTTTAATTTAAACACCCATCTTTGCCTGTCAAAACCATCTAATGGTTACTCCCCTAATAGGCAATACAGAAGTTTCATGCACTATGTATAAATGTACAAAAGCAAAACCGACAATTTTCACTGTGTCATTGAAGTTTTAAGCAGTGTACGAATAACGAAAGCAAACTTACTTCCTGCATTTCGAGATTCAAGCGCTTCCTGACGTGGATCTTGCATGTCCCATGGGATTCCTTTGCTATCAACAGCAAGATCACTAACAACATAAGCATCCAGAGGTTGTGGTTCTTGTTTCTCAATGCTGTCATTCAACTAAACTTCACTTACCACTGCTGTGCCTCGTTCCCTGTCTGGTTACAAAGTTCGAAGTTCGAAAAGAGAAACAACTAACCCCTGATGCCAAAACCAATAATGTAAATATGTAAGACAATCTAACCATTGACAGATAAAATGCTACATCTTAATTTGGTCCGTACCGATGATATGGTTGGCTACTTTTCCGTACCGATGCCACCATGATTTTGAATCTTGGACTTTCAATATGATAAAAATATGTTAAAACAGTAAAAAAAATCTGCAAGCTCAAACTTGAAGTAAGAAAATAATGGTGCACAATCATACATGGATGTGTGCGAGTCAACTCAATAGCATTATGAGCATCCCCGGAAATGGTCCATCTGTGGCTTTCAACTCCCTCTTCGGACTTCCTTTTAGATATTGATGTTTCATCACTCATCAGCAGCTATTACGTGTATATCATGACAAAATTGTGAATTAAGTTTAAAGTAGCCTAGCACATCATTACTATCCTCGACCTTCATCAAACAAGGGTCAAAGTCGGTTGACTTTATTAGTTTGATCAGTATAAGAAGTTTTGCTTATTTAACAACAGTTTCACCTGTAAATCTCTGATGTGGTACTGATAATCACTTCAGGCAAAGGATTCCATGTCAATCCTTAAATAAACAAAATTTCCCACAGCTAATAAAGTGACTTCGCTGTCGTAGCCTATTGTTCTAATGTCAAAACTTAAATCTTAAATCGACTTCAATATTAGGAAAGCTTCACAAAGTTTGAAAAGAGCTGGAATCCAATAACACAAATGAACAAACGGGAATAACTGAAAATAGCTGATAGAGAGACTTCACTGCCATAGCTATTGTTCTAATGCAAAAACTTGACTTAAAGCTAACAGAGAACCTTTAAAGGCACTAAAAACTATAGCAGATCCATCAAATATCATTCAAAATATCTAGCATTGAGGTATGAATATTAGCTAAATCTATAATGCAGGAGTTTAATCCTAAAAACTGTTATATGACATAGACTTTTTACCTTTATCTGGGAGTGAAGTATCTTCTACAATTTACATAACATCATAAGAGAATACAAATATACAAAAATTAAAACAAATAACAAACACGAGAATATAATAAAGCAGAAAGGATACAACAATCAGCTTTGTAGCATTATGAAGACCGGGTGCTAGTGAATCAATTCCAACTATATGAGCAATAAATAAGTCTCTAATGTCTGTGCTCTCCCTTAAGTCCTTTCTCCTGTATATCACAACATAACATCAATTTTGTATAATTTGTCTCGTTCTTATGCAAAATAATATGAACCAATGTGATTTATTAGAAAGGAACTCATATAAATTGATAATGGTAATCTAAACTTGATATATGGTCATTAATAATTATATTAATATCTTAAAATAAAGTATTATTCTTTTACCCCTGAAAACGTCTGATCAGTTAAGAGACAGAAATGACACAGGTTGATTTTTGACAGCTTCAATTCCAAAACTCTATATAACTAAATCAAACCAGATATACATTTGCTATCAGATTCCTATATATCATAAACCATAAAACACTAAAATCGATTGGCTTCATAATAAAACTAAACAAAAGTTAGCATCAAAGTACAGCCATACTTCTCAATCATAGGAAACTAAGTTTTGTTTATAATATGAAAAAAAGTCAGAAAACACACTCACAAACACAGTTACAGTTACAGAAAACTTACAAGTTGAAGAAACAATAATGATGGAAAGTGGGGACCAATACAATAATGCTGTCTTATTATTATAACTTTTAAAACAATATCTCTATTTTTATTATTTTATTGTTGAAAGTGATGAGATCCATTCACACTCTCACTTTGACCAGATTCAATCAACAACCTTATCCTCAAACTCTCTTTGCCTAATTCTGAAAAGGCTGATTCAAGATGGCATACTCAGGTATCCAGATGTTCATGGACAAGTTGAATCAGCTTATTAACTCCAACGACATTCCATCCATCAACAACCCAGAAATTATATGCCATAGGCCCCTATTCCAATGGCTCTATGATGAGCTGGCCTCCATCATCCAAACTCTTTTCATCCACCAACATCAAGACCTCCAACAACTTAATGATCTGAAGCAAAGATTCATACACGCTGCAGAAGCCGCAGAGTATAACGTCGATCTCTTTCTATCTGATGTTCACATTAGAAATAATGGAAATTTCCAGATCTATGAGGACTTTAAACGATCCCGACATCGTGATGATGGTAGGAGATCATTTAAGTTTGTTGCAGATATGTTTCTATCCTGTGTTCACATTAGGAATAATGGATCTGGGGACTTTCAACTATCCATTAAGCTTGATGATGTTAGGAGATCATTAATGTCTGTCCAGGTAAAATTGATGAATATGAACATCGATAGCAAGAAGATACTGGATTCATCTCCAAGACCTCAAACAACAATAAATCAATCTGCAGCTGCTGCTCAAAGTTCCATCTCCAGAGGATCAAAGAAATTAATGGATGAAATCAATCTGTACGTGGGGATTGATCGTGATGCTGAGCTCATAAGAGACAAGCTTGTGGAAGATCAAAAGAAGCTTGATGTTGTCTCTATTGTCGGCATGGGCGGAATTGGTAAGACTACCCTCGCCACCAAAGTATTCAATGATGCTTACGTTAAGCATCATTTCTATGTCTGCGTATGGGTCACTGTTTCTCAGACATATGATAAGCACGCTGTGTTGGTTCAGATTCTGGAATCCATCCGTGGTCAGCTAGACCTCGAAAAGGCTAGTGACTCTCGACTTCGTGAATTGGTGCACAAAAACCTAATGGGTAAGAGATACCTGATTGTCATTGATGATATCTGGGACATAGAAACATGGGATAACCTGAAAGTATTTTTCCCCCATGACAACAATGGAAGTCGAATTCTGCTCACAAGTCGCCTAACTGAAGTTGCTAAGCATGCATGTTCAAATGGACTCATTCATCACTTAGGATATTTGAACAAAGAAAAAAGCTGGGAGCTATTGTGTCAGAAGGTGTTCCATGGCAATGAGTGCCCTGAATGGTCAATTGAACCTGGAATGCAAATAGTAGAAAACTGTCATGGATTACCACTTGCGGTGGTTGTCATTGCGGGAGTTCTGGCAAAAGAAGCATGGAGTAAGACATTTTGGGAGGAAATTTCTTACAAGATGGGTTCATACCTTGTTGGTGACAAGAATGGATGTCTAGAGATATTAGGTTTAAGTTACAATCATCTTCCTCTTCACTTGAGAGAGTGTTTTCTTTATCTTGGTGGCTTCCCAGAAGACTACATGTTTAGAAAACGAGAGTTGATCTGGTTATGGATGGCTGAGGGATTCATTCAACAGGATGGAATTAGAAGGTTGGAGGATATTGCAGAGGGTTACCTGATGGATCTAATTGACAGAAATCTGGTAATTGTAGCACACAGGAGTAAGTCAAATGGAGGTGTGAAAGCATGTAAAGTGCATGATCTTATTAGGGAGCTATGCTTGAAAAAAGCCAATGAAGAGCAATTCATCCTTAATATAGAAAGGCTGACAGGGTCCTCTGAGCTAAATAAGGTTAAGAACCCACCATATAGGCCGGAACGTATGTTCACAGCTAGATCTTTCATAATTCCATCGGCTCAAAACTATCGATCTTTTTTGTTCTTTGGTTATTATTTCAGATCCTTGAGAGATGACATTGAAGCATTCGCTTTTCCGTCAGCCCAAAACTGTCGATCTGTTTTGGTCTTTGGTTATATCAGATCCTTGGGTAATGAGATTGCAAAGCATTTCCAGTACTCCTTTGTGCTGCTTAGGGTGTTAAATCTACAAAAGCTTAAATTGAATGATTTTCCCAAAGGCATGGAATTGCTAGTTCACTTGAGGTATCTTGCAATTTGCATAGAAGCTGATTTCCCAGATTCAATATGCAAGTTATGGAACCTTCAAACCCTCATTTATTTAACAGATAGTAGAATAATAGATTTACCAAGTAACATATCAGATTTGGTAAATCTGAGGCATTTGAGGACTAGTTATTACTTTGTACTTGATTACATTGAAAGACCAATGAAGAATTTACAAACTATTTCAAAGGTGGAGTTGGGATATAGAGTAGTAGATAATTTACAAAAGTGTTTTCCCTACATCAAGCAACTTACATGTCGTATTACTATGTCAGAAAAGAAAAGGGATTTCCAATCTCTCATCTACCTTGAAAACCTCAATTTAACTACAAACATTTACCCTAGAAGAGTGAAGAGCATTACATTCCCAGCAACATTAATATCACTTACACTAAGAGAGTGTTATCTACCATGGAGTGAAATGTCAATAATAATTCAGTCGTTACCTAATCTCCAGGTTCTCAAACTCAATCTGAATGCCTTTAAGGGAAGGTGCTGGAACACAGATGGGCTGGAGTTCCCACAGCTACAATTCTTAAGACTTCATTTGTTAGATATCAGAGAGTGGGAAGCCAATAGTAGAAGCTTCCCATGTCTCAAACAATTACAAATTATCAGCTGCTGGAATCTTGAAAAGATACCCCTTGAAATTGGGGAGATACCAACGCTTGAGCTTATTCAAATCAAGTTATGCAGCCACTCTGTTGGTGAATCAGTAAGAAGAATTGAAGAAGACCAACATGATAATTTCGGAAACTACAACCTAAAGATTGACATTCAAAAGGAGAGAAGATTATTAGGTCTAGAGTGAAGGCTGGATGAGGAACAGAGGGTGACTACAACAGAAGAGGAAAGATTGAGTGTGTGGTGAAATTGGGTGGTGTTGGTGCTGGATTTTGGATGGGAGGAAATAATGGCTGGGAGTGGGACTGGGGACATCAGTCAATTTCGGGACATGGAAATTCCATAGATCAACAAAACTACTGGAAATTTATCTCTGTGTTCAAACTTGCTCTTTTTTTAGGTTTTATTAATGTACCGTCATTACATATTGGCTTTATGCATATATATAATTTTATAATTTAAATTTTTTCATCTTTTTAATGACAATATATAGTATAGGTGTGTTATGAATGTCAATTACATTTTATACATATAATTATCAAACAATTTTAACTTAATTACAATATATTAATTTTACAACTCATTTGAATAGTGTTTCAAATGAATAGTAAAATTAATAATATTTTATTTATATTATTAGTTTATTTAAAAACTTTATTATATTATATAATATTAATATATTATACCGATATCGAACGGTACGGTATCGATTTGGTATCGGTACGGTACCGGTAATACCGAAACTGAAAATCCATAAATATGGGTACCGATACCGATCCCGAAACCACTCAGTTCGGTACGGTATCGGGATCGGGACGGGATCGGTATTCGGTCTTGTATGCTCATCCCTAATTAATATATTATATACTATTATTTTATTCAAAAACTTTATTATGTTATACACTATTAATATATTATATACTATTATTTTATTCATATTATTTTATTAAAAAAGTTTATTATATTATATACTATTAATATAAATAGCATAAAATGGAATCTCGATTGTATAATTCATTGATTGATTAACACCTCATCTAAATCTCGATTGTAAAACACGCAACGCGCGTGATTTTATACAACTAGTTTACTTAATGATTCAACTTTACTGATTATTTTGACGTAATTACACAACAAATTTGTGGTTTAACCATATTTTATACAAATGAGCTCTTAGTTTATTGGTTGCATGTTGGGATTTTTTATGTTTAGTTCAAAACATTTTTGTTATGCAAAACTACGAGTCTATTTGGTATTGGGTAATGGTATAAACAAAACTATGAAATGGACGAGATAATAGAATATATGAGATAATGGAATGGACCACTACAATTCCATGTATTGTTTAGTTACTGTGCGATAATAGAATAAATCGTTACTTTGTTTGGTTTGGTAGTCATGAATGCACTAAGAGTACTCACATTGAAGCCTCTGTTTTTAGTAATCTCCAAATTTTAGAGATTTCCCCTATTTTCATCTCCATCTTTATCTCTATCTCTAAATTTTAAGAATTTCACTATTCACATACCTAAAATTTAGAGATTGTACTTAATCATTTTTGTAATACCTCATGCGTTTTGGTTTGTATGAATGGAAAAAAGACAGAGAAAGAAATAATAAAAATAGAGATAGAGATACCTAATCAGTTTGAGAGGTTAAACAAAAATTAAAAATAAATTTAAAAAATGTAACGTTTTAGAGATGAAGATTCAGTTGGGAATGCTCAAGTTGTTACGTTTGTGTAAAATGATCATTTTACTCTTTTAGTTAAAAATTTAAAATGATTATTAACCATAGAGTTGATTACATAAATACTACTTTTCGGGTCTAACTTTTAGAAGTTACATGTTTGGATTACATGAAGCCCACCCAGTGAAATATATTGGGTGGAGTTGACTTTAATTCGAAGATATTACTAGAAATCATTGGATCCCACCCCAATGTGTTTATTTAAAATTGCTATAATATAGCAACCCATCTAAATTCGTATCGTCATGCTTGAGTTATGGACCTTTATTAGGTGGAACGACTTTAATGGTGTTTCAAGGTAATAAGTGGTGACTTGAAACTCGAGCCCATGGCTTAACAGATATGGTCATGAGCGATATTTCAAAGTTACACAATGGAGGGGGAGACCTCCACTCATAAATGCTTTGAAGATTTGGAAGCAATTTTTTAAAACTTTTTATGCTTTTTATGCTTTTTACATATACATGTGTAACACTGCATGGTGTGATGGCGTGGAAATTGGCTGGGAAGCCCTTCCACGCCAGTCCACCACACCATGGCCAGCGAGGAGCAGGGCGTGGGGCACATCAGAGGGAAATTTCCACCATCATGGAGCAAATGGAGGGTCTAACGTGGACGGTTCTGATTTGTTAACAGTTCTTTTTTATTACAGTTTGAAAATGAGTCGTTACCCAACGGTAAAAAAAATCAATTAAATACTTAATTTAACTTGTGTATACAACATTTTGCTTATTTTTAAGCGCATACCTTTCTTTCTTCCCACTTCTATTTTTCTAAAAATCTCAATATCTTAAACCGAACATGAATCCTAACAACCGTGAGTACAACCTAAACCACCCATATGGGCAAGGTGACTCCCCAAATCCTAGTCCCCCTCAAAACCGAAACCTACAATTTTCGGGCCATGCAAAAGACTTGTCATATGCGCAACTTATATCTGGTGGAATGTATTACGGATCCTACCCTCAACCTGATTTCCAAAAGCTAAGCATCCATCCATCTCACTATCAGCTTCACAACATTCGCAACCTAAGTTTCCCGTTTTGACACCCGACTTTGTACTCGAAACCCAACCATAAGAAGTTGGTGAATGGTCGGGTAAAAAGGTTAAAAAGAGAAGCCATAAAAAAAACCGAGGAGGAGAAGAAAACGACCATAAGGGCCCCTCAAAGATGGGTTGAGGGGGAATAACTCGATGTGGTCAAGTCTTAGATATTGTATCCGAAAACTCGGGGTTAGGTAAAATAAAAAAAATGTTTTTTGGAGTAGAATAAACGCTATGTTTTACCAATAGATGAAATGTTGATGCACTATTATGTGGACGTCACTGTCAAATAGACTAGGGTTGAATCGTGTATTGTATTACATGAGATTGTGGTGATCCATAAGGGCATTTTATGGATCTGATGCATTTGTAAATATAGACCATAATCATAAGCTAGATTCGACCATTCGAAAGGTTCGAATGTGGAAAAGTTCCACATTCGACCTCCTTAAATGGGCAAAGGTGGTTTTATGATTATGGACTATAAATAGCAATCTCATGTTTGGTTTTCATTTGTAGATTTGAGTTTGTGCTCTGAATGCTCTCAAGGGGGAGGTCATGCCCGACCTCCCCCGGCCTCGAGATAGATGTTTATCGTACTGATGAGAGTGTCTGTAACCGTTTCTGAATTAATACGAATCTGTGATGACTTTGTTATTGTATGTTTCTGTCTCGTCTCGAATCTCCCGTCTGAAACCGAGTTGTTTTTCGCTTAATCAATCCGTGGATTCGGTTTTTAACTGGATTCTCATGAAATGAGAGCCTTAACCTGAAAATGATAGTCTCTCGTCTAAGTGGGGCGAAATAA
The DNA here is from genome assembly GCA_030844895.1 of Ambrosia x helenae. Lineage (NCBI taxonomy): Eukaryota > Viridiplantae > Streptophyta > Magnoliopsida > Asterales > Asteraceae > Ambrosia > Ambrosia x helenae. The sequence continues at coordinate 41,362,998 of CM061223.1, forward strand.
TCACCGACATAACGGCCTATAACGTTGATTATCTCAAATGCAAGAATACAACAAAACGTGGTGAAAACGAAGCGGACTTATTGTCGAGAGTGCTTATATTGTATCAAGGTAAAAACAATCATAACCCTTTCAAATTTATGCATTATTGGCAAGTGACACGCCACTCGACCAAATGCGAACGTACAAGTGTAGCCTTAGAAGGGTAAAATGGTTAAAGTACATGTGTTTCCAATGCAGTGGTAGACAAAAGAGGCTCACTACAACAGAAGAGGAAACACCGAGTGTGTGCTTGAAACACAGATGGCTGGGAGTGAGGATAACAAGGTATGTGGAGATCAGGCGGGGACATGGAGGAAACTCCGTAAATCTATCTATTTAGTGTTACCAGCTTACTTATTGGTTTTATGCATATCTTTTTTATTTTTATAATTTAAGTTTTTTCATCTTTTTTTTAAGAGTTAATTGCCAATTTAGTCCCTGAGGTTTGTAACAAATTGCCACTTTCATCCAAATCTTTTTTTTGTTACATTTGTGTCCCTGAGGTTTCATTTCTTTTGCCATTTTCATCCAACCCCCTAACTCCGTTAAAAAAAGTCAGTTAAGTTACGGGTATTTTGGTCATTATACATATTTATGTCTTTTTTTGCCATTTTGATCCAAAACCTAATTTAGGTTTATTTTATTTTTTAGTTATTATATATATATATATATATATATATATATATACACACACACACCCTTATACATACACTGATACACACACCTTCACCTCCCTCTCCAACCACCCCTCTTCCCTACCCTCTCCAACCACCCTCTGACCACCCTCACCTTCCCTCAATCTTCTAACACAACCTCCACCCGGCCACCGTCTAACACAACCGCAATCCTCTGACACAACCACCATTGTTTAACACAGCCACCACAACCATCTAGCACAACCACCACCATCTAACCTCAGATCGGAGCAAACCCTAACCCCAAATAAGATCTAACTACTCCAATTTCTTTGGGTCAGAATCGGAATTAATTTCATCAGGTTCGAAAACGGGAGAGGACTAGGAGCAGCATCAGCTACGACGGTATGGATGGGGTTGTGGTCGTTATACTGGACGGCAATGGTTATAGAGGTGGGCCTTGGTTGCAGGAAACGATGGTTTGCCGGTGGTTGAGGCGGGGTTTTGGGGCGGCAGTAGGTTTGGATGTAGGGTAGATTTTTTTCTGTCATTGAAGTTTTTTTTTTTTTTTTTTATTATGATATGCAAGGGAAATGGAAATATGTGTGTATTTAAATTAATATTGTTGTAGCTCCTAGTGTCTCTGTGTGTGTGTATATATATATATATATATAAAACTAAAAAAATAAAATAAACTTAAATAGGGTATTGGATCAAAATGGCAAAAAAAGAAATAGATATGTAAAATGACCAAAATACCCCTGGCTTAACTGACTTTTTTTTAACGGAGTTAGGGGTTGGATGAAAATGGCAAAAGAAATGAAACCTCAGGGACACAGATGTAACAAAAAAAAGATTTGGATGAAAGTGGCAATTTGTGACAAACCTCAGGGACTAAATTGGCAATTAACTCTTTTTTTAATGACAAAGTATAGGTGTGTTATGTTTGAGACTTATCACAAGTTCAAAAATGTTCGTAAATAATTACCTTAAGTTGTAATCAAATTGAGTTTTTTTTCTATAACATTTTAAACAGAAAATCACCAAACAATTTTAATTTAATTTACTTAATGAATCACTTTAGTGATTATATTTGATGTAATCACACAAATTTATGGTTTAATCATATTTAATAGGGGTATTGGATTTTAATAATCCAAAGTTTTCACCATTGGCCGATAATAATCCCAACTTTCGAACATTTGGCCTGTGGTAAACCTTTTTTAACTGAGGACTAACTGGGTTAGTTTGTGGTGACGTGACTGCTGACTGGTCACGATGACGTGTACAAGATGCTGATGTGGCAGCTGACTTGGTATTTTTTTTTACTAAGTATTTGTTGTTTTTGATTAACTGGGTTCATCTCCTTCATCATCTCCTTCATCATCTCCTTCATCATCTTCATATATCTACCACCACCACCACCATCTTCATCATCTCCTTCATCATCTTCATATATCCAAACACCATGACAATAATTATCAAAAGTGTCAATCAAGCAAAAACAAACATTACACCAATGAACCAACATCATCATCAGCTTCATCCCTCCATCATCTTCATCTCCATCGCCACCACCTGCAACACCACCGCCACAACCATCTCCACCGCCACAACCATAATCGTCATCAATATCACCCTTCGTCTCAAAACCCTTAAAAACCTTTAAGAACATTATCACTAATTTGGGGGAAAACAAAAATTAAACCTTGAAATTTAATTATACTTTTCATTAAAACAAAATACGAAAGTTACATTACAATAGAAGGTAGGCGGGCAACAAGCTGCGTCGCCACCCCTTTTTGGATAGCGAAACCTAGTCTACCAAAGACAAATCCTTGCCCCCTGGAGATGAACTGTTGTTGTTGACGACCCGTTGGACCCTAGTCAAGAAACGAATAGCTTCTGGTGCTAGGGAGCCAAAGGTATCAAAGGCCAAAGGGATAAAGACATGTTGGTTCTCTGCACAAGCTTTAGCATGCTTATCTACTTTCTTCGATTCCGCTTTTTTCGATGCTAGACCAGCTACAAACCCTGTTTCCCTTAACCCAACCAAAGGAGATACCCCTGTGAGGTCCACGCAAGCATGTTTCCCCCTCTCCCAACCAAACACAAGCAGATGGAGGGGGAAGAAGACTGCGTGGAATGGGGTTACTTACCCTTCGTTAGAAGAGGGTGGAGATGGAGGGGGAAGAAGACTACGTGGACAGCTATGGTGGGAGGTTGTTGGGAGTTTGGATTCGATTCGATTTGTTGCAGGTTGTTGGATGCAGAAGGATTCGATTCGATTCGATTGGAGTTTGGGAGTTTGGATTCGATTCGTTTTGTTGCAGGTTGATTAGATGAAGAAGATGATGATGATGTTGTTGTTATATGTTGAAAGAGGTCAATGATGATGATGGATTTAATTAAAAAACCAAGTCAGCTCCACATCAGCATCTTGTACACGTCATTATGCCCAGTCAGCAGCCACGTCACCACAAACTAACCCAGTTAGTCCTCAGTTAAAAAAGGTTTACCACATGCCAAATGTTCGAAAGTTGGGATTATTATTGGGAATTTTTGAAGTACGGAGTATTATTGGCCAATGGTGGAAACTTTGGATTATTAAAATCCAATACCCCTATTTAATACAAATGAGCTCTTAGTTTATAGGGTGCATGTTAGGATTTTTTATGTTTAGTTCAAAACATGTTTGGTATGCAAAACTAAGAGTCTATTTAGTACAGGGTAACGCTATAAACAAAGCATGTAGAAGTTAACAAAGCATGTAGTAAAGTTTCCCATGTCTAAGACAATTACAAATTAAGTGGTGCAAAGAAATTGAAGAGACCCCCTTGAAATTGGGGAAATACCAACACTTAGGGTGAAGTTATTCTACACAAGGTAATAAAAATGAGAAGGGTGAGAAGGATACAAAAAACACAATAGATCATGAAATATGACACAATGAGCCACAAAATATAACACAGTGCCAAAAAATATAACACAATGCTGAAGAAAAAAGACACAATGAATTGAAAAAATGACACAATGATGAAAATAAGAAAAAGACACAATGGTACATGAAAGACACAATGATATAACGCATATTCTAAAAACCACAAGCTAAAACCTCAAAAAAACGAAGACCTAAAAACTCACGTTGTAGGGTTCGATAAAACGGTTCCAATGCCACTTGAATGAGTTCAATCGGAGTCCGTTTGATACCCTTCCTACGACTTCCTATTTTTCTTTTACTGTGTATTTGATCCTAACCCCCAACACTTAAGCTTATTCAAATTAAGCATTGTAATGATTGTGTTGGTGGATCAGTAAGAAGAAATGAAGAATGAGAGTTAATCCAGGGTGAATTCACAGTACAAAGTCTTTTACTTTATAGTCTTGGTTAGAGCATGTATAACGATTATTGTAATAAGTACGATAGCAAGTAGAACATCGTAAATCAGTTTTCTGCTCACGCTAGTTTTAAGTAACATGTCGCATTGTCTTTTGTATCTGGTTTGATCATCCATTGACCAAACAATGAAAACTCACGCTAGTTTTAAGTAACATGTCGCATTGTCTTTTGTATCTGGTTTGAACATCCATTGACCAAACAAACATAGATCTTCAAAATGATTATGTGGTTTCACCTCTAAATAGCAATCCCGAAAATCCGTAATGATTATATGAACTCTTCAAATAAAATAAGCAACCCCAAATCCATAACAATTATATAAGAAAATGATGATCCATTTCAACAAGTACATCTAATCTTTGTATAAGCTTTGATATACTATTGTAAAACTTTTATCTTTACACAATAAAACTAAAACAAACACCGCTTAAAACTCAGGAAAGAGAAAACAAAAAATATGTACTGACCGCGATTAATATCCAAATATTTTGCACCAGCTCATTGTTTGATATTTGAAGTTGATACAATATTTGATGATCTTCTTTGTTGACCATGTTGATCCAAACCCATTTTTTTACATATCTCCAAGAAATGATGATCTATAAAAATCTTGAAACAATATTTCTAGTCAAAATAATCAGAATTATGAACAGTGATTAGATGTTCATCCTCCTCAACGCCTTTTATGGGATCTTGATCATACCATGTTACAGTTCCTGTAAAAAATAACAACATATTATATCAGGTGAAAAGGGTACTTGTGAGAGCATTGGTGCTTGTACATGGCAAGTAAAGTTTGTCGAAAGAATTATGATCAAAAAATAATTGTACTTTTAAAGTCAATATAAAAGTCAAAATTGGGATAAAAAAAGGTCAAACTGTCCAGATTTAGAACGTGATGTTTAGCAAACAGTTTTGACCGCTTGTTATGTTACTTAGGTGGTTATAAAACCGTTATTTAACCGCCAATTGTAAGGAAAAAAACATAGATACCCATGTATTACCGACATTTGGTGTCTAAAATACACAATATAGTGTGTGTTTCTTTCTTTGTTTTACCGTAAACATCAAGAGGTTCTCTGCACAAGTGCAGAACCCTCGAAAGGCTCAAATTCTTGTTCATTTTATGATCCTAAAAATGCAATTGATCCTGGGTTACAAGGTTATCGTTATATCTAGCTCGCTTAGTCGACTCATAGAGTCAACTCATTAAGTCAAAAGTTTACTTTTAGAGACAGATCAGGCATCATACTGTCTCAATTCAAAGTTATTTTCAAGGGCAAAAAGGTACATTCATGGAATCAGAATTTGTTGATATTTAATTTCATAAGCATTTGGCTGCATCTAAATAATCTCTAATAAAGAGAAAATAAAAGAATATTGTATACCTAATAAACAGTTAAAAGGGCACATTTGTCATCCAAAATATTTTGACACTGCAACTTTCTAATGCTAATATACATATGTTTGTGCTTATAAATAATAAAATACGAATATTTAAAATAGTGATATTTAGACATATAAACATCAGTAAATCATAAACAAACTATCAGCTATTTAAGATGTTATTTCATGGGACACAAGTATGTCTTAAATATGCAATATTTAACTACACATAATTTCAGGGAAAATTGGATTTTAATAATCCCACCTTTATGTTGGTCAATAATAATCCCACCTGAGTTTATTCTTTCCACCAGTCTCACCTTTTAATTTTTTTTTCTCATTGTACCCCCGTTAACTCACACTAACGTCGTTAGCTGAAGCTCACAAATAATAAAATACGGTGAATAATTGCCTAGAATTGTGAGTTTCAGCTAACGACGTTAGTGTGAGTTAACGAGGGTGCAATGAGAAAAAATAAATTAAAAGGTTGGACTAGTGGGAAGAATAAACTTAGGTGGGCTTATTGTTGGCCAACAACAAAAAGGTGGGATTATTACCATTCCATTTTTCCTAATTTCATAAACAAATGTTTTTGTCAAATACTTATATTAATGGCCAAATTAAAAAAAAATACTTACTAAGAATTGATTTAACTTATTTATGGATAGAACATACCTGGTGCTGGGGATGGTTCTTCTCTTGTGGAATGAAGAACAATTGTTCCCGAAAGAACAGTGATGAATCCACATATTTCAGATGCTATATCACTAACGCTCTGACCTTTCCAATCCTGCATGCATAAATACAAATAATTCGCTTGATAATTTGTTGTTAGAAATCTGAAAGAAAGATCAGGAATATGTGAATTAGGAGATACCTTGAACATAATTACACTTGCAATGATTGTTAAAGAAGTGAACATCACATAATATATTGGGGATACAATTGCTGTGTTAAATGTATCCAAGGCCTGCAAATAGAGGTGTGATGGGAATCAGCAGGAAGGGTAAAATGGCCATTTACCTTTTTTCTAACTCAACACAAACTAAAGTGCAGAGTTACTTTCTGCCAAACCTAATTTAAATTTAATTTGTATTTTGAAATTTAACATTAATACTAATATATTATGCTTAACACGTTATAAGCCCCCTCTTCCATCCGTACCCGCTAGCGGTAAACTCCACCGTAGCTGATGGATGGGATTAAGTAAAACATAGCTTGCGCTAGCCAGGTGGCCTTCAAGGTTACCTACGAATTTCGGGCAAAAGTGCAAAACTCTTCTTTTATCATCTATTTCAACTTTACAAAAACAAACGATTCTTTATTTCAAACAATCATAACCCACAACAAAAAAGCCTCCTTCTACACACACTATATAACTAAGCTACAAATTAAAGCTAATCAAAACAAAACTAGATAACCCTAGTAAGATTAAAGGACCCCTACTTCTATCCACAAACCAAACCCACAAAACAAATCTAACAATAATAATAATAATCAAGATTTAGCCCAAACTTACCTGCACCATAACCAGTGGCAGCAGCAGCACGTTTAAGCCCTTTCTTCTTCAATATAAAACTCGTTCCAATAAACCCACTTGACAACACAGCTAATATCAACCCTGTTGTATTATCAGACACACCCATCTCCTTTATTTTTCTTCAATCCAGTTTCACTACTCAATTCCCATCCATTTTAACAAATTTCCCGCCAATTCGTAATGGGTATATCATATATGTAATAAATAATAAGACAAACCAAATTGGTTTGAATTAAAATCAAGAAAGATGAATTTTATAAAAAGAACAAATTTGATTGATTGATTGAGGGTGAGGGTGAGTGTGAAGTCTACGAATGTGGGTCAGAGACTTGGAGAGAGGATATTCGGGTAAAGCTTTCGGGTGGACCCATATAGCTACATGATAGGAAGGTAGATGAGATGAGATCCAGCTCATTATTGTGTACCACCTATTGGATTGGATCTTGTTTCCTCACATGATGATGAATAACATTATGTTTAGTTACATCATCTACCCTCTTCTTTAGATTAATTGCACTTTGATGACCTCTTTTATGACTACTTATTTATAAATCTTATAAGCATTTTTATTTTTATTTTTTGAGTTTTACTGGGTTAGAAACGGGTGAATTACATGTGTTGAATTAATAAAATATTAAATAGTTGGTATTGAATAATATGGATGAGAAATTTTGAACCGAATTGGTACTGACGAAATCTATATGGTACGTGTGAGAACTGTCACCAAATTAGGTTAACAACAACTTTAATGTGATTTCGCTACTAACTAGATGTCATAATTGAACCTAATATGTGTAAGCATAGCCTTGATGAAGGTAAACTTTGTATATCTAATAGGAATTGCAAAGCAAAACTCTAGATGTACCTTGCTATTTATTGAAACTTTCAAGAATGGATAAGCATTGGTGATCTGATACATGTCCAAATATGGAAATTATGTTTAACAATACTTAAAATATATCGTTAAGAATCATTAGCACTGAATTAAATATAAAAATGCCAAAATTTTACTTACATAAAAACCTTAGTTACAAAAACCGACTAAATGTTACATAAACATATTTAGCAAATTAAAGACAATTGATGTTGTTGTTGTCTTTGTTACCCCCCCCCCCCCATAATCTCTCTCTCTTTTTCTCTCTTTCCTAAATACCCCCCCCCCCCACACACACACACCCACACACACATAAACACAAACACATTCAATTAAGCTTTCAATCTTGCAAGCAATAACATCGCCTAAGGTAAAATCAAAACCTTAATCTTTGTTTATTCATATAATTCATCGAACTCATATTTAGCTAATCTAAATATGTTTTTAACATCTAAATACATTCATCAAAGAATCCAAATTGTGTTAGAGCAACCTTCAGTTCTTTGTTTTTCTGATCCAAATACATGTATAAACCCTAAAGTTTATAACTTTATCGTAATAAGATGTTACATTATGATTGATTAGTTATTTAGTTGTTTATATGATTAATATATATGCAAGAACATTAACAAAACTCGTTTTACATGCAAACTTTCGTCCCTTAGGTTTAGTTAGTTTTGTTGGTCCCATCCAAAAAAGTGTTTTTTTTTAACTAAACACCTAACGTTTGGATTTTTGGTACTATTTTCGTCAATTTTACTAACTCCATTTGTTCATTCTGTCAAATACATGTGATTTGACCAAAATATCCTTTCGATAAAAAAACAAAAATATTAATATAAAGATGATCATCACCATCTCTGAAAAATCACTGTTGCCCCCTCGTCAACAACCAAAGACTGTAAATAACAACTAAAATCCTAAATCGAAATCCTTTAAAAAAACCCTAAGTTGATATAGAGGGTGCAAGGATGGTGTGTGACGGTGGTCAGAAGCTATGGGGGTGGCGGTTGTAGAGAGTTAGAGATGACTGTGGTCGTCTCCTGTTGAGATGCAGCGATAAGGGGTGGGATTTGGAGTTGAAATGAAGACGAGAGAGGGGGAATGAAGGGTTTAGTGGGCACAAGCCCTTTCAACGTCCCTAAGGGCACAGACCCTTTCAACGTCAAGGAGTGTATTTTTGTTGACCCTAGGATTCGAACCGTGTACCTCTCCCATGCGAGAACCTCCCTAAGAAGTAAACACTCTCACCTCTCCCTAAGAAGTAAACCAAAAAATCCAAGTCTAGCTAAGACAGAGGGAAAACAATGAAACAAGTAACATCCTCAAAAATTCGAAACTACTCCACCTTTGACCATTTTTTATCCACAGAAACCCAATATCAATTTGATAGATTCCATTAGACTGGAGATCGACACCGGACGCTAAAGAAGATAAGTCTGTTGCGGGCTTGCCAAATCGACCAACATGACAGTAGGATAGCAGATTGTACCATTTTCTAAGATTACGGGCGGAAAACGTGAATATGTTTGGAATCTTGCACCAAGTAGTTATACCTTACCAAACAATGCTTGCGGTGTAACTTAATGTAAAAACGTGTTCCACGGTCTCCTCTGTTTCTCCACACAAAGGACAAGACAGGGTGTTAGATTGGAACCCATCTTCTTTGTAAGGCTACTCGTGCAGGTAGTTGATTCAAACCTATTCTCCAAAAAAAATATTTACGCTACAACCCATGAAGAATATGACTTGATTTTCATAAGTGGTTTCCCCATGTTAAGAAACTTGAATTTGTTACTTCCTTAGGTGAAGAATATGACTTCATATCTCTCATCTACCTTGAGAAGCTCAAATTAACCGGCACAATCAGGAGAACGGATCACATCAAATTAGTGTGTGCATGCATGATGCATACCTTGGGTTCAAAGACCATCTTGGCATAACCATCCTGAATCTGGATCTCATAAACAGGCGCATGTGGTGGAACAATATGCACCTTTGAATAAAATTATTTAGTAGGTTACATGCACTAAAAGTAGACTTTGTGCGACTTTCAGCAGCGTGTTTGACCCATTTGAGGAAATGATTTGTTAACCTTTTAGCTAAGTGTTTTAATTCCAACAAGAAGTAAACACTCTCACCTCTCCCCAACTGAGCTGGGGTCATTGCCATAAGCCATTCAAAATTAATTTACAAAATCAAAGGTCAAACCTAACTTCATATCAGAAACTTTAGGCAGTCTCACGGAGGTATTAAGTATTAACTCACTCAATATATGTCCAAACGACCTACTCTTTATACAAAACACACACCTTGTGAGTCCTTGAAATTTTACAGCTGGCCATGCGTGATTCGACTGAACGTACAATTTTTTTAACGTTTTTTTGCATAAACTATAGCTGAAAAATCATTGTTACTAGCTTACAATGTTCCATGATTTTAATAATCGCTATACACACTGAAAAATTAAAATAAATTTGAGCAAAAACATGTAGGAACATGTCATAATATAATTTATTTTAACCGTCTGGTTAGTCAATAAAATTTGTGAACTTAGCATTAAAGCTAACCCAATAAATTACTTGTTGATCTTATTTGTACTAGCAGGAACCCGCGCATTGCAGCGGAGGTGCACGTTGTTTAGCTGTTGCATTTGGTTAATCGTCTCGCTATTGGTTTTTGTTAGATTTGAAGCACCGCCAAAATAGTGAGGAAAGTAAAGTGACAATTTATGTCGTTTGGTTGGAGTACATAACTAATAATATGCTACATGCAAGGCCCTATGTATGTTTTTGGTACAAAATTTGTTTATGCGGACGAGATATTGTAGTGTGAACCCGTGCGTTGCAGGGGAATCGACAATTTACAGTGGTGGGGTCATTGATGTTCTTTTGGTGAGCATAATATAACCTGACAATCCTTAAACACCTAATATATTTGTATATTACGAAAGTTGTAAGAACAAAAAACATCAATTACGTAGACATAAAGACATTCCCTACTTGTTAAACAACCAAAATCATTAACTAATTGTCAATGCATCCGTCAAAAGTTAAACAACCAAAATCATTCCAACAAAAGTTAAGCTATGGACGATCATTTACTTGTTTGTTATTAAAGCCTTTTTATCATATTGAGCATAAATTCTCTTTTGAGCCTTTGTGCATCATCATTTAATTTTAAAGCCTTTTTAACAACTCTCATGAATAGCAAAGCTTCATCATGGAAGTCAGTTTCTAACTACACATATGACATTGTTAATCTGTGAAAACCTTAAGTCGCCAATATTAAACATGAAAGATTGGATCTATCACTCGGATTTATGGAAAATAACCCCTTTCTGTTCTAACCTCTCTAGTAGAAATATCGTAGTACCAACTTCTAAAATTTTGCAGGCATGGAGAGGTTATTTGGGAATCTTAATCCTTCTCACAACTTTTTCCGGTAGTTGTACTACAGGTCTGAACAGAGGTGGTCGTTGTTTTGTTGCTAGACTTAGGTCTGTAGGAACGCGATTAGAAACGGAGAGGGTCGAGGGAAACATGTTTGGGTCGTGGGTTTTTGGGTCTTTAAACAAATGTGTTTTGATAGGTTTCAATTTAAACATGAAAACCTCAAGTCACCAATATTAAACATGAAAGATTGGATCTAGCTATCACTTGGATTTTTGGAAGATAATCCCTTTCTATTTTAACAACTCCAGTACAAACATCATAGTATCAACTTCTAAAATTTTGCAGGCATGGAGAGGGTTACCTGGGAATCTTAATCCTTCTCAAAACTTTTGCCAGTAGTTGTGTTACAAGTCGGAACAAAGGTGGTCGTGGTTTTGTTGTTAGACTTAGGTCTGCAGGAACGTGGTTAGAAACAGAGAAGGTCTAGGGAAACATGTTTGGGTCGTGGGTTTTTGGTTCTTTAAACAGATGTGTTCTGATCGGTTTTAGTTTAACTGCTTTGATGATGATTGAATCACATAGAATGGGTTGAATTGAGTGGTTAGTTACAAGTTAACGATTGGCCGGCCATTTCCTTTTTCCAGGCCGGTTCCCTTTTCTTTGACGATGTGCAAATAGATGGGGAGAAGATATATGACATGTTTCTTTTCTTGTCTTATTCACATTTTATTATTATTATTATTATTATTATTATTATTATTATTATTATTATATGTTTATTCATTTGGTTGTGTAAAATATCATATAAATTCTTATTTTTTTTGTCTTTTTGTACATTTAATTAATAGAATAGTTATTTAACTATTGTAGTAAATTTGTCTTGTCAATTTAATAAAATTACAATTTTGCTCATATAGATAAATATAAAATGACTATTTTACCCGTCCAACACCCATTATATAGTAGTATAGATATAGATAACTGTTATCTTCGCCAAAAGTAACCCTAATTAACATGTAATGATGTGAAAACCCTAAACTACCTTGTTAAAATTTATTAGTCATCAATTACATAACTTAATTTATATTTTTCCATTGGACATTAATTTAAATCCTTCCTAATCACTAACATGTAACACAATGCTTATCTATTAAAAAAAGGGATATGAACTAACCTGATAACGTAAGACATTCGGTTTTGAAATTATCTAAATCTCGAAGTTGGTACTATCCGACCGGCCGGTCCGGTCCGGTCCGGTTTTCAAAACACCGGTGATTTGTTACTTGTCCAAATATGGAAATTATGTTTAACAATACTTAAAATATATTTTGAAGAATCATTTGCACTGAATTAAATATAAAAATGCCAAAATTTTACTTACATAAAAACTTTAGCTACAAAAACGGACTAAATGTTACATAAACATATTTAGCAACTTACCGACTAAATGTTACATAAACATATTTAGCAAATTAAGACAATTGATGTTGTTGTTGTCTTTGTTGCCCCCCCCCCCACACACACACACCACACACACAAACACATTCAGTTATGTTTTCAATCTTGCAAGCAATAGCATCGCCTAAGGTAAAATCAAAACCTTAATCTTTGTTTATTCATATAACTCATCGAACTCATATTTATCTAATAAGATGTTACAATATGATTGATTAGTTATTTAGTTGTTTATATGATTAATATATATGCAAGAACATTAACAAAACTCGTTTTACATGCAAACTATTAACACCATGATCCAAATAGCAATAAAATCCGATTTTCAATGGGTCATAATTGAGAAAAAACTAAACCAAATATATCATTTTGTCTAAATTGTAGTTTAAGAAATTCTCTTTCCATAAGGAGTTCGTAGCCATTTTCGTCCCTTAGGTGTAGTTAGTTTTGTTGGTCCCATCCAAAAAAGTGTTTTTTTTTAACTAAACACCTAACGTTTGGATTTTTGGTTCTATTTTCGTTCATTTTACTAACTCCATTTGTTCATTCTGTTAAATACATGTGTTTTGACCAAAATATCCTTTCGATAAAAATCAAAAATATTAATATAAAGATGATCATCACCATCTCTGAAAAATCACCGTTGCCCCCTCGTCAACCACCAAAGACTGTAAATAACAACTAAAATCCTAAATCGAAATCCTTTAAAAAAAAACCCTAAGTTGATATAGAGGGTGCAAGGATGGTGTGTGACGATGGTCAGAAGCTATGGGGGTGGCGGTTGTAGAGAGTTAGAGATGACTGTGGTTGTCTCCTGTTGAGATGCAGCGATAAGGGGTGGGATTTGGGGTTGAAATGAAGACGAGAGAGTAGGGTGGGAGGGATGGGGGGAATGAAGGGTTTAGTGGGCACAAGCCTTTTCAACGTCCCTAAGGGCACAGTCTTTTCAACGTCAAGGGGCGTATTTTTGTTGTTCCTAGGATTTGAACTGTGTACCTCTTTCGGGCGGGAACTTTCCTAAGGAGTAAACCCTCCCACCTCTCCCCAACTGAGCTGGGGTCATTGCCATAAGCCATTCAAAATTAATTTACAAAATCAAAGGTCAAACCTAACTTCATATCTTTAGGCTGTCTCACGGAGGTATTAACTCACTCAATATATGTCCAAATGACCTACTCTTTATACAAAACTGTTGAAATCTATGAATCTAACTACTCAACCAACAATAATATGAACACAAACCAAAGACAGAGAAAATAGCGACAAAACAGGTGACAAAGCTCTTATTAAACCAACCCAAAGAAGTACCCCCCAATACCCAGAGTTCTACCATTATAGAACTCAAAGAAGATACAAAGTTAGATCCAGCAGCTGATGAAAATATCAGATGATGGATCTTATAAGAACAATACAAAACCAAAGACTTACAGATCAAAGAAACACAAATACATGAACGAAGACGAAGACCTAAAACAAAATACAGAGAGACTCTTTAGAGAGAGACTGAACAATAATAACAATAATGAAAAATAACAAAAAATATCTCTTTTATATTGAGCTCCAGAAGATTCGTGTATAGATGCACGAGATGTAACCAGAGCCACACGATCGAACTAATGCCAATCGTTAGATCCATCTGTTATAACAACTTGCAACAAACCATTAGCCCATTTCAACATAATAATATTAGGCCCAAACTCATAAGCCCACAACTTGTAATAAACAGCCCAAAAGGTTTGAATTAAAAACAATCGTATACTTTTAACATCCCCCCTTCATTCAAACCTTTTTAAACACATCCGCCAGTCCAAGTTTTTCACAAAGACTTTCATGTTTTGACCCATTTAGACCTTTGGTCAGAAGATCAGCAATTTGTTGATCTGAATCAATCTTAATGGTCTGAATTATACCATTTGAGATTTTTTCCCTAATAAAATGCAAATCAATCTTAAAATGCTTAGTTCTTTCATGGAAGACTGGATTAGCAGCTATCGAAATTGCTGCCTTACTATCACAGTTTAGACAAACTGGAAGTTTGCAGTCAATTTTAAGTTCTTTAAGAATATTCAAAATCCACATTATTTCACATGTGGCAGAGCACATAGCTCGGTATTCTGCCTCGGCAGTAGACCGAGACACTGTGCTCTGTTTCTTACTTTTCCAGGAGACTAAGGATCCTCCCAGAAAAATACAATACCCAGTGACTGACTTTCTTGTTACTAAGCACTTTGCCCAGTCAGAATCAACAAAAGCATTTAATTCAAACTTCTCAGACTTTCTAAACTGTAAACCCTTTCCAAGTGACAGCTTTAGATATCTAAGAAGTCTTAATGCTGTTTGTAAATGACCATGAGTAGGCTTGTGCATAAACTGACTCAAAACTTGAATAGAATAACTTATATCAGGTCTTGTAATAGACAAGTATATAAGCTTCCCTATCAGTTTCTGATATCCATTAATATTTTCGAAGACCTGTTCACTTTTACCATGTTTATTGGACAAAACATAATTTTGTTCAATTGGTGTATTAACCGGTCTACAACCTAGATACCCAAACTCACTTAATAACTCCAAACAATACTTCCTCTGAGATAAACATATCCCAGAATCAGTATATAATACTTCAATACCTAGGAAATACTTTAGTATTCCTAAATCTTTTATTTGAAAATTTGAACTTAAAAACTTTTTAATCTTTTCAATTTCATAGACATTGTTACTAGTGATGACTATATCATCAACATAAACAAGTAACACTATAAAAACATCCTTCTCAGATTTAATAAATAATGAATGATCACAAACACTCTGTATAAAACCAAACTGTAACAACACATTGGTAAGTTTTTCATTCCACTTCCTTGGGGCTTGTTTTAGCCCATACAATGATTTCACAAGTTTACAAACTTTATTATCATTGTTTGAGCTATAACCTTCAGGAGGGATCATGAAAACATCCCCAGTAATAGTTCCATAAAGAAAAGCATTATTTATGTCTAACTAAAACAAAGACCAGCCATTTTGCACAGCAAGACTCAGAACACACCTAATAGTAACCATCTTAACTACAGGTGAAAAAGTCTCACCAAAAGCTAAACCCTCTATTTGATTGTACCCTTTGGCAACAAGCCTTGCCTTATATCTCTCAATCTCACCATTTGCTTTATACTTTATCTTATAGACCCACTTACATCCTATTGGTTTTCTACCTTTGGGAAGTTCAGTTAATTCCCAAGTTTTATTTCTATAGAGAGCTTCCATTTCTTGATTCATAGCCTCTACCCATCTTGGGTCTTTAGAGGCTTCTGAATAAGAAGTGGGTTCAACACTCTTATTAAGACTAGAAACAAAGCAAAAATTATCACTAGACAAATGAGAATAGTTAACCACTTTCTCCACTCCATATTTAACCTTACCTTCTACCACATAATCATCAAATCTCCTAGGGACATTAGACACCCTACTGGACCTTCTAATACTTCCCTCAAGTGGAACAGTCTCTTCATTTGGAGAATTAACATCATGGTTTACCCCTACTGGAGTCCTACAACCTAAACTGCCAGGTTGCTGACTTAAGTCTACCCCCCAGCAGTTCTGGGAGGATTTCCATGTTGCAAACTAGTTAACTCATCCTGAGAACTAGTGATTCCCCCTTCATCATCGGGAAGGGTAGGACTCTCAGTCACATTAATTACTTCAGCAATCTCAACTTGATCAAAAAAGTTTAGATTATTTAAACTATTATCAATTAAGTCAATTTTGTTGTCAAAACTTTGTTTAAAAGGACAGATTTCTTCATAAAATCTGACATCTCTAGAATACTCAACAGTTTTTGACTCTAAACACCACAACTTGTAACCCTTTTTAAAGTTTGAGTATCCTATGAGAACACATTTCTCAGACCTAACTGACATTTTATCTGTATTATTCAAAATTGTATTAAAGCAAAGACAACCAAAGGTTTTAATGTGACTAAGTTTTGGGGGGAACCCAAACACAACCTCATAGGGACTTTTACCTAACAACACCGAAGAGGGTATCCTGTTAATCAAGTAAGTTGCAGTCAATACACAATCACTCCAAAACCTAAGTGGTAATCCACTCTGAAACAACAAGGCTCTAGCTGTGTTTAGAAGATGCATGTGCTTCCTCTCAGTAATATCATTTTGCTGAGGGGTATAAGCACAGGTGGTTTGATGAATAATCCCATTCTTATTACAAAAATCTTGAAATTGTTTATTCACAAACTCAGTTCCATTATCACTCCTAAACACTTTAACTTGTTGTTTAAACTGAGTTTTTATTAACTCATAAAAGACAACTATGTTTTCAAACACTTCAGTTTTAGACTTTAACATATAACACCACACAGTCCTACTGAAGTCATCTACAACAATTAAAAAGAACCTGTATCCTTCCCTACTAGTAATCCTGTAAGGCCCCCAAACATCCAAGTGAATGAGATCAACTATTTGTTTGGATAGATGATCACTTATAGGGAAGGGTACTCTCACTTGTTTTGCCTTATGTATCACAAGGCTGATATGAGTCCCTTTGTCCTAAATTTAAACTTTTTCTTAACACAGCTAAAACCTGGTCAGATGGATGACCAAGTCTATTATGCCATAAATTGGCATCATCTATACTGTTAAAACAACTATTATTAACACTTACATCTTTACCAACAAAATACAGACCATCAGTCTGTTTACCAGTCACCAGGATTCTCTTGGACTTGGAATCCTGAATGAAACAACTTTGTTCATCAAATAATACACTTAACTTGTTATCTCTAGCTATCTTATAAACAGACAGAAGATTAACACAGTAATCAGGAACTAAGAATACATCATACAAAATAACTCCATCAGCAAGTTTTATATCTCCTATTTTAGTTACTTTGGCACTAGTGCCATTTGGATGTTTAACTAGAATATCATATTCAGAAACTTCAACACAGTTAAACATTTCCTTATCACTACTTGTCATGTGTTGGTTTGCACCAGAATCAGTGATCCAACCATGACAAATAGCAGCTTTAATAAAACTAGAGCAGTTTGAAAAAAATTTCAGAATTTTTTTCCAAATTAGAAATTTTAGACATACAAGAAAAACCATTTATAAAAACACTCTTACCTCCTGCATTACTTGTTTGAGACTCATTTCCTCCTTTCTCACTGATCAGATTCAAAAGCTTTGATATCTGTTCAGATGAAAAAGGCAAACCAGTAGAAGAACTAGACATAGGTTGTTTATCACTAGACACATTAGAGGACATGTTAGCCCTAACATTTTGATTAAACCCTTTCCTCCTAACCCCGGGAGGATAACCAACAAGTTCATAACATCTATCTATAGTATGCCCTAGCATATTGCAGTGAGTACATTTAAGATTAGGGTTACGTCCTCTATTTCCTGATGTTGAGAAGTTTTGATTAGACCCTCTATTTCCTGCTCTTCTATTGGTGTTAACATTATTGGTTCTATCTAAAAAAGACACATTTGTTTCTTTTACATTACTAGTACCAGACTTCCTATGTGACTCTTCCCTAAACACAATAGAAAAAGCATGTTTCACAGATGGTAATGGATCTTGCATCAGCAAATTTGTTCTAACTGGTTGATACATTTCATCTAAACCCATTAAAAATTGCATAAGTCTTATTAACCCATTGAAACTATTGAATTCTTTTGAAGCATCACAAGAACAGGGTGGTAACTGAACAATTAAATCAAATTGTTTCCACATAGTGTTTAATTTGTGATAATACTCAGCAACGGAACTACCATTTTGACTCATATAACAAATTTGTTGATGCAGATTAAAGACAACTGACCCATCAACCTTATCATAAGTTTCTCTTAGGTCTAACTAAACATCCCTAGCAAGTTTTGAAAAAAACTTGTCCTAAATAAAGTTCTTCATTAACAGAGTTTAAAAACCAGGATAAGACAACTGAATTACATATATCCCATTGTTTATACAGCACCTCATCATCAGTAGGCCTGACAACAGTACCATCTATGAATCCAAATTTATTTTTGGTTTCAAGAGCAAGTTTCGTAGCATTAGACTATACTTTATAGTTATCAGTTCCTTTTAATTTTATACTGATAATAGTTAAGGTACTGGTACACTAGGTTGAATAAAAAAAGGGTCACCAATGTCAAGCTTACTGATTAAGGTGCCAGCACTAGCTTCACCACCACCACCATTGTTTGGTGGTGTTGGATTAATGATGTGCTAAAAGTAGTTTAATAAAAATAACTAAATTAAACCTAAAACTAGACACCTAGTAATACTCTAGACTCTCTAAAACTAAACTACTGACAGGCAAGTGAACCTATCGACTCTAGTAAAGCTAAAGTAAGTCCGGATATCGAACCCACGGGACTCTAATGGAAAACGGTAACTAGACTCGAAAACTTATCTAAAACTGAAATAAAACTATTTATTATTTTAGAGGGGGGTTTTACTAAAAACTAAATTCAAGAAAAATAAAGATTAACTAAATAAACTAAACTGAACTTAAGACGTAAACAGAGCTGAACCAAATTCAAATGATGGTGAGAATACTACCTAGGTTAGAATCCTACTCATGACTGACGAACTTTTATGGTTATGGAACTAGCTATGGAACCGGGATCTTTAGATACTAAACTTACAGGATAAACTAGAGGACCCTCGACCCTTCTCAAGGAGAAACCTAAGGTTACCTATAAGCCGTTAAACTACCGATTGAGAGGTTACCCTTACAGGCTTACCTACTCTGATGATAAAGTACCCGCTAGACAGTCTACCTTACAGCACGAAAGCCTCACTACACTAAAAGTGCAAGGGGTAACTATAGAAAACCTGACCTGACTCGATACGCAAGTAGTGGTAAGGAAACTAGGAAGATCTTCTTACAAAGCATCTAAATCTAGCAATTTAACACCCTAGACATATCGACAATCCCGCACCTTACAGCTATTGGAATTGGAAGAATACTTAGAACTACCCAATCAACAAAAATCACTCCTATGGAAAACACTAGCAATTTACCATAAACTAGTTGCTAACACAAAGTCCACAACCTAACACGCATTCATACATGAAAGACATTCACAAAAACGCATGTGGAGTAAATAATTATCAATTGAACAAAACTAAGTACGCATCTACACCAGATCAAAAAATAATCAAAGTCTTTACTAAATCATCAACCCATAGTCTAAGTTCCAAAAAACCATAAAAAAAAACGTTCATTCAATCATGAGTATTCATCATAACCTAAGTAGTAATGAAAGTCTAGCCAAGAAACATGTTCAAAACAAGAATAATATCAATTCTAAGTTCAAGAAACATATTTTGCAATTCAAAAGAACAAAGGAATGAAGAAACCGAATGATTAAAACCCGAAACTCTCGATCCCAATGCTCAAAATCTTGACCCTTGGCCTTTCTCTCACCTCCTCGTGCTCCAGAGCAGCTCCAATATGTTAAAAGTGATGATAAAAACCATTCATGGCCGTTCTAGGGTTTTTAATATCGAAATTGGGCCAAAAACCAATTTTTTCACGTTTTTACTCCCGTCACGTAGCGTGACGGGCTTCAGGTGATGTGGTCACGTAGCGTGACCAGCTTCAGGATCAGGGGGGATCCGTCACGTCGCGTGACCAGATGTGCTCTTTCCCGTCACGTAGCGTGACGAGACATAATTTTTCATTTTTTTCTTTTTTCGACTTCCCGATCAACCGCGACTCGTCCGGAGGCTCGTTTTTTCTCGTTTAAGCTCCGTTTTACTTCCTTTCTTGCCCGGACTCCTGTGCAACACAAAATACTAAATAGAATACGAAAATACCACAAAAACGACACAAACTGACTCGAAAATAATATAAACTATAGACCGAAAACAGATGTATTTTGCAATACATCAATTAACAACAGCATCACCCATACTGAATAGTCAACACAAAAAATGATCAACAGAAAAAAGTACACACAGGAGAATCAACAGAAACAGGCAATATAAGAACAATATCCAACAAATACCCTAGAAGGACGAAGCTGTGTCAGTGTAAGGATAGTGGGTTCATCACTCAAGGGTGCCCACCCAATTCTTAACACAGGAGTCCTTTTATTATCTATATATGTATATATATATATATATATATGTATATCCAGATAATATCAAATACCAGAAACACACAGAAACAAACAATCACAAGACAGTCAAGCAAAAGACCAAACAAGACTCCAAATAGTCGGCACAGATACCGGTCCACCCTAACCCGGTCAGATTGCCTCTAGACACACAAACAAAAACAAGACAGATGATAAGGAAAGATCTCACAAAGAGGGGGACTCAAGTTAGGGTTCTCCTAAACTCACAACCTGTACATTCACTTAGGGTACAGAGTTGTGAGAGAAATTGTAGCTATAAAACTCCAAAGCTTCACATCCAAGAACTCCAATCCAGCAGGATCAAACCTAATAGTCCAGAAATCTAAGCCAACAATCGTCGACAAATATTCTAGAACTACACAAATACCAAACAAACAATAATAGACCAGATCTAAACAGATCAGATCTACAAGAGAACCAGAAAAGGTCAAGATATATAATGAAGATCAAAACCCTAACAGACGACCAGACAACAGAAAACCAGATCTAAACAATACAATAAGACCAGAAGACCAAGACATGCAGCGAAAGACGATCAACACCAGAATCAAGAGCCAATGAGCTCTGATACCATGTTGAAATCTATGAATCTAACTACTCAACCAACAATAATATGAACACAAACCAAAGACAGCGAAAATAGCGACAAAACAGGTGACAAAGCTCTTATTAAGCCAACCCAAAGAAGTACCCCCAATACTTAGAGTTCTACAATTATAGAACTCAAAGAAGATACAAAGTTAGATCCAGCAGCTGATGAAAATATCAGATGATGGATCTTATAAGAACAATACAAAACCAAAGACTTACAGATCAAAGAAACCCTAATACATGAACGAAGACGAAGACCTAAAACAAAATACAGAGAGACTCTTCAGAAAGAGACTGAACAATAATAACAATAATGAAAAATAACAAAAAATATCTCTTTTATATTGAGCTCCAGAAGATTCGTGTATAGATGCACGAGATGTAAGCAGAGCCACACGATCGAACTAATGCCAACCGTTAGATCCATCTGTTATAACAACTTGCAACAAACCATTAGCCCATTTCAACATAATAATATTAGGCCCAAACTCATAAGCCCGCAACTTGTAATAAACAGCCCAAAAGGTTTGAATTAAAAACAAACGTATACTTTTAACAAAAACACACACCTTGTGAGTTATGAGTCCTTGAAATTTTATAGCTTGCCATGCGTGATTCGACTGAACGTACAATTTTTAACATATTTTTGTATAAACTACAGCCAAAAATTGTTGTTACTAGCTTACAATGCTCCATAATTTTAATAATCGCTACACGTACTTGAAAAATAAAATAAATTTGTGCAAAAACATGTAGGAACATGTCATAATATAATTTATTTTAACCAATAAATTACTTGGTGATCTTATTTGTACTAGCAGGAAACCGCGCGTTGCAGCGGAGGTGCACGTTGTTTAGCTGTTGCATTTGGTTAATCGTCTCGTTATTGTTTTTTTGTTAGATTTGAAGCACCGCCAAAATAGTGAGGAAAGTAAAGTGACAATCTATGTAGTTTGGTTGGAGTACCTAACTAATAATATGCTACATGCAAGGCCCTATGTATATTTTTGGTACAAAATTTGTTTATGCGGGCAAGATATTGTAGTGTGAACCCGTGCGTTGCAAGGAAATCGACAATTTACAATGGTGGGGGTCATTGATGTTCTTTTGGTAAGCATAATTGATATACGTTAATTTACACATATAAAAGTCCCCGTTTAACTCCCATTTTCAGACGTTTTTGACCTTATACACAGGAATTGGTGCTTATTTTGGTATCTTTGCAGTTTCAGGTCTTAAACGATGTCCCGGAAGCAGAACTGAAGGAAAAACGCAGTTTTCGGCGCGCAAACAGGATCCCAGGTCTTGTGAGCGGCCGCTCGCTCCCCCAGATATTTCCAGAAACGTTCTAGAAGGCCTACGTCAGCTAACGAACAACTGGGCCACTTGTCTGAAAAGTGAGCGGCCGCTCACAGGCTTCGAGCGGCCGCTCACAGGCTCTGTTCCTCTATAAACGTACCATTCAGCCCACTGATCGTGCATTGGGTTTTGGGGAGGCGATTTTAGGCGATTTCTGGACCAAAGGAGCTGCTGGAAGGTCGTTTAACAAACTCGGGAATCCATCCGATCCATCCTTCATCATCCAATCCATCTCTTTAGCAATCTTATGGTTTGATCCTTTGAGCTTTCTTAGATCCAAATCTGATTTTGTTTGCTACATTGATGTTATTTTAGTTAATCGTACGCCTACGGGCAAGAACATTAGTATTAGTTAGTAGTTAAAACAATCGTTTGCGTGAAATCAAGTTTTGTATAAATTTGGCGTTTTTCATGTTTGAATCTTGATGATCATAATGCAACCTTGTTTCATTGTTGATAGATTTGTAGTTGTGTTCGGATGACTTTGATGATTATCGAATGTGTTAGGCGGATTACTTGTTGAGGAAACCGTCCGTTTAATCGTCCGGTAGTAAACTAGTTAAATTGTTAATAAAGTTTACACCATGAAACTGTAACCGGGTATTGGTTTGGTTAAAGTCACTCGGATAATGATTATAGATGTTTACCGGCACGTAAAAGAGTTTAAAAAGCTTAATGGTGTTGTTACTAATCTTTGACACGGTTAATGATCTTTGTTAGTTATTTTGGTGAAAATGGCGATCTTAGTAGATTTGTGTTCAAAGTTAGTAAAATGGAATAGGTTGTGAAATGCTCTACTTTATGCTAGTTTCGGTGGTCGTATTGTGTATTCGATATTGCTTTCCTTAACTAGTGCGGTTGAGGACTCCCGAAAGGTGATACTAACCTATCTTTAAAGATTCACATGAGATCATATCAGCTGCTCGCTAA
Source organism: Ambrosia x helenae (assembly GCA_030844895.1). Lineage (NCBI taxonomy): Eukaryota > Viridiplantae > Streptophyta > Magnoliopsida > Asterales > Asteraceae > Ambrosia > Ambrosia x helenae. The sequence goes on from CM061223.1 coordinate 41,386,768, forward strand.
TAAACGACTTGAGGTGGTTAACGTGTGTATTCGTGTTAGCTTTCCATATAGTTGTCATGTTAGGATGCCCGAAAGGGACACTAACTGTCGGAAAATGGGAATGTTGATCACGCCTTTATTTCTTATATAGATGACATGCTAGGATTGGCGTATTATAGCTTATATAGTTATATTTTCTATTTGGAGTCGTAGTTAAGTTATTTACATGTTTTAGAATTAATTTAGTCTTAAACAAAACTCAAACTTGTCTTTTACTTACTGGTGAATCGGGGATAGAGTTTTAGTACCATTGCTCCGCGCGCGTCCATTGATCGGTACTTGGTTCTTATCTGTACTTACTACATATATGACAGGGTACACTTGCCCTAGTGTGTGTGTTTTAATATGAAGGTCGAAACCATTTTTATAAATATTGAAGCAAAAACGTGTGTTAAAATCCATTGTAAAATATGTATAGTTACGCACACGTCAAGTTTTTGGCGCCGTTGCCGGGGACGCGACGAGCATTAGGAACGAACCGAGTAAACTTTTTACCAGGGTACATGCTTGTGAATACTTGTTTATACTTCTTTGATTCGTTATTTCATTCATTTATTTGCATATATGATTATTTGAATTTTTTATTAAATTTATCTGTCTGTAGATAATTTGGATTAATTTTAGATTGGTTTATAGGTTGCATATAGATTCGTTCATTTATCTGCTTATAGGATTGTTTGATTTGATTTTTTTTCGTCCATTAGGATGTTGATAGATTTAATTTATTGAATATTGGATTAATTGGTTTGTCTATGAATTTGATTTGTTCGTTATTTGATTAATTAGATTTATTTGTTCGTATTCGGACTAATTATTAATTTCATTCTTTGTATAGTTTTAGGCTTAGTCTGCTTATTTCTGTTCATTTTATTGATTCTATTTGTTTATATTTGATTTTCTTGAATATATTTGCTTTCCGTTATTTTCGCGTGAATTTATTGATTCTTTATTTCATTTATTTATTTTTCTGTCTTTTATCGCCTTTTTGGGTTTGTCATATATTCGCCTGTTGCAACTGTATCATTCTTACATGCAGGTTGATGTCCACAAACCCTGGGTCTTCTGGTGATCTTTCTGACGAGGAGCGAAGGCGCCTGAGGAGAAGCGAGCGGATTAGACTTCATAAATTGCGTCTTGTTTCTGATATTCTTATTGCTGCTCCTATTGTTGAGGTCCCAATTGAGGAGGCGAGGCACGATCTGGCTGACGACAACGGGTCGGACGCCCACAGTGACATTATCATGGCGGATGACGACATTCCGCTGAATGATAGTGGTCGTCCAGGAGGAGATGGACTCGCGCCGAGTATTGTCCGTCCGGCTATTTTGGCGGACCATTTCGAGATCAAATCTAGTATCGTGAATATGATACAAAACTCGGTGCAATTCGGTGGACTGGAGCACGAGGATCCAGGCCGACATATTGCTGCATTCTTAGAGGTTTTAGCCACCTTTAAGATGACGGGCATCTCCGATGATGCTATCCGTCTTAGACTCTTCCCATTCTCACTGCGGGACAAAGCCCGGACTTGGCTTCTGTCACAACCCGCAGGGTCGATCACGACTTGGGCAGAGTTGTCACAACAATTCATGCAGCAGTATTTTCCTCCTGAAAAGACACAAAAACTGAGGAATCGCATCATGACTTTTCGTCAGGATGACGATGAATCATTGTACACGGCCTGGGAAAGGTTTAAAGACCTACTCTTGAGTTGCCCGCAACATGAGCTTTCGAAAAGGCATTTGGTGCAAACTTTTTATCAGGGACTCGGGTATGCGTCTCAGGAACGCCTTGATGTATACGCTGGGGGAGACATCGGAACAAAGTCTCCTAGGGAAGCGTGGAGCATTATTGAGAAGGCGTCCCTAAAATCTAAATCCCGGCAGAATGATAGATCTAGGTCTTCATCTGCCAAGGCTGGTGTGCATGCCGTGGATAACTATACGGAGATTTCGGCACAGATAGCGGCTCTGGCTACGAGATTCGATAACTCTCAGCAACACGTAGCGCAGTCCGATTGTTTGTGTGAGCAGTGCGGGGTATCTCACGAGCCTGGCTCGTGTGCTCAGGGGGAGATGTATACAGGCCACGAGGAAGTGGACTACATGGGTAATCAGACGAGACCTCAGAATAACCCTTACAGTAACACTTATAATCCGGGTTGGAGAAATCACCCGAACTTCGGGTGGAGATCTGGTTCCTCTAACCAGAACCCGCTCGGATATCAGCAGAGGGCCCCCGCACAACAACTGTCCCAACAGCCTTACCAGTCTAACCAACAGCCTTACCAGTCCAACCAACTGCCTTACCAGTCCAACCAACAGCCATACCAGGCTCGTGGTCAATCGTCCCAGCAGAGACCGAACCAATACCAGAACCAGGGCGCCGGGAGCAGCTCCCAGCAGCACGCCCCTCATGGTATGTCTAAACTGGAGGAAATGATGTCTCAGCTCCTTACCAACACCTCTAATACCAATCAGATCGCTGAGCAGTGCTACCAGCAGCATGAGGAGCGCTTTACGAATTATGAGGGAGAGATGAGGGGCCAAAAGGCGTCGATGCAGGCCATAGAGAACCAGGTTGGCCAGATGGCAAAGATGATGTCTGAGAGACAGCAGGGTGGTCTTCCGGGCAACACTGAGCCAAATCCGAGGGGGCATGTGAATGCCATAATGACGAGGAGTGGTAAAATCACGGGACCTGACACATCGGGCTCACCACCGATCACTGAGACGGTCCAGACTGAGTCTTCGGACGAGGTGCACGCTAGGCGAGTCCCAGCAAGTACAGCACAGTTACCGAAGCCAGTCACATATTACACTCCTCCTGTCCCGTACCCTAGCAGACTTAGGAAATAGAAGGACGAGGCCTAATACGGGAAATTCCTTGAGCTGTTCAAACAGCTACACATAAACATCCCGTTTGTGGAGGCCTTGGCCCATATGCCTAAGTACGCGAAATTTCTAAAGGACATCCTCACAAACAAGCAAAAACTTGAGGACCTGTCCTGCGTTCTGTTGAACGAGAACTGCTCTGCAATTCTGCAGAATAGACTGCCCATGAAGATGGGAGATCCTGGTAGCTTTACCATCCCTTGTCTGATAGGTGATATGACTGTCAGTAATGCACTTGCAGACTTGGGGGCCAGCATAAACCTTATGCCTTATAAGGTTTTTGAGAAGTTGGATATGGGTGAACCGTCACCCACCAGGATGAGTATTCGCCTCGCTGATCGTTCGATCAAGTATCCACGGGGGTTTGTAGAAAATATGCTTGTCAAGATTGACAAATTTGTTTTCCCTGTGGACTTTGTTATCCTGGATATGGATGAGGACTCTAAAGTTCCTCTGATTCTCGGACGTCATTTCCTTAACACGGCAAGGACGATTGTTGACGTGGCTGCGGGCCAGATCACACTCCGAGTCAATGATGAGCACGTGACTTTTGACATTCAGAGGTCGATGCGCCATCCTGAGAGCCAAGACGATACACTATACTATCTTGATATAGTAGACCAGTGTGTCAGCTCTCATGTCAGAGGTGCTTGGGAGAGAGATGTTTCGGACACACATCTGTTGTGTGGGAGCCTAGATGGCATTATGCAGAAGGGCCATAAAGATGAGCAGCCGGTCTATCAGATTGGTGATGATGGTTCCCAAAGTCCGGAGCGTTTTGTGGAAATTGAGCGAGAGGAAGAGGAGAAGGCGAAGCCGTCTGTTGAGGACCCACCGTCTCTAGAGCTGAAGGAGCTCCCACCGCATCTCGAGTATGCATTTCTGGATGAGGAGGGGCATCTACCGGTGATCATATCGTCTTCATTGTCTGTGGAAGAAAAGAGCGAGTTGTTGAAAGTTTTGAAACTTCATAAACGGGCAATTGCCTGGAAGATCATGGACATCAAGGGGATTAATCCCTCATTTTGTACTCATAAAATTTTGATGGAGGATGTCCATAAGCCTTGTGCGTAACACCAAAGGCGTCTGAACCCGAACATGCAAGAGGTTGTTAAATCCGAGGTAATTAAATTGCTTGATGCTGGATTGATATATCCTATCTCGGATTCTATTTGGGTTAGTCCTGTGCACGTCGTGCCCAAGAAGGGTGGCATGACGGTGGTCACGAATGATAGGAATGAGTTGATTCCTACGAGGACCGTCACGGGGTGGAGAGTTTGCATTGACTATCGCAAGCTCAATGACGCCACCCGCAAGGATCACTTCCCGCTTCCATTCATCGATCAGATGTTGGAACGACTGTCGGGGAAGTTGTATTACTGTTTCCTTGATGGTTTCTCGGGGTATTTCCAAATCCCTATCGATCCTGTGGACCAGGATAAGACGACCTTCACATGCCCTTTTGGCACATTCGCCTACAGGCGTATGCCATTTGGGCTGTGCAATGCGCCGGCGACCTTCCAGCGCTGCATGATTTCCATTTTTCACGACATGATCGAGGACTCCATGGAGGTGTTTATGGATGATTTTTCAGTCTTTGGGAGTTCTTTCGATCAGTGTCTTGGGAATCTGGAGCGGATGCTGCAGAGGTGCAAAGAGACCAGTCTTGTGCTGAATTGGGAGAAATGCCACTTCATGGTGAAGGAAGGAATAGTCCTCGGGCACAAGGTCTCTCAAAATAGGTTGGAGGTTGATCCTGCCAAAGTAGATATCATTTCTAGGCTCCCTCCGCCCTCCTCTGTCAGAGCTATCCGTAGTTTTTTGGGTCATGCGGGTTTTTACAGGCAATTTATCAAAGACTTTTCAAAAATCGCCCGTCCGATGACCCGATTGTTGGAGAAGGATGCACCGTTTGTGTTTGGTGCAGAGTGTGTGAAGGCATTTGGCCTTCTGAAGCGTTTGCTTGTTGAGGCCCCTATATTGGTAGCACCCGACTGGGGACTGCCATTCGAGATCATGTGCGACGCGAGTGACTTCGCGATAGGGGCGGTCTTGGGACAGCGGAAGGATAAGCACTTCCACCCGATCTACTACACTAGTAAGACTCTTCATGATGCTCAGGAGCATTATACCACGACTGAGAAAGAGCTTCTAGCTGTAGTGTTTGCATATTGACAAGTTTAGATCGTATTTAGTGCTGTCGAAGACCATTGTCTATACGGACCATGCAACGATCCGATACCTTTTTAGCAAACAGGACGCGAAACCGCGCCTGATTAGGTGGATCCTGTTGCTGCAAGAGTTCGATATAGAGATTCAGGACAAGAAGGGTGCCTCGAATGTTGCCACTGATCATCTGTCCAGACTCGAGCATGATGATGCCGAGAACTGCGCGTGGGATACCATTAATGACAATTTTCCCCACGAGTTCTTGATGAGCGTCGTGTCGGTGGAAGATGTATCGCCATGGTTCGCGGATTTTGCGAACTACCTCGCGTGCGGGATCCTCATCAAAGGATTGTCGCACCAGCAAAAGAGGAAGTTCTTCGCGGACCTCAAGCATTACTTCTGGGATGACCCATTTTTGTTCCGGGTCGGGGCGGATCAGCTGATTCGCCGTTGCGTGTTCGGGGTTGAGGCGGCGCAGATATTGCGTGATTGTCACAAGGGGCCTACCGGAGGTCACCACGGAGCGAATTACACTGCCAAAAAAGTGTTAGACTCCAGGTTTTATTGGCCCACACTTTTCCGTGACGCTCAGATATTGGTCGGTGCATGTGATTCGTGCCAGAGGGCGACGAACATATCGGCACGCGACCAAATGCCGCAGAATCCCATCCAAGTCTGTGAGGTCTTTGACATTTGGGGCATAGACTTCATGGGACCATTCCCCTCCTCACGGGGTAATAAATACATACTCGTGGCGGTTGACTATGTGTCAAAGTGGTCTGAGGCGCAAGCCTTACCCACAAATGATGCCCGAGTATTCGTGAGGTTTGTTAGAGGCTTGTTCTCGCGGTTTGGTGCCCCGAAGGCACTAATTAGTGACCGTGGCACGCATTTCTGCAATGCGCAGCTTGATCGCGCGTTAGCACATTATGGCGTCCACCACAGGTTATCCACCCCGTATCATCCACAGACAAGTGGACAGGTGGAGGTCACGAACCATGGATTGTAGCGAATCCTTGAGCGGTCGGTTAATCAAAACCGCAAGGATTGGGCTGACAAGCTTGATGACGCGCTGTGGGCCTTTAGAACTGCCTACAAGATGCCTATTGGGACGACTCCCTTTCGGCTAGTCTATGGCAAAGCGTGTCATCTCCCTGTCGAGTTGGAACATAGGGCATTCTGGGCTCTTAAAACGGCGAATTTGGATCTTAAGACCGGCGGTGAGACCCGTTTCTTACAGATTCACGAGCTGGAGGAGCTTAGGCAGCAGGCCTATGAGAGCTCGATATTGTATAAAGAGCGCACAAAGAGACTGCACGACAGTCGCCTGAAAAGCCAGAAAGATTTTCTGGTAGGCGATTTAGTTTTGCTTTATAATTCTCGCCTGCGCCTCTTTCCTGGAAAGTTGAAATCCCGCTGGACAGGACCGTACACCGTTAAGGAAATATATCCATACGATGCTGTTTCGATCGCAGATTATGTGGGTTTGACTTTCAAAGTCAACGGTCATCGCCTAAAAGTCTATATTGAAGGACCGGTTGACCAAACCGTAGAGGAAATCGATCTCTACGCCCCACACGCCTCATAAAGTGTGGGGAAGTGAGTCTAGCTAGCGACTCGTTAATAAATATAGCACGGCGTGTATGGGCACGCCAAATTGTATATAGGTTCATAGCTTAGAATAGTTTTGTAGTTAACTTGTTTTTAATTTTAACTTGTTCTTTGCAGTTTGTTTTTAGTCTTTGCAGGTTCGATTCGCGCCTTATGAAGATGTGGAAAGTCGCTTCACAACAGAGGTAGTTTACTAAGAAGCGTCTTAAAACATGTATGTTGGTTGTTTGGGTCAAAATGGACAAGTACAGGCGTTTTTTGGTGAAAAACTGCAACAAAAATGCACGCGCAGACACATTGAGCGCCGCTCGGAGGCTCCGAGCGGCCCGCTCCAAACGCCCAGGTCTGTCCCAAAAAAAAAAAATATGAGCGAGCGGCCGCTCAATGTGAGCGAGCGACCGCTCGAAGGTGTCTGCAAGTGTTTTCCAGGGGCAAAAGTGGTATTTCACAATTAAAACTAATAAACTAACCCTACAAAACATACAAGCGGCCGTTCATTAACTTTTTGACCCAATTCTTCAAGTTTTTTGCTCTCAACAAACACCCACATACAAACCCTTCAATCCCACTTCAAATCTTCAAGAAAAAGGTATGAATCTCTACTTTTCTTGCATTTTCTCTTGTTCTAGTATAATGTAGACTAGATTTATGTAATCTATTCATGATTTTTAGGGTTATTTCATCATGTTTAACAAACCCTAGAATTGCTTGGATGGATTGTTTCTTTTGTTAGTATAGATTAGTGGGTAATTATTGTCCAAATCTTTAGGTTTTTGGGTTTTCTTCATAATGTTTAAATAAAATCCGAAATTTTTTGAAGATTTGTATCATTGTGTAGTCATTTGTTTAGTGTAATTTAGTGTTAATATAGATTAATTTCATAATAGGGTTGTATGCTTGTAGTAATGTTAGTGTAATTTAGGTTTGTTCTTGGAATTTTGGGGATTCTTCATAAATGTTTAAACATCCCCAAATTCCTCTTGTTGTAGGTTATATTTTGTTGTTAATGATCTTGATTTGTTGGGGTTTCCTTCATAAACGTTTAACAAAACCCCAAAACTTTAAGATTGTTAGTGTTTTAATTGTAGTTAGATGGTTTTCTTAATAAAACTTTGGGGCGTTCTTCATAACTAAACAAACGCGCCCCAAGTGTTTGGTTTCTAAACACCTTGCGCTAAAAGACTTGAATTTAGGATGGTTTTTGCAAACATAGCGTGTAGGTGTTAAAAATTCCAAACTTGCTTGAAAACATCATAACTATGATATCTCGGCCATTCAATCGCCTAAGTACAAAATTTTTCAAAAACCAAGTGCTTGAATGGCCGCTTTTAGAGTGCATTTGGCTGAAACATTGAAAACCGGGCAAAAGCCAGTGCACGGGATCGAAAAAAACAGGGCTGCAAAACGAAAATTGGCGCGCAGGCTCCTGTGAGCGGCCGCTCCATGCCTTCGAGCGGCCGCTCAATGCTTCTGTGATGATTTTTGTTTTTTTTGTTTGACGTGCTTTGGGTCCGGGTCCTATTCCTTTGATTAAAACTGACATATTTAAGCATTTTGATGCAGATGGTGCACCGCTTTTTGAGATTTGACCCGACAATCCTGAAAGAACGCGGGTGTCTAGAGAAGTATGACGAGCTATATGCGCGAAGGGAAATGATTGCCACTCCGCGTAGGCTTTGTTGGGATACTCTAGCAGAGGTAAATCAAGAGGAGAGGCTAAGGGAATGGATGGACCAACCACTAGAGAACCTGCTTTCAATAAACGAACCGGTCTTCATGGAGATAACTATTGAATTCTTCTCCACCTTGACCTATAGAAGGCCAAGAAAGCATCTAGAACCGAATTTTCAAGCAAACGGGATACATGGGTTGCAGTTTCGCCTTGGTGGAATCTGGCGCGACATCTCAGTCACGGAGCTGGGTCACCACTTAGGAATTTATACCGAGGAAGAGATCTACGATGATAGCTTCAATGAAGCTATGTATAACTTCCCCGACGACAACCAATTGCGAAACGATTTTTGGGCTCAACTGACGGGGCTTCCACAATACAACCCCCAAGGCTCAAAAGCGAGCAAGATTATTGACCCATTACTCCGGGTATTCCAAAAGGTTCTCTGTGGCATGGTGGCTGCAAAGAAAGAAAGTTCCACCAACTGCCCCACTCCAGATTTATTATTCTTGTACGCCCTGGTAAGTGACCAACGGGTTAACTTAGCTGCATTAATAGCTTCTTTTCTTACTACAGCAGCAGGGGAAAACCAGGCAGTATGATTTATGGTGGAGAATATGTGACTGCTCTTGCTAGATCAATGGGTGTCCTCAAGGCAGCAAGGAACACCCTTACTCGGGTTAGAGGAGGATCCTATGTCGACCTGGATACACTCAGACACATGGGGATCCTACATGAGTATGAAGATGGGACGTGCCGGTTAAAAGGGCACAATAATGTGATCTGGAACCCACTTCCACCACCACAGCAGCAGCAGTCACCAGTACAGATGCCACATGAGCAGCAGCCATACCAGCAGGAGCCTCTACTGCCTCACCAGCAGCAGTATTACTACCAGCATCCTCAAGACTTCTATGATGAGTTTGGCGCGTTCAAAACAGAAATGCGCGACACCTTGTACCAGCATGGCGAGTCCCTACAGCATCAGGGCGCGACCCTCGACTACCTCGTCTCTGAATTTCATGCTTGTTTCCCAAACCATTTTGGGAATCCCCCACAGAGGGGACATCCGGGGGACAAGCGGAGACGAGGTGGTGATGCAGCGGGATCATCAGGGACTCACCATGATGATGAGGATTGAGGAGTTGCTGGTAAGTTGGTACTATTTTGTTTGTCTTATTCCTGTTGGTACTGTATTCGGGTGCGAGCACCCATGACATTTGTTTTATTTCTTTCTGTACCCGTACTATTTACTTTTTAGTAGTTTCCATTTCAGTATTATTTGGTTTGTTTGAATAAGTGTGATGATGAACGGATGTGTTTGATGTCTTTGGTTTTGTCAAGAATGGTGATAATGCAGGAAACGGCGAGCACCGGTATGGATGCTCAATACGATCACCGTACTTTTCGGGTTATCGACAACAGGGAGTTTTATTCTCCTTTTTCGCACAAATAGTTAGCTATTTCATAAACGCTTTCTATTGTCACATTGGGGACAATGTGAAGTTCAAGTGTGGGGAGGGATTATAATCGTGTTTGTCCTCTTGTATATATACATATGTATATATATATATATATAAAAATAAAAAAATAAAATAAAAAAAATAAACCCTTTAAAAGTACATATATGTATATATTCTCATATAAACATCAAGCCTAACTAAATTTTGATAAAGATAACTCGAGGCACGACAAACAGATGAGATACGAGCGTGTTATATTCGTACACTTGCACCCATTTCCTTCCGGTTACGTGAGCGTTTGAGCCTTAGAATAGATTACATTTCTTTGACATGCTTGCGAGTGAGCCGGATGTTTTGTGCAGTTTAGAACTTGTCACTAGTATACTTGTTTAGACCAGATACGTGTGAGATTGTACGAACATGATTGAGGCATTTAGGATACCCTTTTGATTTAGCCTTTTCTTTTCGTTCTATCTGTTTCCCGCACCCATATATTATCCACTAGTTAACCATGTTGAACCTAATCCCGTGTTTTTTCTTATTTACCACACCAATTCACCACTAAACCAAATAACCTTTTTCTTTTAAACCTTTTGTGTTAAAACTCGGTTTAGGTTATTGTTCTACTAGTTTATGTGTTGTAAATAGTTCATTTTCGGGTTTATATATTTAGAACCCGTTTTTCAGTTCATTATATATATCATATATATATATATATGTTAAAAAAATTCAGAAAAATAGAACACCCTAAAATAGGGTGAATTAGCAGTATTCGAGCAGTTTTTAGAGCTTTAAAGTTAAGAATAATAAGTTAGCTCGATTTAAAATAAAAATCGCCTATATTCGCGTTTGTTTTGTACAGTTGTATTAGTTGATATTATTTAGACATAACCGCCGAGTTTTAGCCAATTTGTCACTTTAAATATCCATTCCGCACCCTTACCTTTGCCTAACATTACAACCCGTAAAAGACCTCTTGATTTGTGCTTTTTCACACGTTAGTTGGTGAAGACTAGATCTTTTGACAAGCTTATGATATTGCACGATTCATTGTCTAGGCAATGGAGCGATTTACACATACACATTACACGTATGTATCATAAATAAAACCGAGTGTGTGTGAACATTGTGAGTCGTGTACGGGTTTGCATGCTTGTAGATCGGAAGTGAGTCGTTGCCTTTTAGTTGTCTTATCACCTGTTTATATATCTTTGTCGGCTTGTCTATTATCATCTGTAAAGGCTATATTTTGCCTTTGTGCCACTTGGCGAGTATTTTGTTTATTTTCTGTTTAAGTGTTTGCTTGAGGACAAGCAAAGTTCAAGTGTGGGGAGGTTTGATATACGTTAATTTACACATATAAAAGTCCCCGTTTAACTCCCATTTTCAGACGTTTTTGACCTTATACACAGGAATTGGTGCTTATTTTGGTATCTTTGCAGTTTCAGGTCTTAAACGATGTCCCGGAAGCAGAACTGAAGGAAAAACGCAGTTTTCGGCGCGCAAACAGGACAGGTCTGTGAGCGGCGCTCGGAGGCTTCGAGTGGCCGCTCGCTCCCCCAGATATTTCCAGAAACGTTCTAGAAGGCCTACGTCAGCTAACGAACAACTGGGCCACTTGTCTGAAAAGTGAGCGGCCGCTCACAGGCTTCGAGCGGCCGGTCACAGGCTCTGTTCCTCTATAAATGTACCATTCAGCCCACTGATCGTGCATTGGGTTTTGGGGAGGCGATTTTAGGCGATTTCTGGACCAAAGGAGCTGCTGGAAGGCCGTTTAACAAGCTCGGGAATCCATCCGATCCATCCTTCATCATCCAATCCATCTCTTTAGCAATATTATGGTTTGATCCTTTGAGCTTTCTTAGATCCAAATAAGATTTTGTTTGCTACATTGATGTTATTTTAGTTAATCGTACGCCTACGGGCAAGAACATTAGTATTAGTTAGTAGTTAAAACAATCGTTTGCGTGAAATCAAGTTTTGTATAAATTTGGCGTTTTTCATGTTTGAATCTTGATGATCATAATGCAACCTTGTTTCATTGTTGATATATTTGTAGTTGTGTTCGGATGACTTTGATGATTATCGAATGTGTTAGGCGGATTACTTGTTGAGGAAACCGTCCGTTTAATCGTCCGGTAGTAAACTAGTTAACTTGTTAATAAAGTTTACACCATGAAACTGTAACCGGGTATTGGTTTGGTTAAAGTCACTCGGATAATGATTATAGATGTTTACCGGCACGTAAAAGAGTTTAAAAAGCTTAATGGTGTTGTTACTAATCTTTGACACGGTTAATGATCTTTGTTAGTTATTTTGGTGAAAATGGCGATCTTAGTAGATTTGTGTTCAAAGTTAGTAAAATGGAATAGGTTGTGAAATGCTCTACTTTATGCTAGTTTCGGTGGTCGTATTGTGTATTCGATATTGCTTTCCTTAACTAGTGCGGTTGAGGACTCCCGAAAGGTGATACTAACCTATCTTTAAAGATTCACATGAGATCATATCAGCTGCTCGCTAATAAACGACTTGAGGTGGTTAACGTGTGTATTCGTGTTAGCTTTCCATATAGTTGTCATGTTAGGATGCCCGAAAGGGACACTAACTGTCGGAAAATGGGAATGTTGATCACGCCTTTATTTCTTATATAGATGACATGCTAGGATTGGCGTATTATAGCTTATATAGTTATATTTTCTATTTGGAGTCGTAGTTAAGTTATTTACATGTTTTAGAATTAATTTAGTCTTAAACAAAACTCAAACTTGTCTTTTACTTACTGGGGAATCGGGGATAGAGTTTTAGTACCATTTCTCCGCGCGCGTCCATGGATCGATACTTGGTTCTTATCTGTACTTACTACATATATGACAGGGTACACTTGCCCTAGTGTGTGTGTTTTAATATGAAGGTCGAAACCATTTTTATAAATATTAAAGCAAAAACGTGTGTTAAAATCCATTGTAAAATATGTATAGTTACGCACACGTCAATAATATAACCTGACAATCCTTAAACACCTAATATATTTGTATATTACGAAAGTTGTAAGAACAAAAAACATCAATCACGTAGATATAAAGACATTCCCTACTTGTTAAACAACCAAAATAATTAACTAATTGTCAATGCATCCGACAAAAGTTAAACAACCAAAATCATTCTAACAAAAGTTAAGCTATGGACGATCATTTACTTGTTTGTTATTAAAGCCTTTTTATCATATTGAGCATAAATTCTCTTTTGAGCCTTTGTGCATCATCATTTAATTTTAAAGCCTTTTTAACAACTCTCATGAATAGTAAAGCTTCATCATGGAAGTCAGTTTCTAACTACACATTTGACATTGTTAATCTGTGAAAACCTTAAGTCACCAATATTAAACATGAAAGATTGGATCTATCACTCGGATTTTTGGAAGATAACCCCTTCTAAGATTTTGCAGGCATGGAGAGGGTTATTTGGGAATCTTAATCCTTCTCACAACTTTTGCCGGTAGTTGTACTACAGGTCAGAAGAGGTGGTCGTGGTTTTGTTGCTAGACTTAGGTCTGTAGGAACGCGGTTAGAAACGGAGAGGGTCGAGGGAAACATGTTTGGGTCGTGGGTTTTTGGGTCTTTAAACAACTGTGTTTTGATAGGTTTCAATTTAAACATGAAAACCTCAAGTCACCAATATTAAACATGAAAGATTGGATCTATCACTCGGATTTTTGGAAGATAATCCCTTTCTATTTTAACCACTCCAGTAGAAACATCATAGTATCAACTTCTAAAATTTTGCAGGCATGGAGAGGGTTACCTGGGAATCTTAATCCTTCTCAAAACTTTTGCCAGTAGTTATGTTACAAGTCGGAACAGAGGTGGTCGTGGTTTTGTTGTTGGACTTAGGTCTGCAGGTACGTGGTTAGAAACAGAGAGGGTCCAGGGAAACATGTTTGGGTCGTGGGTTTTTGGTTCTTTAAACATATGTGTTCCGATCGGTTTTAGTTTAACTGCTTTGATGATGATTGAATCACATAGAATGGGTTGAATTGAGTTGTTAGTTACAAGTTAATGATTGGCCGACCATTTCTTTTTTTCCAGGCCGGTTCCCTTTTCTATGACGATGTGCAAATAGATGGGGAGAAGATGTATGACATGTTTCTTTTCTTGTCTTATTCACATTTTATATTATTATTATTATTATTGTTATTATTATTATTATTATTATTATTATTATTATATGTTTATTCATTTTGTTGTGTAAAATATCATATAAATTCTTATTTTTTTTGTCTTTTTGTGCATTTAGTTAATAGAATAGTTATTTAACTATTGTAGTAAATTTGTCTTGTCAATTTAATAAAATTACAATTTTACCCATATAGATAAATATAAAATGACTATTGTACCCGTCGTCCAGCACCCCTTATATAATAGCATAGATAACTATTATCTTCGCCAAAAGTAACCCTAATTAACATGTAGTGATGTGAAAACCCTAAACTACATTGTGAAAATTTATTAGTCATCAATTGCATAACTTAATTTATATATTTCCATTGGACATTAATTTAAATCCTTCCTAATCACCAATATGTAACACAATGCTTATCTATTAAAAAGGGGATACGAACTCACCTGATAACGTAAGACATCCGGTTTTGAAATTATCTAAATCTCGAAGTTGGTACTATGCGGCCTGCACAATTTGGGACTTTTAACGGTACTGTACCATACTGAAACCAACAAAATATACATTGTACAATATTTAGTTTGATTTTAGCTAATTTTGGTATCAATGCTATGAAGTACCGGTCTAATCGCTATTTAATATTTAGGCATCATAAAATGATAATTTAAAACTTTAAGATACAACTTGTATTTAGGTCCCGCATTTTATAGCCGGACTGTTAAACCGAACAAAAAGTAGACGTAAAAACGTTGCACCGCACACGTCTGTTGCAGCTTTCTAATGCCCAAAAATTAGACCGAAACATAAAAAATATAACGGAATAACTAAGTTGACGTAGCACCCGCGTGTTGCGGCAGGGCCATTAAACTGGAAAAATAGATGTAAAAACGTTGAAACACTGAAGCACTTGCAATGTTTTAACTTACAAAATTTAGACTGGAACCTTAAACGACCTTTTGTAGAAAGATGAAAAGTATAACGGAACAAAGTTGTGATGTAGAATTGTGACACATGGTTTAAATGGTTACCGGTTTAAAACTTTTATAAAACTCTTAAGTATCTCTTCATTAGTTTTTAGTGTTGTTTACTGGTAGTTTTTTGTTTGTCGAGCCGGGGGTCTCTCTGGAAGCAGGCTCTCTATCCGCAAGGATAGGGGTAAGGTTTGCCTACATCCCACCCTCCCCAGACCCTACTCTTAGCTGTGCTAATTTGTGGGATTTACTGGGTAAGGTTGTTGTTGTTGTTTGTTGTAAAACCTTAAGTACAGGTTGATAATCTGAAGTCTTTTTTAGTTTTTTAGATGTGTTTTTTATGAGTAATATTTTTGTTAGCAAACTTGGTTACACTTTTGGGTTTGCGATATAGAGAAAGTGTAGGATACAAAGTATCCTTAATGTACAAAGTGTAAGAAGCCATAAGAAATTGCCACTTGTCAACCTAACCAAACCATAATTAACCTAATTAAACTATATTTAAACTCAATTGTAGTTAAACCAAGGGCAAATCAGTAACCTAGACTCCTGCAACACCACCACCAGATCCAAAGCCCTCAAACGCCCCAACACAGATCCAAATCGCAGACAACATTTCTCCGACCATTCCTTCACTTCCGGTCATCTTCTCCGATTGAGTTCTCCCCGCCGACATAATTCCGGTCATCACCTTCTCTGACCGGTTCTGCCCCGACACCACGACCACCCACGATCCTCACCTTCCTGTTTCATTACCACTTACGACGTGTTTCAGCTATATAAAGTGAGTACTGTACCGGTCAATTTCATCTATGTCAAAACCGACTTCACACCAGTGCATCCTCCAAACCAGGCACATCTCCTTTGGTTATGTAAAGCACTGATAATGACAGGAAGAAGAAAGCTGCTTGTAAGAGGTTTGAATAGGGGACAAAGTGAGGAAAATGTGAGTTTTAATTATACTAAATGCGTTTTACAAAACCAAGTGCGTTTTACAAAAAAAACAAGTGCGTTTTACAAAAACCAAGTGCGTTTTACAAAAACCAAGTGCGTTTTACAAAAACCAAGTGCGTTTTATAAAAAACCAAGTGCGTTTTATAAAAAACCAAGTGCGTTTTGTAAAAACCAG
Source organism: Ambrosia x helenae (assembly GCA_030844895.1). Classification (NCBI taxonomy): domain Eukaryota; kingdom Viridiplantae; phylum Streptophyta; class Magnoliopsida; order Asterales; family Asteraceae; genus Ambrosia; species Ambrosia x helenae. Next base: position 41,402,892 of record CM061223.1, read on the forward strand.
TTTAAATAGTGTTTAAAAAACCAAATGCGTTTTATAAAAAAACTAGGTGCGTTTTATGGTCTGTTTAACAGTTGTTGATCTTCATCATCTGAAACTTTTTTAAAAGCCATTTTTTTCTTTAATTCTTTTTCTATTATCAACATCGTTCGTTTCTATGAATAATACATGTGTTGATAGTGATTTTTTAATATGATTCGACTAATTTTATCAATTGAATTATCATACTCTGTTTTTTTTCTATTTTTGCAAATACGTTCTGATTTTGTTTGCAATCGAATTGTTTAATCATTCTGAACGTTTAATCGAGTTGAAAACGATGAAAAATCAGGTTCAATCGTTGAAAATTTTTGCATCGATTATGTCTGTTATTATGATTTCACATAAATTTAAACGTGTGTTTCTTAATTTACCCGTGGTTAGGTTAACCCAAATATGATTAGGATTATTAATTACCATCTTGCCACCGCCTAAATCTAATGGCTGAGAATGCTTCTTACACTTTGTATGTTAAGAAACTTTGTACGTTAGCCTCTCTCTGCGATATAAACATGCACATCATTCTTATCTTGTACCCCTTAATAAACAAGTCACATCATATCATTCTATATATCTATGTTACCTTATTAAGGAGGAGAGATGACTACAAAGGTAATTTCACTCTAATTTTAAGATGGCATATAAAGAGTACCTTGCTTTACACCCAAATTTTATGAAATTTTTGCCAAAACTACCCTTCTTTGCAAAACAAACTTGTACATTCTTCCTAATTTTACATTAAGTTGGGTGTTTCTTCTCTACCCTGACCATAATTACGATTTAATTCAGGCTTCTCACATTTATTTCTGGGATTTCAATCAGTCTGACGATTCAATGGAGCCTTAATGCCATCATATATCAGCAATCGGACAATCATATAACAATTGTTTGCAGAGTGAAACGTCCACTGAAATTTGCCATCCAATCATTCGTGGTTCACGGAGATAGCAGCAGCGTCGGGGAAGGAGATGACGGCTAGGGTTCCGTCGCCTAAAGTGGTGGTTATAGTCTTACAGATGATCCTTGGTGGCGGCTAGCCCACATCCGTCTTAACCGGTAATTATCATTGAAAATTTAATATATATTAATAATTGGTTGTGTGATGAACGCAAAGTTATCCCGAAATATGGGGAAACGAGGAACCGCCTTTGAAAAAGTTGTCCCACCTAAAGATGCACAACCCAATTTGACATAAATGATGATGTTTCAGATTAGGCTACTGAAGTAGGACGCGCATATAGCTAATACATGTGTGTTCATATATATTTTTATATCAAAACACCAACATTTAACCATTTTTTGTAGTGAGTTGCAGATGCTCAATAGCAACTTGTGATTAGAGATGGGTTGCAAGAAACCAAATTTCGGGCTTCAAGAAAGGTTAGTCCTGAAGAACGAGCTGCATATAAGCCACGTAGTGACACTGATGAAATAGCTGCGGCTATTTCAACTTTAGTTATACACTAGAAGAAAATTTAAGAAATATTTTATATGTATATTTTACAAAAGTTTCACTATTTATCGCTAAATCTTATATATCGCCATCAATCCGCTTTGCTACGTATCCCGCTATAGTGCTCGCAAAGGGCGATGTTGACATCTATGCTCTATATACAAATAAATGGGTCAAAATGTAGCTTCCAAATCGACCCACTCATATGTAAATGGGTCAAACTGATTATTAAATGAGACTATTATTATGTGCAGGTCAAGCACACATGCAGCTCGAATCAGCCTGGCGGTAATAGCAGTCCATACATACCAGAGTATTATTCTATGCACTTCTTTTATCTAGCTCTAAGGAACACATTTATATTTAAAAAATTTAGCGGTGGTGAAGGATGTAGTTCACCCTCAGGTATGGATAGCGGCTCAAAACGGCTTTTTTGTACAGGCTAAACAGGTCAGCTTGAACTGGTCGGCTAGAAATGGCCATCCTTGAGAGTTGATAGTCCAAGTACTTATAAGAATGTTGTCTTTCTGATTGATTTAGACTTTAGAGTAGCACCAAACATATAAAATTTGAACATTGAAAAAACGTCGATATGCTTTACTAGGTCCCACCCATGTTCCTAAATGCATCATGTTAGATGAGTCATGAGAGTTAACAGGGAACAATCTATCCGCTAAAAAAACTGAAAGTATAAGACTTTAATCACAAAAATGAAGAGAATAGTTGTTTTAGTAAAGTGATGATTATATAATAATTATCTGTTCACATATGGCAGAGGCTCTCGAATAAATTATGTGATGCATATGACCAAGTTTGATTATAATGTTTGAAGGGGTAAAAGGATACATAAAGCTTTGATATTTTTAGTATTTAATTTGCAAGTCTACATAGTGAGGGTATATGGTCTTAATGAAATAGATGGATCACTTGGCCTGTTAAGTGTAGCTTCTTGCATCTTACATTCATATTAGGTGCAGTTTCACTGAAAACTTGTTTTGAAATCTTGCATAAAATAAAGCGAAAGATTGGAACGAAATTGCATCCACCGGAGAATACTATGGATACCGAAGTGAAATCCAAAGGTAATTTGCTGCACCTACTTCATTATTCCCAATGAAGGATTTATTTTTAATGTATGTGTATATTTTAGTTTAGGCATGGTGAGTACATGTCGGTTCGCGTATTTCAAGATGAGTACGTGTCGATTCGCGAACATGTCCTCAGAAGGTATAACGCGCGCTCGTGTTTTCTTTTTGATTGAGTTAATTAGTGTACAATTATATTTATTAAATATTTAAATAATTAATATAAGAATGTTGCATATAGTAGTTAAATTGGAATACATTGCATCTTTTTGCATTTTGCCCAATTTAAAACATTAGCTAAATTTGTAACATGTCCGATGGGTCAAAGCTCCTAATATATTTCATTTTTACAATCTTTTTAATACTTTTCCATATAAGGTAAGTTAAAAATTGTGTCCAACAGTATTTGGCTATATAGTTCCTGTAATTAGATTCAATATACTAAGCGTCTATAAAATTATAAAAAAGGACCCAAAAGTTTTGAGGTCAGCGATCAACCTAAACTGTCCTCACCTGACCCAGATTGAAAAGTTAATTATTTGGATCCAAAGTCCAAACCTTTCTTATCTCCGCATGATGTCATTTATGACTACCATGGCTGCGTCATGAATGCCTTTTTAGTTACGCGTATGTTTTTATGCCTATGTTTTGGTTTTGTTAAGTTGTGTAAAGGTGTTAATGATCGTTATGGCCTGTGGGGCTGTAACACCCCAACCGATGGCGGAATCATCGAGGTGCCACGTAGTGACGATTGTTCAAAAGCTCATGGTACTAAAATGTAAATATTTGATTATTGAATATTGTTTTACAACATGTGAAAATAAATACATGACAACAAAAATAGAGATAATTGATTTATTTTAGTCTAAGTCCAAAGTCCTATGTGAAGCGTAAAGCAGCTTATCCTGAAACATGCACGAAAATAAATTTTGTCAACATAAGATGTTGGTGAGTACTACTTAGCTTTGTACATATAGTATAAGTTTGAAAAGTAGTACAATTTATGTGTCTAGCATCACCAAGGCATTATGTAAACACGCAAGTAACCAAACAAGACAAAGATCAAATGTAAAGTTGATAAGATGAAATTGATAATGAGCACCCTAACACGTGTCAAGTCTAAAAGAGCACCATAACATACGTTATGTCTAAATGAGCACCGTAACATAAGTTACGTCTATATGTAAAGAGCACCATAACATAAGTTATGTCTAGATGTATGATTTTGTATGTAAGCTACGTTCATGTTCAAACATAAGCACAAAGATAAACAAGACACGCATATGAATTGTAAATGACTAAAAAATGTATGTGTAACTGAATATGAAAGTTTTGTATACTTGTGCATGAGTCACCCCAAAAGTGTAAAACGAAAAAAGGGATAAGTAATACTCACCTTAGCAAGGTGGTAAGTCTTGTGGAATTGAATAAGTGTAATCCAACGTTGCCAAGTATCACCCAGACCCAAGGCTTTCAATTCGTGAGTCAAAGCAAAAGTCAACCGGTGTATAATACGTGCAACAAAGAGAACGAGAGTGAAAAGTGATTGTGTGGATTTAGTTTTCGGCACTTTTAGGATCTAACAAAGGCTTCAATTTATACTAGTTTCAACGATTTGGTAAGTCTTAATTATTTGGTCATCCATGGTCAAACGCGTCAAAATCTTCGCAAAGGTAGAAGGTTTCGAGCTGTAATCGTGCAATTAAACATGGTCCGAGATGCGGAATTCATGGCCGTTTGATTCTGTATGCATAATAGTGATTAAAGTTTCCAAATCAGGTTTCAATCAAGTGGTCAACGATAGTGTTGACCGGGTTGATTGTGGTGCGTTGCTGCTGCACGTAACAGACAAGGGAAAGGAGGGTGGAGTTTGGTGTTTTATATAATTCGAGTTGGGTTAACAACAGAAGCGAGCCGTAGCTCAGCTGGTTCCGTGTGGGTGTTGTGCTGCTGACCCGGCTCCAGACTCGGGTTCGAGTCCGGGCAGCAGCATGTATTTTTTTTTTTTTTAGATTGAGAGGAGGGTCAGTGGGCTAGGCTTAGTGGGTTGGTTCTGTTGGGCTGTAGTGTTTGGGCTTGCTGGATGGGCTCAGATTTTTAAGGAAAGATTAAAGGATGGTTGGTTATTGTTTTGGGCTCAAGAGTGGTTGAACTAGACTAACATTATTACTTATTATTATTATTATTATTATATACAAAAATAAAATAAAAAGAAAAGTGACGGATGTCACAGCATCCCCTACTTTTAGAAACTTCGTCCCGAAGTTATTAGAAACATAAGTTTATGGATGTTTGGGTAGAAATTAAGATAGCCGTGGTTTGGAAAATTCGAATGATTTGGATAAGAGGTTTGATAGGTGTGAGTTAAGGATTGGAGTAGGTTCGTCTCGAATAATAAGGAGAATAAGAATCTAGTAAAACACTAAACTTCAAGTTTTAGGAATCCTAAAATGAATGTATGAGTTGATTGACTATAAAAAGACCAAATAAACTACAAAGTAAGTAGAGTTTGTTCCTGGTTCGACTTCCAGTCTCATTTTCGATGCGTCATTAGTGTTTATATATAGGGTGTACCGCAGCTAACCCACCACACCTTTGACACATCGAAAACGTACTTGACGTCTACCAAAAACTCTAATAGAATTTCACACTACCTTAACGTACCTATAAATTCATGATTACGTTCCGGACCGGAATCATCAATTTACCTTACATTAGGGTTTTATGTCCTTCTATGATCCTAATCTAACACACATTAAAGCAAATAAGTTCCACAAGAAGATGACACAACAAACACGTTGGGTTACAATGAGACGTTATCAATGAAATGAGGCTATGTAATAATGAGGTCAATTGCATTGGTTTGCAACGACTTGCAAGCATAACAAAATTTACGTATGGGCTACCACTCACCCGAGGAGCCCTTTAAGTGAAATGTTTGTCTGAGTTGAGTGGATAATGTAGTAATTGTCTTTCATAGATCAACATGCAAATTGATAATACACACATGCAAGCAAGTTTATAAGTACGACAACCATTAAGTATAATTGTTATTTTAGTAGCCTATAGAAATAGTTTACGAGTATCATGAATAATTAAATGTTCAATGGATAGTCAAATTAAGGGAAAAATATCAAGTTTCATATAACAAACAATGATGTTTTTAGAAAAGCTCTGTAGGATCAAGTATCAAGTTTTTTTTTTGTAGTTTGATTTTCATGGAAATCAAGTCCAAATGTTTCAAATAATTGTAAGGTAGAGTCTTTAAACTTCTACGATTAAAATAAACATAACCAAATATGATAAATTTCCAATCTGTGTTCGTACACAATAGTATGTAAGGAAATTTCCAGATGTTATATGCTACTGAGTGCGACAAAATTGGGTACAAAATGATAATAGGATCAAGAAAATGGAAACACATGTATTGGATCCTCGAGTCTTAGGAAGATTCCATCCATGGCTTAACCAGTGGGATTAACGTCATCCAAACCATTTGCTTCGTTGATTTTGATATTGAAAGCTCGTCCATGTGCCACAGGTTTACATTATTCAATTTAGGGCATCGAGGTCGCATGTGGTTAGGGTCTCCACAATGATAACATGCCCGACCGTTAGTAATCGGTAGTGGTTCCTGGGCAGCCGTTTGATGATTATCCTGTGCCCTATCCATTACACGACAAGTGGTGACAAAGTGTCCAAGCCTTCCACATCTAGTGCATTGACGACATGGAAGATTTGCAGGGTGATGATACTTGCAAGTGTTGCATTGAGGATGGATTCCCGTGTAGGCTTTCTTGATAGGAGGTTGAGTCACAGGATCAACAACATGGTTCTGATTATCGCCCATTTGTTTCTTAGAGTTTGAAGACGTAGTGGCGGCCTTTGCTAAAACAGTTTTAGATCGTTCAGCAGCATTGGTGGTTTTCTCAGCAGACGTCTTGGTGCCCTTCCTAACCAAGTTTCCTTTCCTTACGTGTTTGTCTGTTAAAGTGGCTGCAAGTTGGATGGCTTCTTCCACCGTAGTGGATTTGCTTCCAGTGACTATGTCTTGAATCAGGTCAGGTAATCCCTCGATATATTTCTCGATTGCTCGAGAGATCGGGGTGACCATGTGTGGAACCAGTATGCTGAGTTCATGATATCGAGTATTATAAGCAAGATTTTCACCATTGTCTTGTTTGAGCTCACGAAACTCATCCTCCAGTTTCCTGATTTCGTTCCTAGGGCAGAATTTGGCGATCATGAGTTCCTTAACCTCAGCCCAAGATAAAGATAAAGCAACGTCAGCGCCCCGATTGCGCTTTTCGCCGTTCCACCAAGTTAATGCCCCCTTTTGAAGGACACTGGTTGTCACACCCTCAAATTCCACTTGCGGGGTTTTACCGCGAGGCGCATGACAAACCAGGATTCAAGTCAACGGTCACAATAAACAACACTATATGCATAACACAAAACCCAAAAGATATAATTATAAAAGCATAAACTGTAGCGGAAGCTTTAAATGTTTACAACCCAAAAGACATAGTTCAAATGTTTAATGAAGACCATGCTCTAAACCCTAGACGCCCGTGCCGACTCGTGCGCCTAGATCCAGTTGTTGCTACCTTAGCGACCTGAGAAAAACATGCCAAAAGACGTCAACATATAATGCTGGTGAGTTCACAGGTTTGTTCAAAAATGTTATCCAAATGTTACCATGTCCATACTATATCAATGCTACCAAGTACGCTAGCTAGGCGTATGTTTTATTACTACTACGATTGGAAACCATTACTGGACACGTTTAGCAATGTTTAGCATGTTTAGCAGCCCGTAATGTTCAGCACGATAATGTTCCTGTTCGAGACAATATGCACCCGCCCGGCCCTCCAAGCCGACGAGTGGGGCAGGTCACGCCCAATAGATCTATCCACATTTCCCCCGTTGTGCAAACCCGCACATTCATGGTTTCCCCCGGGACTTTCCAAAAGATCGTATAGCAATATAAAATTACAACCATAGTATGACATATGTTACCAAACTGTTTAGCGCATGTTTTCTCCCCCAAAAGTTAAAGCATTAAAAAGTGGGGCCGTGAACTCACCTTAGATAGCGTTCCTCAAATGTAAGTAAAAGATGTTTAGCCCTTGATGATCCCTCTACCGGAGATCTATCAAAATGTTCACATAAGTGTTCCGACTAATAACCATAAGGTTATCTAGTCCCCGATTGTCCAGATCATAACCAAGTATGTTTTCAAAACGTGTTTAAATGTTTAACCGACACACTAGACCGACCCGACATCCCGTTGGTGACCCATTACCCTAACTAATCAAGTACACATAGATTGCACGCAAGGTTCAAGCATAAAACACTTAGTTTGTATCAAAAATCTCATTTTTGTTAACGTAGGGTCGAATGTGACTGTAAGTGGTCGAAGGTGTCCCTATTTGGTCGAATGTGTCTTTGAAATTCCACCTTCGCCCCTTTTCCTCCCACCTTCGCCCACTTGTAGCACCTTCGCCCCTTCAGCTTCCAGGTTCGACCCCTGGAATCCACCTTCGACCGTTTGACTGGTCGAAGGTATTCCAGGTTCGCCCCTGATGTCAGATTTTTCCAAAAACGCGTCGAAAAACATCCGAAAACATCACGAAACATCATGAGTTACAGCAGTCAAGCATCATTAATATATTCCTACGAAACCCTACCAATTTTACCCCAAAATCTATCCGTTTGACAAGTTTCCTAAAATAGTAAATTATGGAGATGTCACATCATCATGCATGAAAATATTACCCAATTAGGAAACTTTCTGAAATCGATCAATAATCAGTTTATCATACTCGAACCATCATGAACAAGAAACCCCTATCATAACCTTATCATAATCATCCAACAACAAACCCTAAATCTAACTAAAAACCCCTTTAATCGCCAAAACACCATCAACAATCAAAGGTAACATGTTTCAATCATAACCCATCATTAATAACAGCCCTAGGTTGTTGTCATATCATCTATACAACAAGTAATCATCAAACAATGCATAATATCATACTAACACATGTTTATTTGCATAAAAACTCATTGTTTATGAATAGGTTTTGGTTAGGAAAGGTTTTTATTCATAAAATAGGTTGATATCAGATCTGGACCCTTGGGGTTTAGATTAAAACAAGTCAAAATTGTTTAAAAAGGATTTGTAATGAAGAACACACCTTAGATCTTCACTTGTAATGATTTAGAGAGTTAGGTTATGAAAAACAAGCTCAAAAACTCCTTCCCCAATGATAATAGCTGATAGAGAGTGTTTGGAGGCGTTTAGGGTTTGTGAAATGGTGAAAAATGGCTAAGGATGGTATTTATACCCAGTCCAGGTTCGCCCAGTTTATGTGGTCGAATGTGGAACTTTTCCACATTCGCCCCTTTTTAATGGTCGAATGTGGAATCTTTCCACATTCGCCCACTTTGTTTCCACATTCGCCCATTTCTCAAGTCCCATTTCCACATTCGCCCATTATTTCCACATTCAGGTCATCAGCACTTTTTAACACATGTTAACAGCACTTTTAACACATGTTAACCTTTTTCCAGTTTGTCGTGTTTAACGCATTCTAACACATCTTAACACATAAGCATGCATCCATAGTCTATACTTAGCATGTTTAGGCACGTATAATCATTTGTACATCATTTTAAGCAAGTATAAGCATACAATTCACCACACAACCCATAATCTACACATATACTTAATTAGTTCATGTAATGTCACCAACGACGGAACCCGGTACTAATGTATTCCCAAAACGACTCCCAATGATCCTCCAGATCATTGACCCTGGACAATCCTAATTTGACCCGACTCAACTAACCCAGTTAAGTTTGTTTATAAACGTTTCTCGCTAAGGTAGACTTAGATGTTACTATTATGTTTAAGTCGAACATGCCGGGTGTCACATCATCCCCACGTTGAAAGAATTTTCGTCCCGAAAATTGCACGAAGTCCAAAAATGAAAAAGACAAAAAGGAAGAAAACGAAAAGAAAGGTTACCGGTTGTCACATCATCCCCACGTTGAAAGGGAATCTCGCCCCGAGATTCACTCTGCTTCAGTAGTAACATGCCTGGACTCGAACGCGCGCTTCGGAAAGAGATGAGGGTGCTTAGCCTTCATCTGGTCCTCTCGTTCCCACGTGAACTCCGGTCCACGATCCGAGTTCCAACGAACTTTAACAATGCGGATTTTACTCCGCCGAAGGCTACGGATCTTGTAATCCAGAATCTCGACAGGTTCCTCCACAATGCGAAGACGATCATCCACCTTGATCTCTTCCAGTGGTACAATGAGAGATTCATCAGCCAAACACTTCTTTAAGTTAGACACATGGAAGACGTTGTGCACACTACCGAGCTCCGCCGGTAAGTCAAGTCTATATGCCACCGGCCCAATCCGATCCAGGATTGCGAACGGTCCGACGCAACGAGGGTTAAGCTTGCCACGCCTTCCAAAGCGTATGACGCCCTTCCATGGTGAAACTTTCAGAAGCACCTTGTCCCCAACCTGGAACTCTAGCGGTTTGCGACGGCGATCGGCATAGCTCTTCTGACGATCCCGTGCAGCAGCCAAACGTTGACGGATCTGTACGATTTTCTCTGAAGTTTCGTACACGAGTTCCGGACCAGTGAGCTGGCTCTCGCCCACCTCGGCCCAACAAAGTGGTGATCGGCATTTCCGTCCGTAAAGAGCCTCGAACGGAGCTGCCTTGATGCTAGAGTGATAGTTGTTGTTGTAGGAGAACTCCACCAACGGCAGGTGAATCTCCCAACTTTTGCCAAAATCGATGACACATGCCCGCAGCATGTCCTCCAGTGTTTGTATCGTCCGCTCACTCTGGCCGTCAGTTTGCGGATGATAAGCCGTACTCATATCCAGCTGAGTACCCAAGGCCTTATGAAGAGCCTTCCAGAAACGCGAAGCAAAGCGGGAATCACGATCAGAAATGATAGAAACAGGCACCCCGTGCCGAGAGACCACCTCCTTAAGGTAGAGTCGAGCCAACCGCTCGAGTCCGTCTGTTTCCTTAATAGGTATGAAGTGTGCCGATTTCGTCAACCGGTCGACGATCACCCAAATCATGTCACAACCACTTGGTGATCTCGGTAACTTGGTGACGAAATCCATCGTGATCCGCTCCCACTTCCATTATGGAATCTCAGGTTGCTGTAGGAGACCAGACGGCTTCTGATACTCCACCTTGACCTTAGCACAGGTCAAGCATTTGCTCACATAGGAGGCTATATCAGCCTTCATGTTCGGCCACCAATAAAGTATCTTCAGATCCTGATACATCTTATCGGAGCCTGGATGAATAGAATACCGGGATTTGTGAGCCTCGTCCAAGACAAGCTCCCGTAATCCCCCGAATAAAGGAACCCAAACACGCCCAGCGAAGTAGTGTAGGCCATCAGACCTAAGCTCAAGGTGTTTGTCCGCACTATGCATCGTTTCGGCCTTAAGGTTTTCCTCCTTCAAGGCATCCACCTGAGCCGAACGGATCCGGTCAGGTAAGGAGGAATGAATGGTAAGCTGCAAGGCTCGGACACGCCGAGGCTTTGCCGACTCTTTCCTGCTCAAGGCATCCGCCACAACGTTTGCCTTGCCAGGATGGTACTTAATCGCACAGTCGTAATCGTTCAAGAGTTCAACCCAACGACGCTGCCGCATGTTTAACACCTTCTGGTCGAAAATATGCTGGAGACTCTTGTGATCGGTGTAAACTTCACACTTGGTACCGTACAAGTAATGTCTCCAGATTTTCAACGCAAAGACCACTGCACCCAGTTCTAAGTCATGAGTAGTGTAATTCTTCTCATGAACTTTGAGTTGACGAGAAGCATAAGCAATAACCTTCCCGCGCTGCATCAACACGCAACCAAGACCCCGAATGGAAGCATCACAGTACACAACGAAATCATCCGTACCCTCAGGAAGGGATAAGATAGGTGCAGAACAAAGTTTAAGCTTCAGCATCTGAAATGCTGATTCCTGTGGTTCGTCCCAGTCGAACTTTCGGTCCTTCTGGGTGAGAGCAGTGAGGGGTTGAGCGATCTTCGAAAATCCCTCGATAAAACGCCGATAGTAACCTGCAAGACCCAGGAATTGCCGCACCTCAGATGGCGTCTTTGGTGCTTCCCAGTCTTTAATAGCTTCGATCTTAGCCGGATCGACATGAATTCCCAGTTCATTCACCACATGCCCTAGGAATTGAACTTCACGTAACCAAAAATCACACTTTGAGAACTTAGCATACAATTGCTCCCGTCTCAAAAGTTCCAAGACCAACCGCAGATGTTCCTCATGATCCGCCTTGTTCTTGGAATAAATCAGAATGTCGTCAATGAACACGATGACGAACTTATCAAGGTACGGCTTACAAACGCGGTTCATCAAATCCATGAACACCGCCGGTGCGTTAGTGAGACCGAAAGGCATGACTAAGAACTCAAAATGGCCATAACGAGTGCGAAAAGCAGTCTTCTGGATGTCAGCTTCCCTGACGCGCAACTGGTGATAACCGGACCGCAAATCAATCTTCGAGTAGTAGCTAGAGCCCTGAAGCTGGTCAAAGAGATCATCAATGCGAGGAAGAGGATAACGATTCTTGATAGTCACTTTGTTCAGCTCACGGTAATCGATACACATACGAAGACTCCCATCCTTCTTCTTCACAAACAAAATAGGAGCTCCCCACGGGGACGAGCTCGGTCGGATGAAACCCTTTTCCAAGAGTTCCTGTAACTGGCTGGATAACTCTTGCATCTCGGGAGGTGCAAGACGATACGGAGCTCGGGCAATAGGAGCTGCGCCCGGAGCAAGGTCAATGCCAAACTCAACCTGACGATAGGGAGGAAGACCAGGCAAATCATCAGGAAACACATCAGAAAAGTCACGAACCACCGGAATATCCTCAATCTTCTTCTCATCGTCAGTAGAAACGTTAACAAGTGCCAGAATGGCCGAACAGCCCTTTCGAAGATACTTACGGGCTTTCATGCTGGAAATGATACTCAGCGGAGCACCGCTTTTCTCGCCATGAACCGAAAAAATCTCTCCATCGGGGAGAGGGATCCGAATAACCTTATCAAAGCAAACAATCTCTGCACGATACAACGATAACCAATCCATGCCCACAACGACATCGAAACTACCCAAAGGTACAGGCATAAGGTCAATGGGGAATGACAGACCCGACAGTTCCAAGTGACACTCCTTAAGGATATGAGTCGCCTCGATGTTCTTACCGTTCGCCAATTCTATCAAGTACTTAGCCTCTAAAGGTGTGGGTACTATATCTAGCAACTGACTAACATCCACAGATACGAAACTCTTATCGGCACCAGAATCAAATAAAACAGAAACATAGCGATTGTTGAGAAGGAACGTACCGGTAACTGTGTCTGGATCCTGCCTAGCTTCCGCAGACCCAATGACGAAAGCACGCGCGGTCCTGCCTCCGCCGCCATTCCCGTTACCGTTACCGTTTCCGCCCCTCCCATTATCACCCTGCTTCAGCTTGGGACAATCACGCTTGAAGTGTCCCGTGTCACCACAGTTGTAACACCCCTGCCTCCCCTGAGTCCCCTGAGCAGCAGGAGCAGGAGTAGCCGCAGGAGCCTGAGTTGGGGTGAGCGCCACCTTGCAATCCTTAGCATGGTGCCCCAACTGATGGCACCGATGACAACGAGCGCGATCGCAATTCCCCGAATGGTGAAAGCCACACTTGTTACACTTGGGATGCTTCCCAATGTATCCACCTGTCTTCTGCGAAGAAGACGACCCAGATCCCTCAGTCTTCTTGGCCGGTTGAGACGGCGCCGGCACTGCACTCTTACTCACATTCTCCCATTTCCTCTTGTTGCCTTCAGAACCCTTCACAGTCGAACCCTTGGGAGGTAAAGCGCCCTCCAAAATCTTCATGTTGGTCATCTTGTGTGCAGAACGGACGACCTCAGCCAGTGTAGGAAGGTTCCCAGCAGCTACTAACCCAGCAATCTCCGGCACCAACCCAGAGATGTAGTGCTCGATCCTACGGTACTCAGGTGTGTGCATGTCAGGACACAACACCGCCAGCTCATTGCGTCGAATAGTATAATCCTCGATCTCGGACCCCACCATCTTGCAGTTCCAGACTTCATGTTCCAACTTCTGTACTTCCTCCCTGGGACAGTACTCGCTCTTCAATAACCGAACAAAATCCGCCCACAGCATAGCATGAGCTTCCCCCAAGCCCATGTTCTACGTCGTAGCATTCCACCATGTCAAAGCAGGACCCTCAAATGTCGCAGTGGCATACTTGACCCGGTCCTCAACAGGACAGTTACACATCAGGAAGACAGATTCAACCTTTTCCAACCATCGGAGCAGTCCCACTGCCCCTTCAGTTCCAGCGAAGTTATGGGGCTGACAGTCCCTAAACTTCTTGTAAGAACACTGAGGTGGAGGCGGGTTGACAGCAGCACCTGAAACATGACACAAAGATAAACTACAAAGGAAACATGACACCCAAGAACGAAACAAGGCAGGTAAGAACCAACTTACCACCCATAGCATTGTGCCCGGCCTGGAAAGCAGCCAAGGCTATGTTCACTTGCTGTTGAAGCAAGTTGTTCAGCTCTGCCTGGGTCATGTTGATGTTACCACGACCACCGCCACGACCACCGCCGCCACGACCACCACCTCGACGTCCACCACCACGTGCGCCCGACATGATCTGACAAATCAGAAATCGAGAGATTCAGATTCACTGCTAGTGTCAACCACTAGTAGCTAGAAAAGTTACGTCTAGACCCAATCCAGGAATATGCATCCAAGTTCAGAGTCCACTTGGATTCTCATGCATTTCAGTTTATGATTTCGTGTGCACCCGAAATGATAAACTGCTCTACATGGCCCTCCAAGCTTTCCCTTAGCTTGAACTTAAGTCGCCGGATGTCGGCATCTAGCATCATGCTATCACAAACATAAGTGCACAGGATAATGTGTGAGCAAGTGCGTCTATTGGGGTACGAAAGGGAGATGTCCGAATCCTGGACAGACCTCGAGAGTACGCAAGACTACCCCAATACACGACACTGCCGTGCAAAACCAACGAGTCAACTCCTTCTCCTTCAAACCCTGAAGAAGAACATAAGAGTGTATAAAGCCAAGAGTGAGGACGGATGATGTAACAGAGAAGTGCGATGATGATGTAAAGACACCCCGACAAAGTTAGTACACGTTCCAAACCGACTCAAGTATGTGACCGTCTAGTGTGTGCGACTCGGCTATAGACTGGACTCTAAATGCAGTCCTAGTTCACTATAACCATTGGCTCTGATACCAATCTGTCACACCCTCAAATTCCACTTGCGGGGTTTTACCGCGAGGCGCATGACAAACCAGGATTCAAGTCAACGGTCACAATAAACAACACTATATGCATAACACAAAACCCAAAAGATATAATTATAAAAGCATAAACTGTAGCGGAAGCTTTAAATGTTTACAACCCAAAAGACATAGTTCAAATGTTTAATGAAGACCATGCTCTAAACCCTAGACGCCCGTGCCGACTCGTGCGCCTAGATCCAGTTGTTGCTACCTTAGCGACCTGAGAAAAACATGCCAAAAGACGTCAACATATAATGCTGGTGAGTTCACAGGTTTGTTCAAAAATGTTATCCAAATGTTACCATGTCCATACTATATCAATGCTACCAAGTACGCTAGCTAGGCGTATGTTTTATTACTACTACGATTGGAAACCATTACTGGACACGTTTAGCAATGTTTAGCATGTTTAGCAGCCCGTAATGTTCAGCACGATAATGTTCCTGTTCGAGACAATATGCACCCGCCCGGCCCTCCAAGCCGACGAGTGGGGCAGGTCACGCCCAATAGATCTATCCACATTTCCCCCGTTGTGCAAACCCGCACATTCATGGTTTCCCCCGGGACTTTCCAAAAGATCGTATAGCAATATAAAATTACAACCATAG
Organism: Ambrosia x helenae; assembly: GCA_030844895.1. Classification (NCBI taxonomy): domain Eukaryota; kingdom Viridiplantae; phylum Streptophyta; class Magnoliopsida; order Asterales; family Asteraceae; genus Ambrosia; species Ambrosia x helenae. The sequence continues at coordinate 41,418,485 of CM061223.1, forward strand.
TATGACATATGTTACCAAACTGTTTAGCGCATGTTTTCTCCCCCAAAAGTTAAAGCATTAAAAAGTGGGGCCGTGAACTCACCTTAGATAGCGTTCCTCAAATGTAAGTAAAAGATGTTTAGCCCTTGATGATCCCTCTACCGGAGATCTATCAAAATGTTCACATAAGTGTTCCGACTAATAACCATAAGGTTATCTAGTCCCCGATTGTCCAGATCATAACCAAGTATGTTTTCAAAACGTGTTTAAATGTTTAACCGACACACTAGACCGACCCGACATCCCGTTGGTGACCCATTACCCTAACTAATCAAGTACACATAGATTGCACGCAAGGTTCAAGCATAAAACACTTAGTTTGTATCAAAAATCTCATTTTTGTTAACGTAGGGTCGAATGTGACTGTAAGTGGTCGAAGGTGTCCCTATTTGGTCGAATGTGTCTTTGAAATTCCACCTTCGCCCCTTTTCCTCCCACCTTCGCCCACTTGTAGCACCTTCGCCCCTTCAGCTTCCAGGTTCGACCCCTGGAATCCACCTTCGACCGTTTGACTGGTCGAAGGTATTCCAGGTTCGCCCCTGATGTCAGATTTTTCCAAAAACGCGTCGAAAAACATCCGAAAACATCACGAAACATCATGAGTTACAGCAGTCAAGCATCATTAATATATTCCTACGAAACCCTACCAATTTTACCCCAAAATCTATCCGTTTGACAAGTTTCCTAAAATAGTAAATTATGGAGATGTCACATCATCATGCATGAAAATATTACCCAATTAGGAAACTTTCTGAAATCGATCAATAATCAGTTTATCATACTCGAACCATCATGAACAAGAAACCCCTATCATAACCTTATCATAATCATCCAACAACAAACCCTAAATCTAACTAAAAACCCCTTTAATCGCCAAAACACCATCAACAATCAAAGGTAACATGTTTCAATCATAACCCATCATTAATAACAGCCCTAGGTTGTTGTCATATCATCTATACAACAAGTAATCATCAAACAATGCATAATATCATACTAACACATGTTTATTTGCATAAAAACTCATTGTTTATGAATAGGTTTTGGTTAGGAAAGGTTTTTATTCATAAAATAGGTTGATATCAGATCTGGACCCTTGGGGTTTAGATTAAAACAAGTCAAAATTGTTTAAAAAGGATTTGTAATGAAGAACACACCTTAGATCTTCACTTGTAATGATTTAGAGAGTTAGGTTATGAAAAACAAGCTCAAAAACTCCTTCCCCAATGATAATAGCTGATAGAGAGTGTTTGGAGGCGTTTAGGGTTTGTGAAATGGTGAAAAATGGCTAAGGATGGTATTTATACCCAGTCCAGGTTCGCCCAGTTTATGTGGTCGAATGTGGAACTTTTCCACATTCGCCCCTTTTTAATGGTCGAATGTGGAATCTTTCCACATTCGCCCACTTTGTTTCCACATTCGCCCATTTCTCAAGTCCCATTTCCACATTCGCCCATTATTTCCACATTCAGGTCATCAGCACTTTTTAACACATGTTAACAGCACTTTTAACACATGTTAACCTTTTTCCAGTTTGTCGTGTTTAACGCATTCTAACACATCTTAACACATAAGCATGCATCCATAGTCTATACTTAGCATGTTTAGGCACGTATAATCATTTGTACATCATTTTAAGCAAGTATAAGCATACAATTCACCACACAACCCATAATCTACACATATACTTAATTAGTTCATGTAATGTCACCAACGACGGAACCCGGTACTAATGTATTCCCAAAACGACTCCCAATGATCCTCCAGATCATTGACCCTGGACAATCCTAATTTGACCCGACTCAACTAACCCAGTTAAGTTTGTTTATAAACGTTTCTTGCTAAGGTAGACTTAGATGTTACTATTATGTTTAAGCCGAACATGCCGGGTGTCACACTGGTGGCATAGCGAACGCGGAGTTTATCAGGACATTCACTGTTCACAAAGGTGCTCTCCATGCTTTCAAACCATTGGAGGAGGCCGGTAGCACCCTCCTCACCAGTGAATTTTGTGGGGTTGCAGGAGTTAAAGTGTTTGAAAGTGCACCGAAATTGAGTTGTACTCCCTGTGTTGGCACTGTTACTATTCTGGGTTATCTCACTGACAAGGTTTGGGATCACTGCAGCAATCTGCTCAGCGACTAAAGATGCGAGGCGACGATCAGAACGTTGTCCAGGAGCACGAACAGTGCGTTGGCTGGCATCACGGAGCATGCGGCGAGCAGACATCTATGAGGCAGTCAATGAATAATCATGAGATTAGGAAATGTAAGTGTATAACCGTACAAATGATTATGAAAGTATGAACTTGTAAGCAATATATGAAAATCATGATATACAAAATATTGTATATGAAACGAGAGAGTATTATTGAAAAACTTGCATAAAATGCTTGGAGTGTCCTTGTCTAGCTGTAAAGCCCAACAAGAACGTTGACTTTTCAAAGGAATTGAACCCAATGGTGATCAAAGAAGACATGCTTTAGCCTATAAGTGGACACTCACTCCAGGAATCCCCAGGTAAGCATAACAGGTCCGTCAATGGATTTATGCGCTATGCTTGCCTATGCCAGAAAACCCAGTGTACAGGCATCCACCCTTCCAGATTGCACGTGTTCCTATCACACTCATTAAAGCTCAACAACTTTGAAGGAGCAAAAATAAGAGTAGGCATTATGCCTAAGAGTGTCTTCATCAAAGGTACTGCTCCCGTTCCATGATGATGTAGACTTTCCACTCCTTGTAGGACACATCTCTATGCACCATGATGGAAGATGAGGAGAAAGGGAGAAGAAGGAAAAGATAAATGAAGGAAAGTAGAGGGAAATGAGGGGAATGGAAATCTAAGGAATGTTATGCATGAAAGTTGATGTTCGGTTATAGTCTAGGCCATTTTATCTAATAACCTAGTTCCCTATAACCATGGCTCTGATACCAATTTGTAACACCCCAACCGATGGCGGAATCATCGAGGTGCCACGTAGTGACGATTGTTCAAAAGCTCATGGTACTAAAATGTAAATATTTGATTATTGAATATTGTTTTACAACATGTGAAAATAAATACATGACAACAAAAATAGAGATAATTGATTTATTTTAGTCTAGGTCCAAAGTCCTATGTGAAGCGTCAAGCAGCTTATCCTGAAACATGCACGAAAATAAATTTTGTCAACATAAGATGTTGGTGAGTACTACTTAGCTTTGTACATATAGTATAAGTTTGAAAAGTAGTACAATTCATGTGTCTAGCATCACCAAGGCATTATGTAAACACGCAAGTAACCAAACAAGACAAAGATCAAATGTAAAGTTGATAAGATGAAATTGATAATGAGCACCCTAACACGTGTCAAGTCTAAAAGAGCACCATAACATACGTTATGTCTAAATAAGCACCGTAACATAAGTTACGTCTATATGTAAAGAGCACCATAACATAAGTTACGTCTAGATGTATGATTTTGTATGTAAGCTACGTTCATGTTCAAACATAAGCACAAAGATAAACAAGACACGTATATGAATTGTAAATGACTAAAAAATGTATGTGTAACTGAATATGAAAGTTTTGTATACTTGTGCATGAGTCACCCCAAAAGTGTAAAACGAAAAAGGGGATAAGTAATACTCACCTTAGCAAGGTGGTAAGTCTTGTGGAATTGAATAAGTGTAATCCAACGTTGCCAAGTATCACCCAGACCCAAGGCTTTCAATTCGTGAGTCAAAGCAAAAGTCAACCGGTGGATAATACGTGCAACAAAGAGAACGAGAGTGAAAAGTGATTGTGTGGATTTAGTTTTCGGCACTTTTAGGATCTAACAAAGGCTTCAATTTATACTAGTTTCAACGATTTGGTAAGTCTTAATTATTTGGTCATCCATGGTCAAACGCGTCAAAATCTTCGCAAAGGTAGAAGGTTTCGAGCTGTAATCGTGCAATTAAACGTGGTCCGAGATGCGGAATTCATGGCCGTTTGATTATGTATGCATAATAGTGATTAAAGTTTCCAAATCAGGCTTCAATCAAGTGGTCAACGATAGTGTTGACCGGGTTGATGGTGGTGCGTTGCTGCTGCACGTAACAGACAAGGGAAAGGAGGGTGGAGTTTGGTGTTTTATATAATTCGAGATGGGTTAACAACAGAAGCGAGCCGTAGCTCAGCTGGTTCCGTGTGGGTGTTGTGCTGCTGACCCGGCTCCAGACTCGGGTTCGAGTCCGGGCAGCAGCATGTATTTTTTTTTTTTTTAGATTGAGAGGAGGAGGGTCAGTGGGCTAGGCTTAGTGGGTTGGTTCTGTTGGGCTGCAGTCTTTGGGCTTGCCGGATGGGCTCAGATTTTTAAGGAAAGATTAAAGGATGGTTGGTTATTGTTTTGGGCTCAAGAGTGGTTGGACTAGACTAACATTATTACTTATTATTATTATTATTATTATTATTATTATTATTATTATTATTATTATATACAAAAATAAAATAAAAAGAAAAGTGACGGATGTCACAGGGGCGCTTTTATGTTACCCTTCCAAGCAGACTAATATGTTACTGAAATATGCTTCTTCTTTTTTTTTTTCCTATTATGCAGGGCACTTCCTGTTTCGTATCCCTGACTTGTCTATTGGTTTACTGCGTAAGTGCTTTTTGGTTACTATTAGGCAGTGCAGGGTGTAACTGAGTCGAGTATGAATGGTTTATTGATGTTTTATTCTTCTTTTACAGGTTTGATTTTCCTTTGCGTTCTCTGAAAACAGAGTTACGAATGTATAGGTATTTTTTTCCTCTTTGTAGACTTTTGTTAACTTTTTTAGTGGAAACGGCTGGTTACATGGTGTTGTTTTCTACTGTTTTATGCCTTTGTTGTATATTGTGGGCTACGGTGGGTGTTTTTTAACCATTGCCTTTCATAAACCAGGCCCTTTAGCTTTTAATATAGGAACTGTGCTAAATTTGTAACAAGAATTTTAAACAGGTATATTTGGTATTAACATTTTGGTTGGGTGGATATTGTACAAGTTTTATGGGACATGTATGAAGTTGCCCTTTGCAAATCATATTACCAGTTTTTTAGAGGTAATGTTAACAAATTTCATTTCCGAGTCAACTTATCACTTATTATGAACATCAAAACATGGTTAGGGGTACACTGCGACTTGATATATACCAAACATGTGACATATCTTTTGTAGCAAAATTGATATAAGAGTCTGGATATAATATCTATCGCCAGCCTTAATACAACTAATGACAACGTCTACATTCCTTTTCTCTAATATTAGATGTCCCAGATTTGAGCAACAATAGTTTGATAGGTTCATTAATTCAAAGTGTTGACACGCCATCTACAAAGTACCACCTGTATGGAAATGTATTAAAGATCACTCGTTTTGACCCCTTGCCTGCTCAACGTGTTTTGCCTACATTTATTCCTCAAAATCAAATGAACGTTAAGTTAACTATATCATAAACTTTTAGAATATTCGTTTCATCGGGTATAAGAATCTTGATTTTTTTTTAAAATCATAAAAAACTATATTATTCTTCGTTAAACTAAGAGATGACACTACTAGAAAACATGCTTTTTATGACACGCGTTTTATGACACACACTTATTTATGACACGCAAAAGCGCGTGTCATTAAAAAAATGTCATGGATTGTAAAATCTAGTTAATTAATGACACGCATTTTTGTGTGTCAAGAACTTAGTGTCAAGAAATTAAAAAGACGACGATATAAGATATTGCATGTCATTGTTCTGTGTCATGAAAGAGTGTCATTAATGCGTGTCATAAACCCCCTTTTATGACGCGCAATGCGCGTCAAGAAAGGTCTTTTTTCTAGTAGTGTGACATGAAGACAACTTGATTTTTTTTTTAAAATCATAAAAAACTATATTATTCTTCGTTAAACTAAGAGATGACACTACTAGAAAACATGCTTTTTATGACACGCGTTTTATGACACACACTTATTTATGACACGCAAAAGCGCGTGTCATTAAAAAAATGTCATGGATTGTAAAATCTAGTTAATTAATGACACACATTTTTGTGTGTCAAGAACTTAGTGTCAAGAAATTAAAAAGACGACGATATAAGATATTGCATGTCATTGTTCTGTGTCATGAAAGAGTGTCATTAATGCGTGTCATAAACCCCCTTTTATGACGCGCAATGCGCGTCAAGAAAGGTCTTTTTTCTAGTAGTGTGACATGAAGACAACTTGATGACTCCTAAATTCACGCACCGAAATCTGTTTTTGAAATATTGTACACAGATGAAGGCATGGCTACTCATGGGTTGTGGTTCGTAATACACATTGTAATTGAATCTCATATAAATCGAGACACCTGCCGCAATGCGCGGGCATTCCCACTAGTTTATTATTAAGGAGGAGAGATGGCTAGGATAGTAATTTCACAATCATTTTAAGATGACATATCAAGAGGCACAGGCATAAATCCCTAACTTTTACCATTTTCTTCCTATTATGCCCCTATGTACAATATTTGATGACACATGTATAAGTCACTAATACAACTCGCATCCCTGCCTTCTTTACAAACCAAGCCACTGATCCTTTGCCTTCTTCCATATCGATATCCTGCCATATTCATTCAATCGACTGTTTTTCGAAACCGATATAATTATTTCAATTAATTACTCATATTGATTATCGATAATAATGTGATGTTATAAACAAATTGGGTCACACCAGTTCACAATCGCCTCCACTCACCTCCGCTCTGCTTCTGATTTCGATCTCAGTCGCCCCCGCCATAGGTTGCCCACCGGAGTTCACTCACAACCGATGCACCTTCCACCACCACTGTGAATCACCGTACGTTTTCTGGTTGTTAATTAACTTGATTCTTGTTTATAATTTTTTGTTTAAATAAAACTTTAATTTTGTCTGTACTTGTTAATACTTTGATAATGAAATGCCTGATTTTGATGTCGTGACAACTTGGATTTTGCTATTGATAGATGCATTTATGTTAAATAGGTCATCTTTATCGTTAAGATATTGTAAAATTTACCTTAATAACTTATATAAATTGTTTAAAATACTTAATAGTAGTTGATACCTTATTTAAATTGTTTAAAATAGTAATTTGATATGGGGTTCTGGAGCTGGTAATTGTATCCGATTGATCTATCGGTTATCAGTATAAGGTATGTCACAATTATGAGTGAATTGTTCATATTTTTTTCTTATATATTAACATATAATCTTTAATAAATTAATAAAGCTTATGCCACCAGGTTGGTCTTGAACTTGTTCCATTGGACTTTGATATTGATTCAACATCACTTTTTCAGAAAGGCACATATTATAAGCAAGGTTTGTATATATAAGGTCAAACACACTATTTTAATATCTATTGCTTACTTACCGTGTATTTTATCATGAACAAATAATTTATCCAAACTTTTGTGTAACATGATTAAGAGCTATTATAGCATTATGCATTAAAAAAAAAGAGTGGTATGCTTGATTGTTTGTATGCATTAAAAATAGACCTTTGGAGACCCTTGACCCGTTTCCTTTTTAGCTTCTTTTTCTTATTCTTTTTCTTCTTTATTTATCCCGCATGGTCCTTTATAAAACATCAACCTAAATGACCCATGAACTCCACTCTTACCAATAATTTATCTATCAGGCTACCATTAATCGGCAAAAAGCTTTGCATATACTGTAAATGAGAGGGACCTAGGTTCATTCAGATATAGCGACCTGGCTGTTTTCTACTATCGTCTCCACACAGAAAGATAGCTATGAAGTAAGTTTATTAATATTTGCGCAATAGAGTTTGCTAAATGATGAAACTAACATTAAGGTTGTCTATCCGTGTTTGTTTAGGTATGTGAATCGGGCACTATGTCTTTTGCATTTAACATGTGGGCCTTCTCATCCAAATACTACGGTTACTTATATCATGTAGCAAGAAGGCTTAGGAAACATTCATGTTGCCCTTAGGTAACATCATGAGGCTCTCAAGTGTAATCAAAGGCTACTTGGAGCTGAGCACATCCAAGTAATTTCTCTCAATGCAGTTATCTTATTTTTTTTTTGTTCTAAATAACATATCATTTTGTCATACTACTGCTAGCTATTATGCCATAGCTATGTGTCTTGTGATGTGATTTTTTATTTACACAATTTTATAGTCGTCCTACAAAATAGATTTTGTCTAACTGAGATGAAGCGCAGGTTCCCTACTAGCAAATGCACTTTGTGTTTGAGCCAGTTCACTGGCATTGAGTAGAGCTGGATCTATTTCATGTTGCATTATCACACATTGTTAGAACCGTATATGCTTTGAATTATAATATGTGTATTATGTTAATTACTTGTAGTATTGTGGATCATCGCTTTGAGAATATGATGTTTAAATTGGTATTGGTTTGAATATAGACCTGTGGTACACATCAAATAAATTTCGTGTGTTTTCTTGTTGGTTCAACGTGTTGTTTCTTATTTTCGATGGGACGTTGTTACTACATATTGTATAGCAACAAAATTCTACATAAGTTAGGTGTCATTGTTTTTGGTTATTGTATTATATATGTTGAGTTTTAGTTTCAAATTGTATGTACTTAATAAAAATTTTCACTTACCAATTTTGGATTTTCTTTTTCCAGCAGAAAGAGGGAATGCTCCCCAAAACGAAGATTCAAAAGGTTTGTACTGTCACAAGATTTTGGATTTTGAAGGTGGGTTGGGCAAGTGATCAAAATTTACAACTTTAAGACTTTCATTATGTCTGACCCGTTAGACTATTACTAGCATAAACGTTTAGTTTTGTTATTTTTTTCTCTACAATAAAAGTGTAGTTGTAGCCACATTGAGCATTTTATATAAATTAATACTCATAACCTAACATAAAACTAACGTAAATTGTCAACTCCGCGGCAACGCGCGGGTTCCCCACTAGTCATTATATATATATTAAACGGAGAGATCAAATGAATAGTTCATGGCATCTTTGTAATATTCATAATTTCAAGTGGCATTTTAGTCTTTTGGCCATGAGGTCATCTCATCTCTCTAGAAAACCTCCGCCTCTCTCTGTTAAACCCACCATCGGTCCTTTCCTGCTTTTGGTGCTTCACCATGCCTTTTGTCCTCACAACATCATTCATTATCTCTTCCTTCTCATGTCCTTAACCTGTTTTTTAAAGAGAGAGAAGGGTTGAGTGGGTGATGAGGGAGGTCATGGTCAACGGCGACGATGGTAGTGTATGGAGTGGTTGTGCCTATGGGTTGTGGACGAAGGAAGCTATGGTGTTGGTGATGGTTGTTGGTCATAGCGGTGGTTGTTCCCGACCACCTTGAGACATGGTCAAAGCTCCAGTAGGGGATAAACAAGTCCGAATTGTCCGACACCGACTGGGTTATAGATCTATTCCAACGATATGGAGCCGTGATGATGCGTGGCTATGTGATGGTGTACCTGATTGGGGTTTTTGTATGATAACAGTTTGAAGAACACGACTAGAGGTGTTGATGATTCCATATGTTCACAACGTTCTTGGTATGCTAACGAATTTTTCTTGATAGTGTTTAGGTCAGTTTTCCTCTTTAGGTTGGTATTAACTTTTAATTTGCATGCTTAGGCGGTGGTACAAGCGCCAATTTCCATTCCATAAACATGTATATAGGAACTCTGTTCTTCTGCATACTTTCTAGAGCCAGTCAACCGTCTCCGTCAATCCAAGCATCCCCACCATTACCCTCGTCCACCACTGGTCTTTTACTTTTATCCAATAATCTTTAGTAATAATCATGAAATTGAATTGATTTTTGAGGGTTTATAAATAATAATGGTTGTTGTTTAGGGATATCACTTGGAACGAGTAACAGTGCGGGAATTTCAGAGATGGCTAGCACGACCAAATGATAAAATAACACAATTTTCGGTTCTGAGCAATATTTAGTCAAAGATTGCATCCTTCCGTATTGTGTTCTCATTTATGTAGCCAGGAGTAATAGCAGGGCGTTGCTATGGCTGTGGACGATGTTTTCCAGTTTGCCCAAATGATAAAATAAGTTAGTCGGTTTCTTCTTCGTTTTTCCCATTATTTGTTCATGCATGTGTGGCGTTTGGTAAATGCATTTTCCTATGTATGAGATGCTGCCATAACATCTACGCCTCTTGAAAGGATGCCATTGATGTTGTTGAGCTTCTTACAAATGGAAGGTACTCTTTCTAATTCAATTTATGGGCGTACTTTGTTTTTATCTCTCTCCGTGTGATTTTGTTCCGTTTAGATACCTGAACATAAAGCTCACTTTTAAAATAATTTTGGCTGCAAATAGTGATGTTAAGGTTGTTAGAAGTTAATCTTGATTCATTATTATAAACATGTGTTATTTCATATTTGTACATATGTTAGGTTTATTATGTCAAAGTCCTAAGTCTAGAAAAACATTATATGTGAACCGGTTTGTCACATATTTTAGCGAAGGGTCATGTTGGTTTTAGTCTAAGGTCACGTCGGTTCAATAGGCACCGATTGGTATGTATATATATGTCGAACAAATGTATGTTTTAGTGTGTGAAAGTTAAAGTTTCTAAAACTTCCTTTCAATAACTTCCCTCCATATTTTCCCTCCATAAAAACAATCGCATACATTCATCCAACATCAAAACAAACCGATTTCATTCAAAGATTTCAACATGGCATCAGAGCCAACGATCAAGAGAACCTGTGGATTGTTCGATGTAGAAGAAAACGAAGCAGTGAAGATGGGGACACACGGCGGTTATGGGATAGGACCGTTAATCCCTAGTCTAGTTTATGATCATGAGAATCATAGATGGAAGGCCAAGAAGGCGAACCACGAGAGTATGGGAGACTCTCTTAATATGCAATTATCTTCATTCAACATCGGATCAAGTGGAAGTGTATCCGTGAGGGATACCGAAGCAAAGAGAAAGAAAGCACAATCGGAATTCAATCGGCAAATCAAAGGGGATAAATAAGTGCCCGAATATCCGTCTACAATGTGTTGTAGTAAGTGCAAAGAAACCTTTCATTATAGGCGTAATTGTCCTAAGAAAATTGGTAAAACCGAGTTTATGGTTAAGGGTAGTGATGAAAAGGGTTGGAATGATTTGTGGTTTGTTAGTTTGACTCGCCAAGAACACGGTTGTGGCAACAAGAATTTGTTTATTGTATTGAACAATTCATTTGGTATAGAGGGTTGCCCAAAAGGTTATAGAAACGAGTATTTCCGTGGTAAAGGGAGTATAGCGATTTCTAGTTGTGGACGAGAGCACAAGATTCAAAACGTGTTTTATGTACCCACACTTAGAAAGAATGTATTGAGTGTTGAGAAATTAACACAAGAGGGATTTGAGATAGAATTTGAAGGCGATGTATGTTACATCAAGAAGCCTATTATCCAAGAGGTTAGAAGGGTTATACTTTGTCGTATTTGTGAATCGGATGACCATTTCACATTTAAGTGTCCCGCATATAATCAAGTCAATAAGAAAGATAAGAATGAAAGCCGTAGCATAGGTTCAAGCCACGGCCGAACCAAAACAGTGAGTGTCGAGGGGTTCAAAGACAAAGGAAAGCGGGTTAGATTTGAAGGCGACAAGATGGAGGGTATAACCAATGATGACAAAGAAAGAGCGTCCATTTTCAAGCATTTGACGACTATTCCATCAACAAAGATCAATATGAAGGTGTTATGGAAAGAGGTCCGGTGATGTATCCAACCGAAGGATCCCAATTGCAAGATTGCATTGTTTTTATGGATTTAATCCATATTACTAGCACGGTTGAAAGATACAAGAGAAAGTTTGAATTAGAATTTGAGAGAACCGTAGATTGGTTTGTAAAAGATTTTTTACAAATAACAAGAAGAGCACCAATCCCACCAAGAGACGAAACGGGTTATCCAATATGTTTGTTGGATCTTTACAAGACGGTACAAGTATTTGGTGGTTATGAGAAGGTAACTAGAGATGAAAATTGGACGGTAGTGGCTATGTCAATGGGATATGGAAGAGGTTTGCCAAGCCTAGTGTCAAAGATGTTCATTACAAGAAACTTGAGGCAAACGTATGTTCGTTATTTGGAGATGTTAGAGTGGTATCATCTCAAGTACAAGGGAAGAGAGTTGGTAGTGGAGATCAATGAAGAAGCAATGGAAGACTACAAGAAGAAGGAAGACGAATGGGAAGACTCGGCTTTGCCCCAAAGAAGCGATCAAGATCATCTTCAAGTGAAGACTAAAGACAAGTGCAAGAATCAAGATTAGGGGGGAGATTGTTAGAAGTTAATCTTGATTCATTATTATAAACATGTGTTATTTCATATTTGTACATATGTTAGGTTTATTATATCAAAGTCCTAAGTCTAGAAAAAACATTATATGTGAACCGGTTTGTCACATATTTTAGCGAAGGGTCATGTTGGTTTTAGTCTAAGGTCACGTCGGTTCAATAGGCACCGATTGGTATGTATATATATGTCGAACAAATGTATGTTTTAGTGTGTGAAAGTTAAAGTTTCTAAAACTTCCTTTCAATAACTTCCCTCCATATTTCCCCTCCATAAAAACAATCGCATACATTCATCCAACATCAAAACAAACCGATTTCATTCAAAGATTTCAACAAAGGTACGTTGTTTTTCTTTACTTGCAAATGGTGATGTTATTTGTGATTATAATTTATGGAATTGGATTTTTCATTTGTTTTTGGTAGTCATGTAATGGTGTTGCTTAGTGTTTGTTTTGGATAAAGTGGATCGAAATGGAAGCTACACAGGAGTTCCCCGCCCGTAATTGGCTCAGGCTGGAAGGAATCTAAAGAGTTGCTGAGAAGCAAAATCCGATGGATCAAATTTGGGCTCGGTTGTGTGTTTTTTATTTGTAGCCAACGTTGCACGCGCAACGCGCAAACTCTAAGAATAGCTAGTTACTATTTATTTTTCTTGTAGTTGTAGAAGGTTGCGTTAAGTATACTAGGGCACCTTTAGCTTTATCCTATAATATAATTATTATTGTTATTGGTTGTTTTGGAAAGTTTACACACCATGGATGCGCAGGTCAAGTTCATGGAAAGGTGCCATCAAATGACTGGTCTTTAAACTTTGTCTTATTGTGAAACTTCAAACATGGACCATGTTTTTGTCGGCTGAACGTAGTTTACATGTTCTGAAATTCCATGATTTGTTTTTTAATCACAAAAATGACATAACCTATTTCTTTCTTTCTATAATTGAATCGTTCCATGTGCCATATGACATGTTTCAAGTTTAATGATATTAATTAACAATAACCATCAACTATCTAAATGTAATTAGTTATGTTAAATCATTATTAATAGCACAATGTATATTTAGTAAATTGTAATCAATCCTTTATTGTAATTATCCCTTCCATAATTATAGGGAGTATGGTGTATTATAAATATTTGTAGAATCAATGATAATGATCAAGGGATTTACCACTTTCAGCGATGACATTGTATCAACTCTTGAACCTCTATATCCAAAGTCGAGTACCTATTCCAATGCCACGAAACCAACCCACTTTTCGGGATCAAACCAAGGCGGTCCGATATGCTGCACCACTTGTTCTTTTCCAACCGAAAAATATTAGGAAATCGACTCCTAAGTGACTCATTTCCCACCCATGTATCAACCCAGAATTTTATATCCATACCCCTACCAACAATACCACGTATCATATTCACAAAAAGTACTCCCCACACCTTCAAACAAAAACCGAGTCTAACCACTTTGGACCATGTACCCCCTATATTTTTATTAGAAGGATATGTATCCCAACGTCTTCCGAATGCATGGATCGCATCAATAACTTTCCTCCAAAGCGCACTAGGCTCCACTTTTTTACCTCCAAAGCCACTTAAGAATAAGAGCATTGTTAACCACATCTAGATTACTTAATCCCAAACCACCATCATCAATCGGTTTAGCCACATTCTCCCAAGCCACCCAATGAATTTTACTAACTTCATCATTCCCGCCCATAGAAACATCTTAATTACAGATTCCAACTTATTAACCACAATAATCGGCGCCTTATACAATGAAAAGTAGTAAGACGGGAGACTTTCTATCACCGATTTTATAAACACCACTCTCCCACCAATCGACAAAACATTAGCCTTCCACTTGGACAATCTTTTCTTAAACACATTAATAACCGGCTCCCAATTATTTACTCGACCCATATTCACTCCAACTTGAATCCCCAAATATTTAAAAGGAGTACTACCCGCCCTACATCCCAACACATTTGCCTACACCTGAACTTCTTCACCCGATTTACCCACCCCAAAAAGAGTGGATTTGTTAATATTGATATGAAGTCCCGAACAAAAATGAAAAATGCGTAACATCCTCCTAAGAGCTTTAAAGTAAAATTGTGACCATCTCCCATAACCATAGCATCATCCGCATAAAGAAAATGAGATATGATAGGTCCCCCGTTCGGTAACTTAGCCCCATCAAACGCTCCAATATCACAAGCTTTTCAAACCATACTAGAAAACGCCTCCATAGCAATAACGAATAAAAAAAAGGAGAAATAGGGTCACCTTGTCGTAATCCTTTGCCACATCCAAACTCAAACGTAGGCGAACCGTTGACAAGTTGACAAGAGCCGAAGAACAAGCCGACGATAAAATTCCATACATCCATCTACACCACGTCTCGGGAAAATTCATCTGTCGCATCACTGATATCAAGAAACCCCAATTCACATTATCATAAGCTTTCTCAAAATCTATTTTAAACATAAACAATTCTTTTCTCATCCTATTCGCCCAAGAAGATAAAATTTTGCTAACCATTAACGGGCCATCCAAAATATACCTTCCCATCAAAAAAGCCAATTGTGTTTCATTAGTAATACCACCCATAACCGCCTTCAACCTATTCGCCAAAACTTTTGAAATGGCCTTACTCACCACCCCGATAAGATTAATAGGGCGGTATTCACTAAGATCAACCGGGTCAGAGACTTTAGGAATCAAAGTGATGAATGATGACCCAACTCCTCTACTAATGGTACCCGTCTCGGAAAAATTATTTAATATACAAATATAATCATCCGAAAACAAGCTCCAATATTTTTTAATGAACCTGAAATTGAACCCATCGGGTCCTGGGGCTTTATCACTACCACAATCAAATACCGCTTCTTTAATCACTTTTTCCACGAACGGTCTTGTAATATTGGCTGCCATATCATCTCTGATTTTGTGAAGACCATAGCAAGCCAAAGTCGGCCTATTAACCATCTCCTCATGAAACTTCTTTTTGAAAAAAACCAAAGACTTCTCTTTTGACAATCGTCGGTTTAGTCACCCATTATCCATTAACCACCAGACCCGGAATAGAATTAGATACTTTACACTTATTAATTATACCATGGAAAAACCGTGTATTCTCATCTCCTTCATCTGTGACATCCGTCACCTTCACTTTTATTCAGTTATACAATTCTAGTCCTAATTTTTTTATTACTAACTGCATTTCGAGTCCTTATGGATCGAATAATCTATCTAAGAATAAAACTTCATCATATTTATTTACTACTTATTTTTATCCTAAAAGGTACCCTTATATTACTCAATTAAAAAAAAGCCCGTCGTTCTTTATCACCGGCGTAATCACCGGTCTTAATTTCGGTAAATCACAAATCCGCTTTCTCAATCACAAAATCAATCTAATTTCACTTGACACACACTTTTTACAATAATAATAATAATAATAATAATAATAATAATAATAATAATAATAATAATAATAATAATAATAATAATAATAATAAAACAACAAAATCTTATTGAAAACTTCTATAATTATGAACCAACTTAGGGACAAGATCAAAATATTATGTTTCTTTTTATGCAAATGTGAATGAACTTTATTTATTTATTTATTTATTTTCCCTTCTCGTTGAAATATGGCAAGAAAAACAAATAAACCACAAGTTAGCCAAGATTCATGCATTAACAAAGAACGCGTCAACAACCACCGGCGCAAATTATGGAGTTCCCATAATCCGAGCTCGCATCTCAACTATATATATATATATATATACACACACACCACAACCTGCTCGGACACACCGCACATCGCACACCATCAACCTCCCTATTAAAACATCCAATACGTCGCGTATGGATTGTTACTATTCGGATCTCCCCGCAAACCTTCTAAACATGTTCTTATAATCAGGTACAAAATAGTATTTGATTTGTTTAATTGTTTTAGATGATTCTTGCATTAAGACAAAATACACCTTGCGGAACATTATCAAACAAATTAATCAACTTTACAAATCATACATAAATGTATACATATATTAAGAACAAGATATCCTAATCTTCCTACAAAAGAGCAGATAGAAATTATGTACATATTCATTTTTCCTTAACATATGAATTGTTTCTTACGACACATTAATATTTAAATCTTGTAGTAAGATAATATGTCATAAACTAACGTTATAAATGCTATGGTTCCGTTTTTGTAGGATGTATACATATATATATAGAAAAAAAACTCTTTTTTAAATAATTTTTTTACGACTTAAATACCACACCAGTATTTGGTCATAGTAAACATTGGTGTCTAATATTCATATGTATAAATCATATAACTAATAATAATCTAGGATGATAGTAAACCGTATATTTTGTAAACTAATGATTATATAAAGCTATAATTTGGGCAAAAGAATTGTAAATAACAATTTGATAAGAATCTTTCCTTAAATAATGAGTCAATGACGTCAATTATAAAAAAAAAAAAAATATAAGACATTGACAACTTTTGATACTAAAATGCTAAACTTAATGTTAGCAGCTCATTTTATAACCAATCGACTTTTACATAAATACCATGTTTTTTTTATTATTGTTACTTTAATGATATGTATTTTTATATTCAGACCATGAATTGGAAATCTTGTCTCAAAACAATTGTAAAGACTTTTATTAGTAATAACAATAATAATGTAATAGATACATCAAAAGCGGCATATTTCGCTAGAACAATACGACTATAAATACTAAAACATCTCTTTATTAGGTGCAAATCTTAATTTGATGATTTCCCTTTGACACTAGCAAGTTCATCACGATCGAGGTGAGTTTACGTAACCTTGTTTATGCAATTCTTTATACTTGAAACTTTATACTTAAGCAATTCTACATACATTCTAGTTGTAAACTTTAATGCCTCATGACTTAGACAAAGACTATTAGACTTAAACTTCAACTTACATAATCATTAGCTGTGGCCAAGCCGGCGATATACAATGATAGATCTATTGGATTGACAACCCCACCTAGATTCGTTGACCATTTCTACGGGGAGCGCGGGTGATTGTTATCGTTCCAAACTTTATAAGGAGAACCGTGAATGCGGGATGGACCTAAACTTTATAAGGAGAACCGTGAATGCGGGATGGACCTAAACTTTATAAGGAGAACCGTGAATGCGGGATGGACCTAAACTTTATAAGGAGAATCGTGAATGCGGGATGGACCTAAACTTTATAAGGAGAACCGTGAATGCGGGATGGACCTAAACTCTATAAGGAGAACCGTGGATGCGGGATGGACCTAAACTTTGTCGGAGGATTGATTATGTGCATACTATACTTCTTGTTTATACATGTAGACTTAAACTTACATTAGACATATGAATTGCTAAACTTTTATTCTTTTAAAACTTAATTGCTTGACTTGGCTTATGTATTCTCACCAACTTCTAGTTGACCCCCCATTTTTCCAAACTCAACAGGAAATAATGATGCTTGAAGTCTAGAGCTAGCATGAGAAGATATTTGAAGTTTTAAGCTTTGTTTGATTATTGGATGTATTAGATTTCTTTCAAGACATTTAATGTAATTCAATATTGTAATGAAATAAAGGATTATTTAAACTTATGTAGTACCATAAGCTACTGAACAATCATTCATACGTGACACCTCGATGTTTCCGCCATCGGTTGGGGTGTTACAGATTGGTATCAGAGCCATGGTTATAGGGAATTAGGTTATTAGAAAAAAAATAATCTAGTCTATAACCATAGGATTTTAACCGGTACTTGCTCCTTTTACTTGCAACCTTACTTGTTTCTATTCTCTATCCTACTTCTTATCCTTACTTTAGTCCCTACAAGAAGAGTGCTCTCCATCACTGGATCTACTCTTAGACTAATAGGACAAATCCTCAGGTTTAGCCTGAACCACCTTGAAGATCTCGTCAAAGTTTTAGATTTTAATAACGAACACGTGCAATCTGGAAGGGTGAACACATGTATTCTGAGTTTTCTGTCTAGGACTGGCATTGCGCATAAATCCCAATCAGACGAGGGACCCGGATGCCTACCTGGGAATTCTCGGGATGAGTGTTCACTTATAGGCTAAAGCATGTCTTCACTATGTTATTAGATTCTAGAAATTTTGATAAGTCAACGTTTTCGTTTATTCGTTTTAATTAATGAATAAATGATTACACTCACCTTCCTTATAACTAAGCTCTAAAATCTCAAAATTTTACAGCTTAAATCAATCCCATAATCAAATATGAGTTTCACAATCACACTTCATCTTACCATCTTAGCCGCTTTTTAAATATTCAACACCCTACCCAAATCATATTATTTCCTTTCTCCACATGTTACATATTTTTAAAAACTATAACCTCATACCTTAGCACAAACTAAAGATTTCTAAATCTTGTTGTATTTTCATTACCTAGAAACTTTACAAAGTACATATTTTTGTCAAAAGATGTCCTCGAACTTAAATTCAATTGTTTATTTATTGACGTAACAAATGATTTTCTATATAATGCTTTAAAATATTAAAAGTCACTTAATAGAACCTTGATCTTCAAAACCTAATGTCATATCCAACTAACGGGAATATTTTAATCAAAGCCCACTTAGCTTGTACTATTTAACAACTTTTGCTTTATGTACAAAACCAATTTTGAAAATAATTTTTTTTTTCAATCCATAGGAATAATATTTAGTCTCTAAATTCTCCATCAACACTCACTCATTTTCAATTTGTTCAAATTTTTACAATATTTGGCATATACCACAATCATGTTTTCTTATACACTTGATTCTAACCTTTGATCCAAACCCCAAAATTTACACTGCTACATAATCTCCTTACTATAAAATAAACTCTTTATCAACTATCTTCACATTCACTGTCTCTCACAACCTTGATTCTGCTTCAAGATTTTTCACCATCCTCTCAAGAACTAAATTTATATCCTTCACCTTCTTAAACATGAACTAGTTACCCATGATAACCAAACTATTGAAACTTGATTTTGTGTTGCATCAAACTTAATCCTTAGTTATACATGAGGATTCGATTATCTACCATAAACATTTGATACTAGAAGTCATGGACACACCTAGAGTCATTAACCTTGTCTAGGACAACTCTATTACAACTCGCATGCTATACTTGATACTTGATTGCTTACATGTACATATTATCAATTTGCAATTTATGTGTGTAATAATTAGTACATTTAATCAGACAACTGATAGAGGATGAAGTACTTGCTCAACAGTTAGTAGAGTACCAAATAACCTACTCAACGATTGGTAGAGGTCATCATGCCTGCTCAACAGTCGGTAGAGGCCCTACAACCTGCTCAACGACCGGTAGAGGCTATCGCACCTGCTCAACAATCGGTAGAGGTTCTTACTCACTAATTGGTAGAGGTCTTTTTCCTGCTCAACATTTGGACTTATTTTTGGATACATTGTATACGATTCAACCACAAGGTTAATTGCATTATTTTACATGTGTGTTTGGAGTCTTAGAAGGGCACAAAACCCTAATGTAAGGTAAATTGGTGATTGCGGTCCGGAACGTAATTATAAATTTACAGGTACGTTAAGGTAGTGTGAAATTCTATCAAGGTTTTTCGGTAGCTAACCAATTATAAACTTTAGTTACTTGGTAGTTCATTTGGTTTTCCTATAGTCAATCAAATCATGCATTTCTTTTAAGACTCCTGAAACTTAAGTTTGGTGTTTTGTTAGATTCTTATTCTCCTTGCTATTTCAGACGAACCTAATCCAACTCTTAAAACTCACACATATCAACCCTCTTGTCCAAATTATTCGAAACATGTTATTCTATTACCTATACATTCATGTCATGCCTTAACCCAAATTTTTCAAACCACAGTTGCCCTAATTTCTATCCAATCATCGTCAACCCTGTGTTTTTAATAACTTCGGGACGAAGTTTCCAAAAGTAGGGGAGACTGTGACATCCGTCACCT
The DNA here is from genome assembly GCA_030844895.1 of Ambrosia x helenae. Taxonomy (NCBI): domain Eukaryota; kingdom Viridiplantae; phylum Streptophyta; class Magnoliopsida; order Asterales; family Asteraceae; genus Ambrosia; species Ambrosia x helenae. The sequence continues at coordinate 41,438,849 of CM061223.1, forward strand.
TCACTTTTATTCAGTTATACAATTCTAGTCCTAATTTTTTTATTACTAACTGCATTTCAAGTCCTTATGGATCGAATAATCTATCTAAGAATAAAACTTCATCATATTTATTTACTACTTATTTTTATCCTAAAAGGTACCCTTATATTACTCAATGTTAGAATAAATATACGTAACGTTTGTATATTTATCGATAGCCATTATAATCATTTATATAATGATGATCAATTATTAATATTATCCTAAGCCCAATAACAGATATGTCTTTGATGGGCGGACTATCATTAGATGGGCCTTATTAGGGTGTCCCCTGTGTATGTATAAATAGAGAGGTTATTATGAGATTAGGGTTGAGACACATTCATAACACCATTAGCCATCCCCTATCTCTCTCTCTCTCTCAATGTGTTCATAACTCAAGAACACACAAACCATCAGAACTGCATACCCTAAAGGGAACCCGATCAAGATGATGGTGTCTTCCATTACTGAGGTTCCTGAACGGTTAAGCATATCAGGTAAATCTTATATTTATTCCTTATGTTCTCATTAATATAATCAACATGTGGTATCAGAGCAATGTTGATTATATTAATTTAATCATGAAACTTGATTCGGATAGTCAACAAATCATGTTATCATGTTTATGAACCATCAGATTTCAAATCGTAAATTCCTTTAATATTGTATAAATTGGTTTTAGTGGAATTATTTGGTCCATTGAAACCACCATAAAATATTACGCTTTTGTGAACCAATTTTTGTCTAATATTATAAATGTTGTTATGATTATTAATACTGCATCCTTATCCCATATAAAAAAAATTCATATATTTTTTTTTAAGGTGATTTGTAAATGGATGCACTTAGTTTACGCAGTACTAATTCGTGATTCAATAATATTATTATGATTCTTTTATCAGTACTAATTCGTGGAACAATAATTATATTATGATTCTTTTTTTTTTAATTTTGAATTCACTCCATAAATTTAATTGGAGATAACTACGGATTCATGAGAAAAAAATTATATTGTTTATGTTTTTTTCGGTTGATGTTCTTTACGAACGCATAAGAAAACTGAAAATTTTAGTATATTTTGGTTTGAAAATGGATTTGATCATGTTTCTAAAAGTTAAGATCTTAATTTTCTCCTATTATTTTCAAAATCAACTAAATCGATAAACTGATTTCGAAATCTTAGAAAATTTTGGAGATAATTAAAATCCCTTTAAAATAGGAAACTGATATCATGTAAAATCCCTAAAATTTCGAACCACGTTTATTTAGTATTAGTTCTTGAATAATAAGTTTTCGGTTTTAAGGTTAACGAATTTAGTTCTCGGATTATTAGTTAAATTTCGGATAATGGTCCTCGGTGTATAAGTTTTCGGTTATAAAGCTTTCGATCAGGTTCACGGACAGGAGTTCTCGGTCAAGGTCTTCTACTTTGAAAACCCATGATGTTTTTCGAGATTCCATAATTTTTCCAAGAACCCATCTTATTTATCGAGAACTATCATGTATTCGAGAACCATTATTTTTCGAGAACTATTAAAGGATCCGAGAACTGTTAAAGTTATCCGAAAACATAAGTTATTCGAGTACTCATAATATATTCGAGAACTCATCAGTATATCGAGAACTAATTCTGATATTCGAGAACTCATCATGACATTCGAGAACTCAATATGATATCTGAGAACTCATTAAGTCTTCGAGTACTCATGATTTATTCGAGATCTCATAAGTCTTCCGGGAACTCATCATTTTTGAGAACTTATTAAGTCTTCGAAAACTCATAATTTCGAGAACCCCTTATGTTATTCAAGATCTCATAAGTTTTTCGGGAACTCATTATTTTTCCGAGAACCCCTTATGCTATTCGAGAACTCATATAATTTTTTTTGAGAACTCAATTCTTTGAGAACCGATTATTTCGAGAACTCATAAGCTAATTCGAGAACTCTTTATTTTTGGGATCTCTAAGAAAATTACAATTTTGATAAAACCTAATGTATCAAGTTTATTCAAAACATTATAAAACCTTGCTTAACTTGCAATAACATTTTGAGGTGTCACTTCTGCCCAAAGGTGATGTGTCACATTAGTTTGTTATAAAGATCTCGTTAAGCATTGTAGCTCGTTCACATAAGTGCCATAAGGGTTCACTTCTGCCCAAAGGTGATGTGTAACAGATTATGTTGGTGAACTGAGTGTATTGCATTAGAACTTTGAATGTCTCACTTCTGCCCAAAGGTTATGGGTTACATTCACTGTCGGCAATTTAATACTTAAATAAATAGCATATAGCCAAAGCTAGAGCATGTTATTTAAGTAGCTTATGTTGGTGTTATGATATTATCACGTCTTCATTACAAAATTGATCCTTACAATTAATGATCCTTCATTAATATAATGATCATAATCTAAGTCTGCCTTACATCAATACCCGTAACTCGAAACTAATCTCTCATTCTTCTATAAATTACTATCTCAACTAAGTAATCCACTCTAATTATCAAAACCAAGAAGAGTTTGCTTAAATTTTGTTCTTATCAAGTTACCTCTTAAGACATGACATTCCTACGCTCTATCTGATAATGTATTACAGAATAACGTATGAGCATAATAAGTGGAATAAAATGTCTCTTATGGTAATTAAGAACGCTTTTACTGATTCCTATCAGGTGAGCTATTAAAGATTCTGAAATTCCTAGGACTAATGTATTATCTATGGAAATAAAAGAATATAACGAATTCCTAAGAAGCATGAAATAAATAAGTCTAACTCTGTGGTTAAATGGGATATGTGAATACATCTTAATATTGAATAACATGACCCATAAAGCTAAGGGTTACACATGAAAATCAATAAATTTCTAGTGCATAATAACTTTTTCATCAGTACGATTAGATGCATTATGAATCAACTATAACACTCAGAAATATCAAAGTAAAATGAGTGTGTTGATAGCAAATTACGTACAGGAAAAGGAACGCATTAAACTAGAAAAGTTGATGTTAGTCACCTTACTACCATTAAACCTAAAAGAGGAAGAATAATTACCATAGAGAGGATAATTATAAGGTTTGGAAACAAAATACAAGTACTACTTTCAGCTATAAGTTTCTCTAAAGGGAAAGTCTTACTAAGCAAAACTGTGCCATTAAGAATAGGCATAAGAAATAAGATTACCCATAAGAAAGGAGAATGGCTGGCTAAGATATGTAGTGCCTAATTAAGGATATTTAACTCCACAAATGCTAATGAATTCCAGTTAACACATGATGGTTGAATCTAGTTTTATACGTTTCCTTACCATAATTCAACAAATACTTAAGATGAGAGTTGGTGGCTAAATTAAGGGTCTATTAACCATTAATAACTGATCTTAGTGTCGAAGCTTTATGATACCTTACGATATTCTTGAGATTACTCAGAATTTAGTATCAATACTAAAAAAGCTATAATTTTTTTTTGACAGTTACAAGGTTTTAATGACCAAACCAAAGCCACTATTAAGTTAAACTCTCATATTGTTTGTTGTCATTATCTGAATAGAAACCTTATGAAATAAAACTAGATGATCCAATAACGTTTTCACAACTTTGTTATCATGAAAATGAGAATTTAACAAAGAAAAATGAGACTCATGCAATTTATCCACTAAGACCAAAATTTCATGAGAAACCATGACCAGGTCACTAAAGGATGCTTAGCTATCAAATCTCATTCTCAGTGACTTTAAAGCATATGTTAAACGCCCTAAACATTAAATGGCGAAAGGAATAAATGGGTTTCCATCATAAGTCATAACTAATTGACATTAGTGGAGCTTAGATAAATATCTAATTGTATCTATTCCATTTCCTACAGACCAAAAGTATTAAAGAAATCAATTCATATATACTTATTAAGATTCCCTCTAAGTATGTCCTTAAAATTTCTTATGAAATTTGGACGATAAGGGAAATCAAGTATAAAATATATGAAATATTCTCGTTCACATGCATCGCTAAAACTTATTATGTGGAGATACTAAGAGACCTAAAAGATTAGTGGGAGCATTAGATGTCCTATTTATAACTTGCAAAAGTTACAGAGGTGGGGGGAACGAAAATTTGATCTATCCTCAAATTACACCTCTTGCACTGGACAACGCTTTATCACAACTTGTCTCCTTAGCATTTAACGTACTCCTAACAAAGTTTTGTGGATGCCTAAATATGGGAGAACTTAGATTTCTTACTAAAGTAATCCTCATTAAGAGAAATGACAATAAACATCATTAGGTTGTTTTCTCTATTAAAATCTATGGATCTTCCAAATGTTAGATCTTAAGCATGCTGAATTCATTAAGATCTCTAAGGTAAGTGGGAGCAGTAAAAGTACTTATTATGACTTTTCGGAAGTACAAGATGCGGGGGAGAGACTCATTAAAATTCGAGACTCATTAAGTTTAATTCCGAATTTAACTTCGATTATTCCTCTTGTACACCTTACTGCACCAACTCTTACACACTTAGAAACTAATGTTGCTCCTTATATACCTGAAAATAAAAGGGGAATTGGATTTTAATAATCCAAACTTTGCCTCGTTGGCCAACAATAATCTATACTTAAGAAATTGCCTACAGCAGTCCCAACTTTCAAATTATTGGCCGGCAATGAACTTTTGTTAACTGAAAACTATCCCATTTTCAAAACTGAAAGAGTTTTAAAGTTAAAAAGTTCATTGTCGGCCAATAAGTTGAAAGTTGGGACTGTTGTAGGGAATTTATTAAGTACAGATTATTGTCGGCCAAGGAGGCAAAGTATGGATTATTAAAATCCAATTCCCCAAAATAAAAAACACTTAACTAAAGTTAAGTTTGTATCATAATAAACCTAATGTTCAACTCAGGAGGTCATCTGGGTCTAAAAGCCCACTAACTTTGATGATTATGTAACCTGCCTCACTAACACAAAATGGATGTTTGGAAAGTTTATTGATCCTACCTCTTCTAGTTAAATCATTAGTATCAATCAATCTTCTAAATGGAATAAAGCTATTATTAGCATAACTCATTCCATAATTTAGAATAACGTTTGGGATTTGGTTGAATAACCTAAAGGTATTCATAATTAAACCAGATCCGAATGGGAACGTTGTAAGATAAGATTGATTGTGAAGATTATACTCAAGAAGGAATTAGATTATTAAAGAATATTCTTATCTGCATTTCAAAAGATTTCTTTGAGAATCATTACCGTCCTAGTAGCTCATAATAACTAAGAGCCACATTAGATGGACATTCAGATAACTTTCCATAACGATGACCTACATGTTCATTAAGCAACCTGAAAGTTTTAAACTGAAGGGTAAGAACACTTAGTCTGTAAGTCAATAAGATCCATGTACGTATGGGTTGATGCAAGCATAAAATGTGTTGGAATCATAATGAAATTCTCTTCATCAAGAACTAAGTGGATTAAAGAACCTACCTCAAGATGAGTGGGAGCAACTAATGAAAACTTGTCCTTACATAGATTAGTTTCTCTTGACAAGTATATGTTGTTCATGCATAATTTTGACATGAAGAACATCGGGGATTCCTCTTACGTGATAGGAATCAAAATATACTGAGATAGACCCAACGGGATATTATTTTCATCCTATAAGTTTTACTCTAAGCGGGTCTTTAAGTATGTAACATACAACATTGCTCTCTATTAGAGGATAATAGGTTAAATGAGATTACTATCTTATGCTTCATTAATTAGAAGACTTATGTAAATTTAAGTCTATGCTTGTTCATGATATTGTTTGTATTGCTTGGTAATAGACTTGTCTAGATTGATGAAAAGCATCTAATGGAACATTACAATATCTTTAAGAAACAAGAGACTATAATCTAAAGAAGAAGTGAGAACTTAAAATGATTGACTACCCTTAATTCTAATTATGATACAAAAAAATGTCAATTTTGGGGTATATCATATCGTCAGCAGACATAACTGTCTCATGGAGGAGTCATAAAGAACTGATTAAAACAACCTAAGTTATCATGGCATAATGTGTTGCTGATCGCAACATAATGGTCATTAAATGTTGTTGGTAAATTTATCAGTTGACTCATAACTTATTAAGTCCATAATACTAAGTTGAAGACTTACTGTGATAAAGTCAGCTGCCATAATTTCTCGAACAGTAACAGTTTGAGAGGAGCTGCATTAGAGTTCGATACGTAATTATTGTTCGCTTATGACTAAGAACAAATAGTGGAAATCAAAATTTTGTATCGAATGCATTCATGATATGCTTATAGATCCAATAACCAAAGGTCTATCACCCATAAGTCTCACTAACGGGCCAACTAAGAGAAAAGGGTATTACTAATGACCATGTACAACTGCATATCATACTATGAATGACTTATGACTAATGATTAATTTTCCTCATTATGATTTGTTTGTCTATTAGTATGCTAAGCTAGCATAATGGCATAAAGACAATAATATAACAAGTCAACTAAGGGCATAACGTTAATTGATCCTAATGTTAAGTTTTAAATTTGGGTGTAGTATGATTAATGGGTCCTAAGTCGAATAAAGACTTAACGGCTGTATTTCTCTGCTACATTTTGGGTTTAGAACTAAAATGAGTATTAATCTCTGCAGAGTTACGTAATACTCATAATAAATGATTACTCGGCTAAGTGGGAGAATGTTGGAATATATACGTAACGTTTGTATATTTATCGATAGCCATTATAATCATTTATATAATGATGATCAATTATTAATATTATCCTAAGCCCAATAACAGATATGTCTTTGATGGGCGGACTATCATTAGATGTGCCTTATTAGGGTGTCCCTTGGGTATGTATAAATAGAGAGGTTATTATGAGATTAGGGTTGAGACACATTCATAACACCATTAGCCATCCCCTATCTCTCTCTCTCTCAATGTGTTCATAACTCAAGAACACACAAACCATCAGAACTGCATACCCTAAAGGGAACCCGATCAAGATGATGGTGTCTTCCATTACTGAGGTTCCTAAACGGTTAAGCATATCAGGTAAATCTTATATTTATTCCTTATGTTCTCATTAATATAATCAACAACTCAATTAAAAAAAAAAGGCCGTCGTTCTTTATCACCGGCGTAATCACCGGTCTTAATTTTGGTAAATCACAAATCCGCTTTCTCAATCACAAAATCAATGTAATTTCACTTGACACACACTTTTTACAATAATAATAATAATAATAATAATAATAATAATAATAATAATAATAATAAAACAACAAAATCTTATTGAAAACTTCTATAATTATGAACCAACTTAGGGACAAGATCAAAATATTATGTTTCTTTTTATGCAAATGTGAATGAACTTTATTTATTTATTTATTTTTTTTTTCCCTTCTCGTTGAAATATGGCAAGAAAAACAAATAAACCACAAGTTAGCCAAGATTCATGCATTAACAAAGAACGCGTCAACAACCACCGGCGCAAATTATGGAGTTCCCATAATCCGAGCTCGCATCTCAACTATATATATATACACACCACAACCTGCTCCGACACACCGCACATCGCACACCATCAACCTCCCTATTAAAACATCCAATACCGCCCCTTGTTTTTTTTTCTACGACACAACCAACCACCACCCGAGTCAACACAATTACCGTCACCATAACAACAGCCGCCAACAACTATTTTAACACTATCTCCGTAGACATTTCACCGCAACCGTCGATCAACCATCACCCTTCAATACTACCGTCACACTCCGTCATTGGACTATCATGTCGCGCCGTTGTTCTAGGGTCACACAGCCATAGCGTCATACACCATACTCGTTCGAAACACCATTCTTATGATGTTGCTGCTATCTACGAGTTACCAACACTTCATGTGTCGCTTTGTCGAGTTGTTAGCTACAACCACATACGTCGCGTATGGATTGTTAACTATTCGGATCTCCCCGCAAACCTTCTAAACATGTTCTTATAATCAGGTACAAAATAGTATTTGATTTGTTTAATTGTTTTAGATGATTCTTGCATTAAGACAAAATACACCTTGCGGAACATTATCAAACAAATTAATCAACTTACAAATCATACATAAATGTATACATATATTAAGAACAAGATATCCTAATCTTCCTACAAAAGAGCAGATAGAAATTATGTACATATTCATTTTTCCTTAACATACGAATTGTTTCTTATGACACATTAATATTTAAATCTTGTAGTAAGATAATATGTCATAAACTAACGTTGTAAATGCTATGGTTCTGTTTTTGTAGGATGTATACATATATATATAGAAAAAAAACTCTTTTTAAATAATTTTTTTACGACTTAAATACCACACCAGTATTTGGTCATAGTAAACATTGGTGTCTAATATTCATATGTATAAATCATATAACTAATAATAATCTAGGATGATAGTAAACCGTATATTTGTAAACTAATGATTATATAAAGCTATAATTTGGGCAAAAGAATTGTAAATAACAATTTGATAAGAATCTTTCCTTAAATAATGAGTCAATGACGTCATTACAAAAAAAAAAAAAATATAAGACATTGACAACTTTTGATACTAAAATGCTAAACTTAATGTTAGCAGCTCATTTTATAACCAATCGACTTTTACATAAATACCATGTTTTTTTTATTATTGTTAGTTTAATGATATGTATTTTTATATTCAGACCATGAATTGGAAATCTTGTCTCAAAACAATTGTAAAGACTTTTATTAGTAATAACAATAATAATGTAATAGATACATCAAAAGCGGTATATTTCGCTCGAACAATACGACTATAAATACTAAAACATCTCTTTATTAGGTACAAATCTTAATTTGATGATTTCCTTTGACACTAGCAAGTTCATCACGATCGAGGTGAGTTTTACGTAACTTTGTTTATGCAATTCTTTATACATGAAACTTTATACTTAAGCAATTCTACATACATGTCTAGTTGTAAACTTTAATGCCTCATGACTTAGACAAAGACTATTAGACTTAAACTTCAACTTACATAATCATTAGCTGTGGCCAAGCCGGCGATATACAATGATAGATCTATTGGATTGACAACCCCACCTAGATTCGTTGACCATTTCTATGGGGAGCGCGGGTGATTGTTATCGTTCCAAACTTTATAAGGAGAACCGTGAATGCGGGATGGACCTAAACTTTATAAGGAGAACCGTGAATGCGGGATGGACCTAAACTTTATAAGGAGAACCGTGAATGCGGGATGGACCTAAACTTTATAAGGAGAACCGTGAATGCGGGATGGACCTAAACTTTATAAGGAGAACCATGAATGCGGGATGGACCTAAACTTTATAAGGAGAACCGTGAATGCGGGATGGACCTAAACTTTATAAGGAGAACCGTGAATGCGGGATGGACCTAAACTCTATAAGGAGAACCGTGGATGCGGGATGGAACTAAACTTTGTCGGAGGATTGATTATGTGCATACTATACTTCTTGTTTATACATGTAGACTTAAACTTACATTAGACATATGAATTGCTAAACTTTTATTCTTTTAAAACTTAATTGCTTGACTTGGCTTATGTATTCTCACCAACTTCTAGTTGACCCCCCCATTTTTCTAAACTCAACAGGAAATAATGATGCTTGAAGTCTAGAGCTAGCATGAGAAGATATTTGAAGTTTTAAGCTTTGTTTGATTATTGGATGTATTAGATTTCTTCAAGACATTTAATGTAATTCAATATTGTAATGAAATAAAGGATTATTTAAACTTATGTAGTACCATAAGCTACTGAACAATCATTCATACGTGACACCTCGATGTTTCCGCCATCGGTTGGGGTGTTACATCATTCGCCCATCGGACCTTGATTTTTGCCTAAGATCTTTAGACTTGAAAGCTTCCAATTCTTTAATTCTAACATTAGCTTCCTCAAAAACCCAGTTCTCTGCCTTCGTAAAATCCCGATGCTCGATAACACAATCCAGATATCTAACCTCTTGAACCAAGCTATCAATCTCTTCATTCTCAAACCTTTTGCACCGAATGTATCGCACTTCTCAATGTCTTCAGTTTGATCATAAACATAACATCTGGACTACCATTTGCGTGAAAGCCCGAGCACACCTTCTCAATCAAATCATCGAACCCCTTCCTATATAACCAAGAATTATAAAACTTAAACGGTTTTGCACCAAAATTCCGCTCATCTACCTTCAAAATTAATGGCTATGATCCGATTTATCTCTTTGTAACGCATGACATTCCGCACTCGGCCATTCAGAAATAACATTCCACGAAACAAATACACGATCAATACGACTGCACTTATTACCGACCACAAAAGTGAACTTCCTTCCTTCAACGCATACTCATGGAGGCTACTATCTTCCAAAAAATCGTTGAAATCATTAGTAGTCACCACATTAAACTTGGAGTTTCTATGTTCTCTATCCCGAACACAATTAAAATCACCTCTCCTAACCACGTATCCTGAAAAGTTAACGATAAGACATTTTAATTCCTCCCACAGAACCTTCTTATCCCCGCCTTCTGAGGTGCGTAAACGTTAATAAATAAGAACTCTTTTCCACCGTCTCTCACAATGCCACAAATCGACATAAAATTCGATGCTTAACAACCGAACCCATATCAAACCGTTTAGTATCCCATAAAGACACCAACCCACCCAATCTACCCGTCGCTTCAACTCCTTCCATACCAAACTCCCCATAACCCTAATTTTTCCCAAAATCCACTCCTACCAATGATGAGAACTGAGTTTCTTGCAACAAAACAAAATCGGCATCATGTTGAATCCTTATTTTACGTATCAATTCACCCTTTTCTTCATTCCCCAACCCGCGGATATTAACGGACAGAACATTCATTGAGCAACCGATTGAAACCCTTCTTTACTAACCTCCTTAGCTATTGAATATTGAAAATTGTCAATATTATCGAACCCCAAAGCCTTGGCCAAAAGAATAGTCTCTTGAACTTCCTTAATGTGTAGCACCTCAGTATTAATCACATCCGCCCCTACACCCCTTCGTCAACTTCAGAATTGATAACTCGGTCCACCACAGCATCCGATTCCAACTCTTTATTCAGATAAGGGGTTACAAACTCCTCAACATTATCAACACCTTCTTTACTTTTGCCTGGAGTTTGAAATTCAGGAAAAATAAATCTATCAATATCAAAAATATTGGACCCATCCCTTTGATGTTTCTTGGGTCTTTCCTGTCCCGAATTCATCGGAGACTTATCCGCATCCAACTTCTTCCTAGATCTCCTTCTTCGTTTTTGTTTCGGAATAGAACCCTCCGTAGCTTCTTTAAGATGATTAGCGAACACGTCCGTAATAGGCACATCATTATCAAGCACCGTAACATTAGGAATAAGATTAGATTCGGCCTCATCAATCATACCGATCTCCTCGACCTCTACCCCTCGACCAACCTTTTCCTCCACTACTTCCTCCTGTTCGTCATCCTCTTCAATATCCACCAAGCAATCCGGAATCCAACCCGCTAACTCCTCATCAACCAAGACCTTAAAGGTTTGATTTTGCCACTTCAAGAAACAACTGTGAGAAATACGATCAACACTTTTCGACACAATACCAATTACACGCATAAGATAAATCATTTCGTTCCTCTTCAAAACACGACGATTGAATAACCTTTCCAAATTTGGAAGCAATGGCGTCAAAAACTTGAGAACAATAAGATATTGCCATGTCATGCTTTGCAGTTTTAAAAAAAAAAATATTTTTATATGAACAATTTTAGTATTTTTTTTTTAAAGAGTGGTGCATCCGGGTTCATGACATATCTCTTCATGGCGCATATATATATCTCTGGCTTAGATGGAATTACAATTGTTCCTTGTTAGTTTGATGCTCGAGGATGGTGCTAAACCGTCCCAAGAGGAAACCAACTGGCATACCCTCTAACTTCCTTTCCAAGATAAAAACTCTGGAAGCAACATTTAGCCCCTGGTCTCCCCTTAGGAGAGATACGAAGTGCCGCTGGACCAAAAAGCCTTTGGCTACAATTTTAATACTTGAGTTAATTACACTAGATTTGGATTATTCAAAGTTAATTGTCGTGCAACACTTGTCTTAATTGAAAAATAATCTCTTTATCATTTTGTTAAGCATGGGAGGCTTTTATTAAAGCCAACTAGCAAGACGCTATAGACTAGAGCAAAATTATAATTAGAAATATGTGTCAAAACTCAAAAGCACACGAAACATTCAAAAAAAATACTCGCTTTTATCTCCTCCTCTATGACTTTAGCTGTGAGAGTATGATTGCCGTTGAATGTTCTTTCGTTTTCGCATATAAACCACATAGAAGCCACCACAATTGGTTCAGACTGGATTGTATTCCTATATAACTTAGATACAACTTCTGGAAATTTCCAACATGTAATTTCTATATTAAATTAACAAGTATACTCGATACTTGTGTGTATACCCGATATCTTATGAGTATTGAGTCATATGTGGGATACAGTTTTACAACTAGATATGAAATTGAGATCATAAATGGCCATCTCATTGTCATTTGACCCATAAGTCATCAGTTATATATACAATTCGCTGGTCATCTCTCTAGAAATATGTTGTTTATCAATCTTGATGGAAGACTATCAATCTTGCAAATATTAGGTTAGATAACTTTTTTAATTATTCAAACATGTGTATTAGACAGTTGTTATTGCTCAGGTTTGGACTAAAAAACATTTATAACGTACTAATCAGATAAAAAAAAGTGAATTATATACTAATAACAAATGAAAATAATCAACTACAAATCAGATTTTAGATCTATGCTTTTGGATTTTGATTGTGATAGAAGACCACTACAGTACAATTCTATTTTATCAAGCAATTATAACCTTATTCTAACTTTATGAGGTATAGGACGTGAAATAAGACTCGTAGATTTAGTACGTAAAATCGATAAACATGATATAAAGAGAACTGAACATCATATAGGACATGGAATAAGACTCATAGATTAGTACGCCAAAAATCGAGAAACATGATATAAAGAGAACTGAACATCATATACAGTATTAATATGTCATATTTTATAACATGTTTTACTGCATTTTATATTTTATTTAATATGTTTATAGCTTAAAGTCTTGCACATCCACTAGCTTTCTAATCATTTTATTGTATACCGCAAACACAAACCGAAGCACACAAAATATTCTCAATGATGAACCATACATGACTATATTCAACACTATTATTCTTTTTAATTAGAATTCAATATGATTTGTATTACATATTTTTAAAATTAGACTAAAATTAGATTATATTAAATATAAATGTTTTCAGGAGCATACCGGATTGATGAGTTGGATTGGTAACCCCACCAACATAACCTGGTTACACACGTATATGTTTAAAGATTTATCATCTGAGGTTTTAACTCGCCTGACTTATAGAAAAATACACGGTGTAACATTACAATAAAATATAGATACACAATCAAATGAAAATATAAAAATTCGATAATCTGACGATCAATCTAGCTCAATAATGAATCACCATAAGATTATATTCAACGATTGACGATGTATCATTGAGAAAATACGTTTGAGCCGTTGCAATGCCACGTGCTAGTCTAAAAACCCAGTCCCACCAACAATAGACATCTCACGAACCCGGTTAAGTATTGGGTTTGTTCTAGAAACTGTAGAGTGCTACCGTTATACTTCCCTTGTGTAAACACAAAGTTAAGGTTTATAAGAAACCTAGGTTCTTCAAAGGAAGCAGCACCAAAGAATCCTTGACCTTTACCAATCCCCGTTGATCTTTCATCCGGCTAAACGGTCAATGGGTTGTCAAACATAAACGACCGACCAAATTGGGTATAACCATTGTCGAGCTAATATTGGATTCAGCTATTTAGAAAGCGGTTTGACGCGGTCAAGTTGTGGTGTCATGAAAATAAAAGTGTAACTTTGTAACCTTTTGTTTCCTTGTGGAAGCTCTTTGAACCATTCTTTCACTCCTTTTGGCCCTTGGGAAATTATTTGAGCCAATGGCATTGCCATGACCATCACGCATAACACAAGAACACCCTTTCGATCTTCATTTTAAGGATTTAAACTCGCGATGTTATGTAGCAATGAGACGGTCAAATTCTTTGAATCTACGAAAATTACCAATAATGGTCCCAACTTTCGACATATTGGAATATAATGGACCCAAACTAACGGAGGTCTAACTCCGTTAGTGTGGTGCTGACGTGGCATGCCACGTAGGATGCCACGTATGATCATTTTGCCACCTAGGATACCACGTCAGCACCACACTAATGGAGTTAGACCTCCGTTAGTTTGGGTCCATTATATTCCAATATGTCGAAAGTTGGGACCACTATTGGTAATTTTTGTAGTTGGGACTGTTATTGGACAATAGTCAATAGTTGGGATTACTTATTTACATTATTCCATAAGAATATCAAGAGAACCAGAAGAAGACGCGAGTTGATGATCTTGGAAACGAACTACTTAGCGAATGAAAAGACTAATTAGGAAATGGGAAACGATATATACATATGATGTTGCATATGAAAATGGTTAGATTTCTAATGATGAATAAGACCTTAATATATGCAAATATGTGTATGTACATAAAGGAAAGTGGGTAAGTCAACTCTATAATTCTGGGAAGAAACATGTTTTCTATAGTAAAAGCAAGTGGAAGGTAGCATTCACACTAATGTTAGAAACTTTGATTAGGTAGAGAGAACGCCATTATTGAATGCAATTGCCTTTTAAGAAGAAAACTATTTTAATTATATTCATAGCCTTGTTTTTCTAGAATATTAATAACATCCTAGCAAATATAAAAATGTGTCTTGTTTTTCTAGAATATTATCCATAGTCTTGTTTTTATTGAATGTAACACCTCCGTAACTAGTGTAGTCATGTCACTCATCCAGTATTTTTCCAAAGCAATCTATTCATGTTCTTTTAAAGATGGCATATAATTGAAACCAAAAAATCCAAGTCTAGCTAAGACAGAGGGAAAACAATGAAACAAGTAACATCCTCAAAAATTCGAAACTACTCCACCTTTGACCATTTTTTATCCACAGAAACCCATATCAATTTGATAGACTCCATTAGACTGGAGATCGACACCGGACGCTAAAGAAGATAAGTCTGTTGCGGGCTTGCCAAATCGACCACATGACAGTAGGATAGCAGATTGTACCATTTCCAAGATTACGGGCGGTAAACGTGAATATGTTTGGAATCTTGCACCAAGTAGTTATACCTTACCAAACAATGCTTGCGGTGTAACTTAATGTAAAAACGTGTTCCACGGTCTCCTCCGTTTCTCCCACACAAAGGACAAGAAGGGTGTTAGATTGGAACCCATCTTCTTTGTAAGGCTACTCGTGCAGGTAGTTGATTCAAACCTATTCTCCAAAAAAAATATTTACGCTACAACCCATGAAGAATATGACTTGATTTTCATAAGTGTTTTCCCCATGTTAAGAAACTTGAATTTGTTACTTCCTTAGGTGAAGAATATGACTTCATATCTCTCATCTACCTTGAGAAGCTCAAATTAACCGGCACAATCAGGAGAACGGATCACATCAAATTAGTGTGTGCATGCATGATGCATACCTTGGGTTCAAAGACCATCTTGCAGCATAACCATCCTGAATCTGGATCTCAAAAACAGGCGCATGTGGTGGAACAATATGCACCTTTGAATAAAATTATTTAGTAGGTTACATGCACTAAAAGTAGACTTTGTGCGACTTTCAGCAGCGTGTTTGACCCATTTGAGGAAATGATTTGTTAACCTTTTAGCTAAGTGTTTTAATTCTAACAAGAATTTGAGGGAAAAAAAAAGTTACCTGACATCAACTCATTCTTAAGTAAGGGGGTCATACTATAACTTTAAAAAATAGTGGAGACCAAAAGAATAATACTGTCATACTATAACTATTAAATAAGTGGTAGCACTATCTCTATTTTTATTATTTTATTGTTGTAATTTGTCAGCATTTCAATAACAATAATGCTGTCAATTATTTGAAAGTGATCATCCATTCACACTCTCACATTGACCAGATTCAATCAACAACCTTATCCTCAAACTCTCTTTGCCTAATTCTGTGTTATTTAGACTATACTTTCACCAATTTTCATTCACAACCAAGCAATTTGATTAGAATCACCAACCTTATCCTCAAACTCTCTTTACTCAAACTCTCTTTGCCTCATTCTGTTATTCCAAAAACTCTGATTCAATCAAGATGGCATACGCAGGTATCCAGATGTTCATGGACAAGTTGAACCACCTTATTATTAACTCCAACCACATTCCATCCATTAACAACCCAGAAATTATATGTGAAAGGCCTCAATTCCAACGTCTATATGAAGAGCTGGGCTCCATGATCCAAACCCTTTTCATCTACCAACATCAAGACCTCCAACAACTTATTGATCTGAAGCAAAGATTTATACACGCAGAGAAGAGGCAGAGTATAACGTCGATCTCTTTCTATCCGGTGTTCATGTTAGGAACAATAGTCCTGAACCTACCTCTAGTGACTTAAGTCGATCCCTAAATCTTGATGTTGTTTGGAGATCATTAAAGTCTGTCCAGGTAGAATTCATGAATATGAACATCGATAGCAAGAAGATGTTGGATTCATCTCCAAGACCTCAAACAACACTAAATCAATCTGCAGCAGCTGCTCAAAGTTCCATCTCTAGAGGATCAAAGAAAGTATTGGATGAAATCAATCTGTTCGTGGGGATTGATCGTGATGCTGAGCTCATAAGAGACAAACTTGTGGAAGATCAAAAGAAGCTAGACGTTGTCTCTATTGTCGGTATGGGTGGAATAGGAAAGACTACCCTGGCCGCCAAAGTCTTCAATGATGGTTTTGTTAAGTATCACTTCCATGTCCGCATATGGGTCACTGTTTCTCAGACATACGATAAGAACGCTGTGTTGACTCAAATTTTGAGTTCATCCGTGATAAACTAGACCTCGAAAGGCTGATGACTATAAGCTTCGCGAATTGGTGCACAAAAACCTAATGGGTCAGAGATACTTGATTGTCATTGATGATATCTGGGACATAGAAACATGGGATAACCTGAAAGTATTTTTCCCCCATGATAACACTGGAAGTCGAATTCTGCTCACCAGTCGCCTAACTGAAGTTGCTAAGCATGCATGTTTAGATGGACTCATTCATCATTTAGGAGGTTTGAACAAAGAAAAAGGCTGGGAGCTGTTGTGTGAGAAGGTGTTCCACGGCAGTGAGTGCCCTAAAATGGTCCATTATACCTTGAATGAAAATAGTAGAAAATTGTAAAGGATTACCACTTGCGGTGGTTGTCATCGCAGGAGTTCTAGCAAGTGAAACATTGAGTGAAAAGTTTTGGGTGAAAATTGCTGAGCAGACTGGTTTGTACATTGCTGGTGAGCAGAATGGATGCATAAAAACATTAGCTTTAAGTTACAATCATCTTCCTCTTCACTTGAGAGAGTGTTTTCTTTATCTTGGTGGCTTCCCAGAAGACTACATGTATCAAGTAAGAGAATTGATATGGTTATGGGTGGCAGAGGGTTTGATTCAACAGGATGGAAATAGAAGGTTGGAGGATATTGCAGAGGATTACCTGATGGATCTAATTGACAGAAATCTTGTAATTGTAGACAGGTGGAAGTCAAATGGAGGTGTGAAAGGTTGTAAAGTGCATGATCTTATTAGGGAGCTATGCTTGAGAAAAGCCAGGGAAGAGCAATTCATCCTTCAAACAGAAATGCTAACAGGGTCCTCTGAGCTAAATAAGGTTAAGAACCCACCATATAGGCCAGAACGTATGTTCATAGATGAAGCGTTCGCTTTTCCATCAGCCCAAAACTGTCGATGTGTTTTGGGTTTTGGTAATATCTGTTTTGAGATTGCAAAGCATTTCCAATCCTGTTTGCTGCTTAGGGTGTTAAATCTAGAAAAGTGTGAATTGAAAGATTTACCCAAAGGCATGGAATTGCTAGTTCACTTGAGGTATCTTGCAATTAAGATTTCAGATAAGGTAGGTTTTCCCAGATTCAATATGCAAGTTATGGAACCTTCAAACCCTCATTTATATTACATATAGTGAAAGAATAGATTTACCCATTAACATATCAGATTTGGTAAATCTGAGGCATTTGAGGATGTATCCTAGTGTCTTTTATCTTCATTCCATTGAAAGACCAATGAAGAATTTACAAACTATTTCAGGGGTGAGGTTGGGAGATAATTTACAAAGTGTTTTCCCTACATTAAGAAACTTACATGTTTTATTTACTCAGAAGATCAAAATGACTTCAAATCTCTCACCTACCTTGAAAACCTCTATTTAACTACCTACATCAGAGTGGAGATTGTGTAAACTACCATGGAGTGAAATGTCAATAATAAGTCAGTCGTTACCTAATCTCCAGGTTCTCAAACTCAATCTGGATGCCTTTTCAGGAAGGTGGTGGAACACAGATGTGCTGGAGTTCCCCTGTCTCAGACAATTACAAGTTTATGAATGCTACTATCTTGAAGAGATACCCCTTGAAATTGGGGAGATACCAACGCTTGAGCTTATTCAAATTAAATACTGTAGGCGTTCTGTTGGGGAATCAGTAAGAAGAATTGAAGAAGAGCAACAGATAATTTAAACTACTATCTTTAAAGAATTGAAGAAGAGCTCAATTGATGATTTAGGTATAGAGTGAAGGCTGGAGGAGGAACAGAGGGTGACTACAACAGAAGAGGAAAGACTGAGTGTGTGTTGTAATTGGGTGGTGTTGTTGGTGCTGGATTTTGGATGGAAGGAAATAATGGCTGGGAGTGGGGACATCAGTCAATTTGGGACATGGAAATTCCATAGATCAATAAAACTACTGGAAATTTATCTCTCTATTAGTGTTCAAACTTGCTCTTTTTTTTTAGGTTTTATTAATGTACCGTCATTACATATTGGTTTTATGCATATATATAATTTTTATATTTAAGTTTTTTCATCTTTTTAATGACAATATATAAAATATATAGTATAGTTGTGTTATGAATGTCAATTACATTTTATACATATAATCATCAAACAATTTTAACTTAATTTACTTAATGATTCAACTTAATCATTTTTGTAATACCTCATGCGTTTTGGTTGTATGAATGGAAAAAAGACAGAGAAACAAATAATAAAAATAGAGATAGAGATAGCTAATCAGTTTGAGAGGTTAAACAAAAATTAAAAATAAATTTAAAAAAATGTAACGTTTTAGAGATGAAGATTCAGTTGGGAATGCTCAAGTTGTTACGTTTGTGTAAAATGATCATTTTACTCTTTTAGTTTAAAAATTTAAAATGATTATTAACCATAGAGTTGATTACACAAATACTACTTTTCGGGTCTAACTTTAGAAGTTACATGTTTGGATTACATGAAGCCCACCCATTGAAATATATTGGGTGGAGTTGACTTTAATTCGAGATATTACTAGAAATCATTGGATCCCACCCCCAATGTGTTTATTTAAAATTGCTATAATATAGCAACCCATCTAAATTCGTATCGTCATGCTTGAGTTACGGACCTTTATTAGGTGGAACGACTTTAATGGTGTATCATGGTAATAAGTGGTGACTTGAAACTCGAGCCCATGGCTTAAAAGATATGGTCATGAGCGATATTTCAAAGTTACACAATGGAGGGGGAGACCTCCACTCTTAAATGCTTTGAAGATTTGGAAGCAATTTTTTAAAACTTTTATATGCTTTTTATGCTTTTTACATATACATGTGTAACACTGCACGGGTGATGGCGTGGAATGGGCTGGGAAGCCCTTACACGCCAGTCCACCACACCATGGCCAGCGAAGAGCAGGGCGTGGGGCACATCTGAGGGAAATTTCCACCGGCATGGAGCAAATGGAGGGTCTAACGTGGACGGTTCTGATTTGTTAACAGTTCTTTTTTATTACAGTTTGAAAATGAGTCGTTACCCAACGGTAAAAAAAATCAATTAAATACTTAATTTAACTTGTGTATACAACATTTTGCTTATTTTTAAGCGCATACCTTTCCTTCTTCCACTTCTATTTTTCTAAAAATCTCAATATCTTAAACCGAACATGTATCCTAACAACCGTGAGTACAACCTAAACCACCCATATGGGCAAGGTGACTCCCCAAATCCTAGTCCCCCTCAAAACCGAAACCTACAATTTTCGGGCCATGCAAAAGACTTGCCATATGCGCAACTTATATCTGGTGGAATGTATTACGGATCCTACCCTCAACCTAATTTCCAAAGCTAAGCATCCATCCATCTCACTATCAGCTTCACAACATTCGCAACCTAAGTTTCCCGTTTTGACACCCGACTTTGTACTCGAAACCCAACCATAAGAAGTTGGTGAACGGTCGGTAAAAAGGTTAAAAAGAGAAGCCATAAAAAAAACCCGAGGAGGAGAAGAAAACGACCACAAGGGCCCTCAAAGATGGTTGAGGGGGAATAACTCGATGTGGTCAAGTCTTAGATATTCGTATCCGAAAACTCGGGGTTAGGTAAAATAAAAAAATGTTTTTTGGAGTAGAATAAACGCTATGTTTTACCAAGAGATGAAACGAGAGCCTTAACGTGAAAATGATAGTCTCTCGTCTAATTGGGGCGAAATAATCACCGACATAACGGCTATAACGTTGACTATCTCAAATGCAAGAATACAACAAAACGTGGTGAAAACGAAGCGGACTTATTGTCGAGAGTGCTTATACTATATCAAGGTAAAAACAATCATAACCCTTTCAAATTTATGCATTATTGGCAACTGACACGCCACTCGACCAAATGGCGAACGTACAAGTGTAGCCTTAGAAGGGCTAAATGGTCAAAGTACAAGTGTTTCCAATGCAGTGGTAGACAAAAGAATTTTGAAGTTGCCACCATCTAGAAAGTCTCATCATATAACTAAGCTTAAAGATGAGAATGTATCCATTAATTTGAAACCATATAGGTATCAAGCTCTCCAAAAAGATGTTATTGAAAAAAAATGACAGAAGAAGAGGAAGATAAAGGTGACCTTAGGCTCGTTCATTGTGTGTTTATGTATGTATGTAAGTGTTTTGGAAGTCCACCTATTGTTTATTTATAGAAATTGAGGCTTGAGGGAGTGGGGTGGGTTCAGTATTTTTAAGGTGGTTCAGCTATATAAAAGTGGGTTAGTGGGCTAATAGTAAGTCATGAAGCTATGTACCATGTGACCCATTAATATATTTTAGAAGTTTCTAACACATGTATTATGTATGGTCTAACTTTAAAAAAAATGTATGGTTATAGTGAGGTTCATTACTACTAAACAACTAGTATATGAGCCACACTTCGCGGCGGTGTCATAGGAGAATGGTGGTGAGGATGTATTTGTAATCCCGTATGTCGATGGATTAATATTAGACCATTTAGAATTTATTCTAAACGGCAATATAAATAAGCAAGCAACATTCAAGTAAACATGTCTAGAGTTAAAAGTTAGCTTTAATTATAATAGGTTGAATATAAAGAAAATTAAATTTGTTACATGGCGTACCGAAGAGTTAATATAGATGTTGCATACTTTAATCTAAACGGCATTACACGGTGACGTGGTGAGAGTTCAATCAACATCGCACACATGACAAAAGATAAACAAAACCAAAAAAGTTGTAACATCAACCAAAATAATATTTACATACGTTTAGTTCATTGTAGTTATGACTCGGCTCTGAACATCAAAACGTAATTGTTGGTGGTGAAATTCTAAGGATAATATTTACTTGCATTTTTGTTGTACATCTTTAGGATACCAAAGATGATGTTGAGTTCAGGATATAACTACATATTGTCTTGTGTGTACATCCTGAGGATGGGCTAACAGTTTACCTTATTTTTGTTTAAATGCAGGTATTAATTGGACGAGTATAATAACTGACTAAGTCTTACATGATTCTCGGGGACTCAGTTGGTGAACGTGGAGGACTCGCAAACGGCTAGTAGATTTAATTGATGATATCTTGGATATTTCGGGATGGAAGTTGTAATCTCTTACTATAAAATGGAGTGTGAGGAACGATCATAGGACACAATTCACTTGCTATTTTTCACTCTCTTGCTATTTACTCAGCTGCCACACATTTACACAACAATTATTGTAATCGTAGTCGATCGTTCACCACATTTTCAAAGTTGTACCAATTATATTTTTATTTAATAATAATAAAACAAATGCAGGGGCATTAGTCTCCTCCCGAGGTTTTGTGTCAGCGATCTATATGATTAAGGGCTTTCATCGTACATCGAGTGTTCTTATGTCGTCTGATTTCATTTTTAATAGCATAGTCAAGTTCTTTTATCCCAATTCCATCCTGAGGATACAACTGTATTTAATCTTGTTTTCTTTGACATCCTGATTCTAGTTGTCAATTTTATTTTTTAACATCCTGAACATAACCATTTTCAGAATACAACTGATTTTATATCTAACAAACGTCTTTAGCACTCTACCTCAAATTTCTGATTTGGAATACAGAGTTAATTTATTGTTGTTAATTTTTTACCAAAACAGTAACTACGCAAAAATACGTTGTAATTTGAAAAAATCATGATGATACATCGATATATCGTGCGAAAAAATCCACATCAAAATTTCATTAAAAATAACCACATTATTAATTGCATGTCATAACACAAGATTTTAACACTAATAAAATCTTAATATTATAAAAATAATATATCAAACCATCGATCCGAATAAGAACTGTATTTTTAGTTTTGGAAATGTTTAGTGGATTTAGAATAATGGTTAGACTTTTGATCAACAATTAAGAAATATAAGTTTATGGTTTGATTTAATAGTTGCTAACATGATTTAATATACCTTTAAAAAACATGATTTAATATAAGTTTTCAAAAAGTCTATTATGATATGTGAAATTTCATAGTCATTATCACCTAATTAACTTAGATTAATTTTCATTTAATTAATTTTTTTAATTTTCATATCGAAAAGATCACTTTGCCTTCTTACTAACTTCATTAAGTTATTATACCATATGCAAATTACTTAGATTTTGTTGGTATTCTTCTCAAATGCTTTATAATATAGTATATATATTTTGTACATGTAAATATGTTAACATTAAGTTTATTTTTTCAGTTTTATTATATGTAAATTGTTTAATTAAATTTTTGAAATTAGCTTTTTCTAACGTATCCCTATCATGTGACAAAGTAGTTAATTCTTTTAATCTTTATTGTGACATTGTAACTCTTAAATAATTTCCAACGAGTATACTTTGAAAAAACTACTTTATGCAATTTGTAGGCAACTTTTAGATTTGTTATCTCATAAAAGGTATTTAACCTTATTAATAATTTCTTTAACATCGAATGATGATTTACATAAATAGTAAGTGTAGGAAACTTTTAGAGCTTCTACGTTCATAGCAATGTACATTCAACAATTTCATTCAATATCACAAAAAATGTACAAGTTGCTTTGGGAATATGGGTAGTATTGGAAGAATTTTCATACATCTTAGGTGTGAAGCAAGGAACTCTTCATATGCAATCTTAAAAATCATAGGAAATTACTATTGTAGCCACCATAGCTCTTTATAATGTAGTATAGATAAAAGATCGTGAGAACAAGAAAAATTTAAACCGTTTTGTTTTTTTATCAATTTGTTATATATTATTAAAATTTCATTTCTTACATACAAATTTATATGTTATGTATATAAAAATCATTAAACTAATTTGTTTTAATTTTCACAAATTTCTATGTTATGTATATAAAAAACCATTAAATTAATTTGTTCATATGTTTTTTTTTTTAATTTTCAAACGATTACCTACACTTGATTTGTATATGTTTAGGTTATATAAATAAATGAAACTTGCTCATTTTGTTTTTGAATTTCATGATAGATGAATAAAAATTGGATTTTAATTATTTTAATATGTTTTAAAATTTAAAAACTGAATGATTTATTTTGTTATAACCTGAAACCCCCACATACATCTAAAAACTATATATCAATCAATCAATCAAATAGAGTTAATATATACAAAACAAAGTCGTGTTGTTTGGTTACCTACTCCCCTACTTAGAAAACAACAATAATAATAATCAAATAACAAATAAACAACACGACTAAATACATTTTGATTTGTTACATTATAGCGTTTTAAATATATAATCTAATTATTCTTTCAACTAACCAATGATCTTATTCATCATGTGCATAACTGAATACATCATAGCCATTAACAGGCCACCATCATGAGTATGTCTAATATGACTCAACCGACAACTCTAGAGTCATGAGTGAATACATACAGTGTTTTAAACATGGCGTCATCGATTGGTTTGGGTGAATTTTACCCTCCAACATAACTTAAGCCGAAGATGTCAGTTATAGAGAACTTCCAACAGACCAGTTTTGGTTTCTTGGTTGCAAAAGGATTGGTTCGTTTTGGTTTGCAGTTAGTTGATTCTTTGACATTGTTACAACTTTTTTGTACATTTTTCAGATCAACAATAGTTTGTTTAGGCCCAATTTTTTAAATTGTTTAGGTAAAACCGTTAATCATAGTTAATGTATTAAGTTGGGATTTTAATACGCCAAAAGAATGCTTTGCACATGGCAAAGGAATATGTAGTTCCTTCCGCTGCCGAATACATGGAACACAAAACTTAAAGAAACTCGAGATTGAATGTTAAAACTCAATCGGTCCTTTAATTCAGTTTTATAGATGTATGCAACCAAAACCGCACCAAAACACTTGGTTACAAAAAATTAACCCAGACCATTGGTTAACCATTTTCAGCATAAATCAATTTTCTACTCACGCTAGTTTTAAGTAACATAGTAATGAATGAGAGTTAATCCAGGGGTGAATTCACATTACAAAGTTTTTTACTTTATAGTCTTGGTTAGAGCATGTATAATGATTATTGTAATAAGTAAGAGGTCCATCTAACTAGACCTAGCCATTTGAGTCAAATAGTAACCAAGGAAAGTACAACAGCAAGTAGAACATCGTAAATCAATTTTCTGCTCACACTAGTTTTAAGTAACATGTCGCATTGTCTTTTGTATCTGGTTTGATCATCCATTGACCAGACAAACATATATCTTCAAAATGATTATCTGGTTTCACCTCTAAATAGCAATCCTGAAAATCAATAATGATTATATGAACTCTTCAAATAAAATAAGCAACCCCAAATCCATAACAATTAATAAGAAAAATGATGATCCATTTCAACAAGTACATCTCATCTTGTATAAGCTTTGATATAATATTGTAAAAAATTTATCTTTACACAATAAAACTAAAACAAACACCACTAAAACTCAGGAAAGAGAGAACAAAAACTATGTACAGACCGCGATTAATATCCAAATAATTTGCAGCAGCTCATTGTTTGATATTTGAAGTTTGTCTATGATGATCTTCTTGTTGACCATGTTGATCCAACCCATTTGCTTGCATATCTCCAAAGAAATGATGATGTATAAAAATCTTGAAACAATATTTCTAGTCAAAATAATCAGAATTATGAACAGTGATTAGATGTTCATCCTCCTCAATGCCTTTTATGGGATCTTGATCATACCATGTTACAGTTCCTGCAAAAAGTAGCACCAGATTATATCACGTGAAAGGGTACTTGTGAGGCATTGGTGCTTGTACATGGCAAGTAAAGTTTGTCGGCAGAATTATGATCAAGAAATAATTGTACTTTTGAAGTCAATAAAAAGTCAAAATTAGGATAAAAAAAGTCAAACTGTCCAGATTTAGAACGTGATGTTTAGCAAATAGTTTTGACCGTTTGTTATGTTACTTAGGTGGTTATAAAACGGTTATTTAACCGCCAATTGTAAGGAAAAAAACATAGATACCCATGTATTACCGACATTTGGTGTCTAAAAATACACAATATAGTATGTGTTTCTTTCTCTGTTTTACTGTAAACATCAAGAGGTTCTCTGCACAAGTGCAGAACCCTCGGAAGGCTCAAATTCTTGTTCATTTTATGATCCTAAAAATGTAATTGATCCTGGGTTACAAGGTTATCGTTATATCTAGCTCGCTTAGTCGACTCATAGAGTCAACTCATTAAGTCAAAAGTTTACTTTTAGAGACAGATAAGGCTGTCATACTGTCTCAATTCAAAGTTATTTTCAAGGGCAAAAAGGTACATTCAAGGAATCAGAATTTGATGATATTTAATTTCATAAGCATTTGGCTGCATCTAAATAATCTCTAATAAAGAGAAAAGAAAGGAATAATGTAAACCTAATAAACGGTTAAAAGGGCACATTTGTCATCCAAAATATTTTGACACTGCAACTTTCTAATGCTAATATACATATGTTTGTGTTTATAAATAATAAAACAAATAATAAAATACGAATATTTTAAATAGTGATATATAGACATATAAACATTAGTAAATCATAAACAAACTATCAGCTATTTAGATGTTATTTCATGGGACACAAGTATGTCTTAAATATGCAATATTTAACTACACATAATTTCAGGGAAAATTGGATTTTAATAATCCCACCTTTACGTTGTTGGCCAATAATAATCCACCTGAGTTTATTCTTCCCACCAATCCCACCTTTTAATTTTTTTTCTCATTGCACCCCCCGTTAACTCACACTAACGCCGTTAGCTGAAACTCACAATTATAGACGATCCTTCACCGGATTTGAAAGAGGGAATCGAGACGATGATATCGGTATGTTCACTTGCAGAAATGAGCATGGTTTGATGTGTTTTAGGTTTATGTTCTCGTCGGAGGGGATGACCAGAACCGATGATTAAACCATCAAACCATGCTTCTTTCTGCAATTGAACATACCAATATCATCGTCTCGATTCCCTTTTTCAAATCCGGTGAATAATTGCCTAGAATTGTGAGTTTCAGCTAACGACGTTAGTGTGAGTTAACGGGGTGCAATGAGAAAATACTTAATTAAGAATTGATTTAACTTATTTATGGCCAAGTTAAAAAAATACTTGTATTAATGTTTTTGTCATGGGAATAAACTTAGGTGGGATTATTACCATTCCATTTTTCCTAATTTCAGAAACAAATGTTTTTGTCAAATACTTGTATTAATGGCCAAATTAAAAAAATACTTAATTAAGAATTGATTTAACTTATTTATGGATAGAACATACCTGGTGCTGGGGATGGTTCTTCTCTTGTGGAATGAAGAACAATTGTTCCCGAAAGAACAGTGATGAATCCACATATTTCAGATGCTATATCACTAACGCTCTGACCTTTCCAATCCTGCATGCATAAATACAAATTATTCGCTCGATAATTTGTTGTTAGAAATCTGAAAGAAAGATCAGGAATATGTGAATTAGGAGATACCTTAAACATAATTACACTTGCAATGATTGTTAAAGAAGTGAACATCACATAATATATTGGGGATACAATTGCCGTGTTAAATGTATCCAAGGCCTGCAAATAGAGGTGTCATGGGAATCAGCATGAAGGGTAAAATGGCCATTTACCTTTTTTTTATCTAACACAAACTAAAGTGCAGAGTTACTTTCTGCCAAACCTAATTTAAATTTAATTTGTATTTTGAAATTTAACATTAATACTAATATATTATGCTTAACACGTTGTAAGCCCCCTCTTCCATCCGTACCCGCTAGCGGTAAACTCCACCGTAGCTGATGGATGGGATTAAGTAAAACATAGCTTGGGCTAGCCAGGTGGCCTTCAAAGGGGTTTAAATGCAAAAAAATCAGTGGAAGCTGGATTCAAACCGAAGACCTCTGCTAGTGAGACTCAACACTTACCACTCCGTCACCACTTTCGAAAATGGATAGCTCCATTTTATTAATTTTCCCACTTTACCTTTCAATTGCCCTAACCAATAAATGTTGCAAGTTCATTATTATGTGGCGTCATTTAACATGTTCATACTTAAGTGGCATATCTAAAGCTCAAAACTCGCATTGCCTATTATTTTCCAAAAATAAATAATAAAAAAAAAAGAAAAAAATGAAAGTTACCTTGTTAAGATAATTCAACTGTGTAATCACACACACCACAGCAACAGTAACAAAAACCCAAGTTTGAGGGTATGCGATCTGACTGATTCCCTCTAGAGTAAGCTTTATTGCAATGCCAATGGCCTTTATGCTTACAACCTACAAAATGACCAGTCAGCATCATAAGGCATAACATTTTTTAAAAAACTAAAAAGAAATAACTATGAATTTGTACGTTAAAGAACCCATTAGAGAACAGATCCCCAAGTACACTAATATGTTTGACTGTCCATAGCGAGGCTCAAAATGCATCACGAGAGCCGTTACTAGTGACAATGTAGCTGCTATGTATATTAGGAATGCTGTTGACAGAAATAAACCAGTAAGTATTGATAACTAGATATGGTTATATTAGTTTTAAGGGTGTTTGGATCAAGTTATTCTCATTCTAATTATCTATTATTCGACGCAAATAATAACTTTTAGTTGCTTATTTGACTACCATTTTTACTCATTTTAAATATCCTTTTCGGTCATTTCATCCAATAGAATTAGCACCCCCACATAATAATCTTAATAATAATAATACAGAATATTAAGCCAACCTGGTTCAATTGCAAGATTCCATATTTCTTCTACAGAAGCTGGTGTAGACTCCGCAGGCGCGTGAATCACAACAACAACTGACCCAACTATGCATGAAACACATCCCAAAACACCCATCTGCTTCAGCCGTTCTTTTAACAAAAAGTGCGCCAAAACAGCACTGTTCAAATGTTGTAATTCATATGGATGTTTAATAAATAATAACCTTAAGTATAAAATCACATATTAAACTATTTCCAACAAAATAAAAATGTTAATTCAGATTTGAATGTATTACCTAACGATTATACTCAATGCACCAAGTGGAGTTACAAGGACAGCAGGAGCATAAGCATATGCAACAAAATTGGCAGCCTCTCCAACAATCACTATATATGTAATCAAAATTCAACATAAATTAAACACAGCTCGTTAGTCGTTATTTCTTATTTATTTATTATTACTTTTTGCGACAAATGTTTATGCTTGTGTGCCAGTGAGATTGACTTCTTTTGGTTAGAGGTGGCAAGATAGGCAGGTAGGGTAATGATCAAACATGTGTACCGGTCAAGTTGAGTTGAGGTTTAATAGTACGGAAACGAGCCTCGAGGCGTTTTCCCTTCGCCTCACGAGGCGTAAGCCCGAGGCGGAATTAAAAAATAAATTAAAAAATTATATATCTTATAAAAAATAAAACACTAACTAATTTCATCATCAAATTCATCAAAAAACATCAAAAACACACATAAAAGAAGACACGAAATGTCACAAAAAGTCTAAAACATCAAAAGCATACCTCAAAACCCCTGAGGCGCGCCTGAGGCGCACCTTTTCTTACCGCCTCAGGCCTGTGAGGCGCACCTAAAACAAATAACCCATGAGGCGACGCCTCAGACTCGTTTTTGTCCCGAATCGCCTTGAGGCGCGCCTCAACCGTTTTTTAAAACCGTATACACTACTTTGGCCAATTTTTTCAATAAACGTTTATAATTATTGCCTTGATTATAGTTACAAAAACAATGTAACTACAACCATAGTTTAAATATTTTAACAAAATGATCTAGGAGATTGGATGCATAAAAAATAGACTTTAGGTGAGTGTCAAGTTCCAACCCATTTGACCCACTCCACCTTTAGCAAACCTTATTCAGATTGGCCCTATTAAGATAAAGACAACCCAAGTCGACCCATTACCATATCTAATACTTTTGGTTATTGGTAACTTACTTGTAATCATGCCTGCCCACCAAAGTGGTTCTTGTAGGTAAGTATACCCGCCATGTCCTAATAGAAAGAAAGAAGATTATTACATGTTACATCAAATTGATAAGACAGGGCGACAGGCAGGTGTTGGATACATAACCTGGTTCAGAATTCAGATTTTAAATATAAATATATGCTTGGTTTAAAAAAGCGTGAGGCGCTCCGAGGCGTTTTGGGTCCGAAATCCGAAGCGTGGGGCTTAAAGCGCGAGGCGAGAGCTTCACATATAGTATTAAAAAAATTATAAAAAAAATATTTATATATGTCAATATGACATTTTCTATATGTTAATCAATCATAAGCACAAAAACATGATTATAAAACACCCTTGAACACTTAAAAAGCATATTCAAAACATACAAACGACGAGGCACTACTGTAGTGGGCCAAATAAAGCAGTTTAAAAGGGTTTTTTTGGCAGAGATCGCTACTGTAGCGCGCACCTCAAGCGCTCGTAGTCCAGCGCTTTTTGGCAAAAAAAGCGTTTTTCTAAACGCCTCGCGCCTCAAACGCTTAAAGCGCGCCCCAGGTGCGCTTTTTTTAACCAAGAATATATGTAGTTATGGCATCTTATCAACTCTCTATCTGTAATTGACTGCAAGTGCTTTCATCTTGATAAAATGGAAATCTGAACGGTAGACTCAAATCTTTTTCTTTAACATTCAATACCAAGCAAAGCAATAAAAATGATGAAATATCTTAGTAGAACCACAAGAAGTAACAATACCCTCATCTTAGTAAGATTAAAGGACCCCTACTTCTATCCACAAACCAAACCCACAAAACAAATCTAACAATAATAATAATCAAGATTTAGCCCAAACTTACCTGCACCATAACCAGTGGCAGCAGCAGCTCGCCTAAGCCCTTTCTTCTTCAATATAAAACTCGTTCCAATAAACCCACTTGACAACACAGCTAATATCAACCCTGTTGTGTTATCAGACACACCCATCTCCTTTATTTTCTTCAATCCAAATTTCCCATCGATTTTAACAAATTTCCCGCCAATTCGAAATGGGTATTATATCATATATGTAATAAATAATAAGACAAACCAAATTGGTTTGAATTAAAATCAAGAAAGATGAATTTTATAAAAAGAACAAATTTGATTGATTGATTGAGGGTGAGGGGTGAGTGTGAAGTCTACGAATGTGGGTCAGAGACTTGGAGAGAGGATATTCGGGTAAAGCTTTCGGGTGGACCCATATAGCTACATGATAGGAAGGTAGATGAGATGAGATCCAGCTCATTATTGTGTACCACCTATTGGATTGGATCTTGTTTCCTCACATGATGATGAATAACATTATGTTTAGTTTCATGATCTACCTTTTCTTTGGGTTAATTGCACTTTGATGAACTCTTTTATGACTACTTATTTGTAAATCTTATAAGCATTTCTTTTTATTTTTTGAGTTTTACTGGGTTAAAAACGGGTGATATACATGTGTTGAATTAATAAAATATTAAATAGTTGGTATTGAATAATATGGATGAGAAATTTTGAACCGAATTGCTACCGACGAAATCTATATGGTACGTGTGAGAAACCGTCACCAAATTAGGTTAACAACAACTTTAATGTGATTTTGCTACTAACTTGATGTCATAATTGAGCCTAATATGTGTTAGCATAGCTTGATGAAGGTAAACTTCGTATATCTAATAGGAATTGCAAAGCAAAACTCTAGATGTACCTTGCTATTTATTGAAACTTTCAAGACTGGATAAGCATTGGTGATCTAGTACTTGTCCAAATATGGAAATTATGTTTAACAATACTTAAAATATATCGTTAAGAATCATTAGCACTGAATTAAATATAAAAATGCCAAAATTTTACTTACATAAAAACTTTAGTTACAAAAACCGACTAAATGTTACATAAACATATTTAGCAAATTAAAGACAATTGATGTTGTTGTTGTCTTTG
The DNA here is from genome assembly GCA_030844895.1 of Ambrosia x helenae. Taxonomy (NCBI): domain Eukaryota; kingdom Viridiplantae; phylum Streptophyta; class Magnoliopsida; order Asterales; family Asteraceae; genus Ambrosia; species Ambrosia x helenae. The sequence continues at coordinate 41,470,808 of CM061223.1, forward strand.
TTACCCCCCCCCCCCTATATCTCTCTCTCTCTTTTTCTCTCTTTCGTAAATACCCCCCCCCCCCACCACACACACCCACACACACAAACACAAACACATTCAATTAAGCTTTCAATCTTGCAAGCAATAACATCGCCTAAGGTAAAATCAAAACCTTAATCTTTGTTTATTCATATAATTCATCGAACTCATATTTAGCTAATCTAAATATGTTTTTTAACATCTAAATACATTCATCAAAGAATCCAAATTGTGTTAGAGCAACCTTCAGTTCTTTGTTTTTCTGATCCAAATACATGTATAAACCCTAAAGTTTATAACTTTATGGTAATAAGATGTTACAAATATGATTGATTAGTTATTTAGTTGTTTATATGATTAATATATATGCAAGAACATTAACAAAACTCGTTTTACATGCAAACTTTCGTCCCTTAGGTTTAGAGGGTGTTTGGGATTGAGTTTGAAAACAACTTATTGACTTATTGGCTTTTCCAAAAAGCCAATAAGTCAATAAGTTGTTTGTGTAACCCAAAAGCACTTTCTGTTTTGACTTTTAGCTTTTGGCTTTTAAGGGTGGAAAAGCTGTTTTTGAAAAGTTAGAAATCCTGGCTTTTGGCTTTTGACTTTTAGAAAAAAATTACAAATATACTACCCATACAACCAATATTCACAATAAGTTAAGCGAAACACTTAAAAAAACAACAATTTATTGACTTTTTGACGTTTCTCATCCCAAAAGCTAATCCAAACACTTTTTTTTTTAAACTCCTTTTCAAAAAGTCATAAACCAATAAGCACTTTTGACCAAAAGCACTTTTGCATCTCCAAACTCAATCCCAAACACCCTCTTAGTTAGTTTTGTTAGTCCCATCCAAAAAAGTGTTTTTTTTTAACTAAACACCTAACGTTTGGATTTTTGGTACTATTTTCGTCAATTTTACTAACTCCATTTGTTCATTCTGTCAAATACATGTGATTTGACCAAAATATCCTTTCGATAAAAAAACAAAAATATTAATATAAAGATGATCATCACCATCTCTGAAAAATCACTGTTGCCCCCTCGTCAACAACCAAAGACTGTAAATAACAACTAAAATCCTAAATCGAAATCCTTTAAAAAAACCCTAAATTGAAACCCTAAGTTGATATAGAGGGTGCAAGGATGGTGTGTGACGGTGGTCAGAAGCTATGGGGTGGCGGTTGTAGAGAGTTAGAGATGACTGTGGTCGTCTCCTGTTGAGATGCAGCGATAAGGGGTGGGATTTGGGGTTGAAATGAAGACGAGAAAGGGGGAATGAAGGGTTTAGTGGGCACAAGCCCTTTCAACGTCACTGTGTTCCTGAGTTAACTTCACGAGGGGAAAGAAATGAAACAAAAAATTGATTGTGTTCCCGAGTTTCACTTAAGGAGGGAAAAGAAAGGAAAACAAAACATGGTGTGTTCCCGAGTTTCATTTAAGGAGGGAAAAGAAAGGAAATGGAAGGAAAACTAGGCAAAATCTTTAAGTTTAGTTTTCCTTCCGATTTGGAAGGAAACGGAAGGAAAGGATATTTATCCTTTCCCTTCCTTTCCTTCGATTCTTTTCCTTTCCTTTCCCTCTTTAAGTTAACTCGGGAACACAACGTAAGGGCACAAGCCCTTTCAACGTCAAGGAGTGTATTTTTGTTGACCCTAGGATTCGAACCATGTACCTCTCCCATGCGAGAACCTCCCTAAGAAGTAAACACTCTCACCTCTCCCCAACTGAGCTGGGGTCATTGCCATAAGCCATTCAAAATTAATTTACAAAATCAAAGGTCAAACCTAACTTCATATCAGAAACTTTAGGCAGTCTCACGGAGGTATTAAGTATTAACTCACTCAATATATGTCCTAACGACCTACTCTTTATACAAAACACACACCGTCCTTGAATTTTACAGCTGGCCATGCGTGATTCGACTGAACGTACAATTTTTTTTAACGTTTTTTTGCATAACTATAGCTGAAAAATCGTTGTTACTAGCTTACAATGTTCCATGATTTTAATAATCGCTATACACACTGAAAAATTAAAATAAATTTGAGCAAAAACATGTAGGAACATGTCATAATATAATTTATTTTAACCGTCTGGTTAGTCAATAAAATTTGTGAACTTAGCATTAAAGCTAACCCAATAAATTACTTGTTGATCTTATTTGTACTAGTAGGAACCCGCGCATTGCAGCGGAGTGCACGTTGTTTAGCTGTTGCATTTGGTTAATCGTCTCGCTATTGGTTTTTGGTAGATTTGAAGCACCGCCAAAATAGTGAGGAAAGTAAAGTGACAATTTATGTCGTTTGGTTGGAGTACCTAACTAATAATATGCTACATGCAAGGCCTATGTATGTTTTTGGTACAAAATTTGTTTATGCGGACGAGATATTGTAGTGTGAACCCGTGCGTTGCAGGGAATCGACAATTTACAGTGGTGGGGTCATTGATGTTCTTTTGGTGAGCATAATATAACCTGACAATCCTTAAACACCCTAATATATTTGTATATTACGAAAGTTGTAAGAACAAAAAACATCAATTACGTAGACATAAAGACATTCCCTACTTGTTAAACAACCAAAATCATTAAGGTGCTGTTTGTTTTTTCTGCATGAAAAGGTCTGCAGTCTGTGGACCATATCTGTAGACATCTGTAAGAGAAGAGGTGGACCAAAGGTCTGCAGTCTGCAAAAAGAAGACTGTTTGTTTATTAATGTCTGCAAGCTGCTGAAATTTAAATAAACTGATTTTTTACAATAGTCTGGTGGTAGACGGTGGTGGTGGTGGATGGTGGTGGTGGTGGACAATGGTGGTAGTGGTGGACGGTGGTAGGTGGTGGTGGACCGTGGTGGTGGTAGACGATGGTGGTGGTGGTGGTGGGTGGTGGTGGACGGTGGTGGTGGTGGACCACGGTGGTGGTGGACGGTGGTGGTGGTGGTGGAGCGTGGTGGTGGTAGATGATGGTGGTGGTGGACCGTGGTGGTGGACCGTGGTGGTGGTGGTGGGTGGTGGTGATGGTGGACGGTGATGGTGATGGTCGGTGGTGGTAGACGGTGGTGGTGGGATGGTGGTGGGTGGTGGTGGGACCGTGGTGGTGGTAGACGATGGTGGTGGTGGTGGGTGGTGGTGGATGGTGGTGGTGGTGGGTGGTGGTGGATGGTGGTGGTGGTGGGTAGTGGTGATGGTGGACGGTGGTGGTGGTGGGTGGTGGTGGACGGTGGTGGTGGTGGACGGTGGTAGATGGTAGTGGACTGTGGTGGTGGTGGTGGACCGTGGTTGGTGGTGGTGGTGGATCGTGGTGGTGGTGGTGGTGGTGGGTGAGGAGAAGAGAAGTGGAGAAGACCTTAGAAGACTTTGGAACAAGTCTACACCAAGAAGAGGTCAGAAAGACCTTTTTGAGTGAAAGGTCTTCCAAAAACCAAACAATCTGCAGACCCCAAACGTCTGCGCGCGTCTGCGTGGTGCAGACAAAAGAGGTCAGAAGTGCTTCTGAGCAAAAAACAAACAACACCTAACTAATTGTCAATGCATCCGACAAAAGTTAAACAACCAAAATCATTACAACAAAAGTTAAGCTATGGACGATCATTTACTTGTTTGTTATTAAAGCCTTTTTATCATATTGAGCATAAATTCTCTTTTGAGCCTTTGTGCATCATCATTTAATTTTAAAGCCTTTTTAACAACTCTCATGAATAGCAAAGCTTCATCATGGAAGTCAGTTTCTAACAACACATATGACATTGTTAATCTGTGAAAACCTTAAGTCACCAATATTAAACATGAAAGATTGGATCTATCACTCGGATTTATGGAAAATAACCCCTTCTGTTCTAACCTCTCTAGTAGAAATATCGTAGTACCAACTTCTAAAATTTTGCAGGCATGGAGAGGTTATTTGGGAATCTTAATCCTTCTCACAACTTTTTCCGGTAGTTGTACTACAGGTCTGAACAGAGGTGGTCGTTGTTTTGTTGCTAGACTTAGGTCTGTAGGAACGCGATTAGAAACGGAGAGGGTCGAGGGAAACATGTTTGGGTCGTGAGTTTTTGGGTCTTTAAACAAATGTGTTTTGATAGGTTTCAATTTAAACATGAAAACCTCAAGTCACCAATATTAAACATGAAAGATTGGATCTAGCTATCACTCGGATTTTTGGAAGATAATCCCTTTCTATTTTAACAACTCCAGTACAAACATCATAGTATCAACTTCTAAAATTTTGCAGGCATGGAGAGGGTTACCTGGGAATCTTAATCCTTCTCAAAACTTTTGCCAGTAGTTGTGTTACAAGTCGGAACAAAGGTGGTCGTGGTTTTGTTGTTGGACTTAGGTCTGCAGGAACGTGGTTAGAAACAGAGAAGGTCTAGGGAAACATGTTTGGGTCGTGGGTTTTTGGTTCTTTAAACAGATGTGATCTGATCGGTTTTACTTTAACTGCTTTGATGATGATTGAATCACATAGAATGGGTTGAATTGAGTGGTTAGTTACAAGTTAACGATTGGCCGGCCATTTCCTTTTTCCAGGCCGGTTCCCTTTTCTTTGACGATGTGCAAATAGATGGGGAGAAGATATATGACATGTTTCTTTTCTTGTCTTATTCACATTTTATTATTATTACTATTATTATTATTATTATTATTATTATTATTATTATTATTATTATTATTATTATTATTATTATTATATGTTTATTCATTTGGTTGTGTAAAATATCATATAAATTCTTATTTTTTTTTGTCTTTTTGTACATTTAATTAATAGAATAGTTATTTAACTATTGTAGTAAATTTGTCTTGTCAATTTAATAAAATTACAATTTTGCTCATATAGATAAATATAAAATGACTATTTTACCCGTCCAACACCCATTATATAGTAGTATAGATATAGATAACTGTTATCTTCGCCAAAAGTAACCCTAATTAACATGTAATGATGTGAAAACCCTAAACTACCTTGTTAAAATTTATTAGTCATCAATTACATAACTTAATTTATATTTTTCCATTGGACATTAATTTAAATCCTTCCTAATCACTAACATGTAACACAATGCTTATCTATTAAAAAAGGGATATGAACTAACCTGATAACGTAAGACATTCGGTTTTGAAATTATCTAAATCTCGAAGTTGGTACTATGCGACCTGCACAATTTTGGGACTTTTAACGGTACTGTACCATACTGAAACCAACAAAATATATATTGTACAGTATTTAGTTTGATTTTAGCTAATTTTGGTATCAATGCTATGAAGTACCGGTCTAATCGCTATTGAATATTTAGGCATCATAAAATGATAATTTAAAACTTTAAGATACAACTTGTATTTAGGCCCGCATTTTATAGCCGGACTATTAAACCAAACAAAAAGTAGACGTAAAAACGTTGCACCGCGCACGTCTGTTGCAGCTTTCTAATGCCCAAAAATTAGACAGAAACGTAAAATATATAATGGAATAACTAAGTTGACGTAGCACCCGCGTGTTGCGGCAGGGCCATTAAACTGGAAAAATAGATGTGAAAACGTTGAAACGTTGAAACACTGACACACTTGCAATGTTTTAACTTGCAAAATTTAGACCGGAACCTTAAACGACCTTTTGTAGAAAGATGAAAAGTATAACGGAACAAAGTTGTGATGTAGAATTGTGACACATGGTTTAAATGGTTACCAGTTTAAAACATTTATAAAACTCTTAAGTACAGGTTGATAATCTGAAGTCGTTTTTAGTTTTTTAGATGTGTTTTTTATGAGTAATATTTTTGTTAGCAAACTTGGTTACACTTTTGGGTTTGCGACAGGGCCGTCCCCGAGAATGATAAATTACTTTTGGGCCTTGGGCGAGACCAAAAATTTGGGCCCTCTATCTATAATATAAACTCATCAATTATATATATAAAAAAATCACGATACGATGATAATTGTTATAAAATAAACAAAACAAAAGCAATGTAGCAAAATGATCAAATTTACTTACTTAAGCGAATTGTGAGGATCTCCTTACGTTTTTTGAAGCAAAGCATAATTTCTAGAAAACAATATTCAAACACACAAATTTCAATATCAGTAACAATAATTATAAATATAAATCACACATCAAAGGCTAATGCCTAATTAACAAACAAACATCAAACTATCAAAGGCGTATGCCTAATTCACACAAATTCACAAAGTCACAAAGTCAAAAATATGCAACAAACATCAAAGGCTAATAAGTAATTCATTAATTCTAGTTTCTAAATTTTAAACAACTAAAACAAGAATTCAAATTCCAAACCCTAGGTTGATTTTGTGAAATAAGAATACAAAATTAATCATCAAAACAAGTTAACTAAAAAAGAATGCAAATTGCAAAGTGCAAACCTTATGATTTTGATGTAGTTGTTGAACATCCAACCCAAGAAGGCAAGAATTAAGAAGAATCAGACAATCAGTTGAGATGAAAGGCCACAGAAAGCTGCTGCCTGTTGTCGAGAACGAAGAAGAGAGCAGCTTGATCGTCCTTGCTGGTTGTCGATGGCTGGAAGGCAGAAGGCTGCTGAGTGTTGCTGCTGTCGAAAAGGAAGCTGAAAGCTGTCGTCCTTTGCTTTTTTTTTTTTACCACTCAATTTTAGTTTAGGTTATTTTGATTGGGTTTAAAATCTGGAATTTGGGCCCCTTTAAAAAGGGCTTCTATATATACAGTTAAAAACAAAAGTTCGGGCCCCTTATAAATTTGGGCCTTGGGCCGTCGCCCGGCCGCCCAGGCCCAAAACCGCCCCTGGTTTGCGATATAAACATGCACATCATTCTTATCTTGTACCCCTTAATAAACAAGTCACATCCTATCATTCTATATAGACTTAATTACAAGTTTTGTCCTTTAACTTTGTACCAGATTGCAAGGCATGACCTTTAACTTTACAATTGATTGGTTTTGTCCTTTATGTATTAAAATCTTGCACGTTATGTCCTTTGTTGCTAACCCAGTTAATTTTTTTCGTTAAGTGGAGGGTAAAATTGTCTTTTTACCCATTTATTTAGAAAAACATTTTAAAATTAAAAAAAAAAGAATTATATATATATTAATCTATCTCTCTCTCTCATTCATTTATCACCACCACCACCTACCTCCATCCCCACACCACCACCACCATCACCTTCATTCACCACCTGCCACCGCCTCCGGCGGAGCTCCGGCCGAGCAGACCACAACACCACCACACCCACACCCTTCCGGTGGACAGAGAGAGAAAGCGTGGGAGAGAGAGATTCGACAGAGAGAGAGAACGACAGAGAGAGAAAACGAGATGATGAACAGAGACGAGGAACAAAGACAAGGGTGGTTCGTTGGGGGTGCTCTTGGGATGATGAACAGAGACGAACAGATCTGAATGGTGGGTCGACGAACAGATTTGAAAGACGAGGGTGGTTTGGGATCTGAATGGTGGATTGATGATGATGAAACAGACGGGCGGTGGTCGACGGTGGTTTGTTGGAGGTGACGGTGATGGTGGGGTTGGTGGGGGTCAGGCAGGCGGGAGTGGTTCGTGGCGGGGTAGGGGGCGGAGGACGGGTTGGTTGAATTGTTGTTATTTATTGCTATTGCTTGCTGATTTTGTTATTCAGTTGTCATATTTTGTTATCAAGTCATGCTGTCATTGAGTTTTGAGCTTTTGAATAAGTTATGATGAGTGATTTAGATTTCATAAATTAGGGATTTTAACTGAGAATTGTATTGTCATAAGCACTTTTGCCTCAAGGATTTAGGTGACAAAATTGCAGCATTTAGGTGACAAAATTGCAGCATTTGGGTTCGTGGTGGTCAATTGGTGGCCAGGCAGGCGGTGATGGTGGCCAGGCAGGCGGTGGTGGTGGTCAGGCAGGCGGTGGTGGTCGGCGGTAGGTGGTGATGGTAGGTTATGGTGTTGGCAGGTATTAAGAGTAAAAAGACAATTTTACCCTCCACTTAACGAAAAAAATTAACTGGGTTAGCAACAAAGGACATAACGTACAAGATTTTAATACATAAGACCAAGGGGTATGGGAACGGTAAGGTGCATCGGTGGGTGAGGTGGACACCCTTGCCGACGGGGAACACCGCCCCTCCGATGTGTGCTCGGCAAAAACGGTAAAATCCCACCGATGGTGCCGTCCCACTTCCCAATGCCTCATTTAAATTTTTGAACGTTGGACTATACCGTTGAACAATTAAAAAAAAATAAAAAAAAATAACTTTTTTACTACTATTTAAATACCCAAACCCCACATTTTACCCCACACTTTTTATACCAACTCCAATCTTTTATAAAAAATTTTATAAAAATCTTCATGGATCCAAGGCGTCCTTTCTTCCCTAACACACCCGGTAACCCCTCAAACCAACCCCCGTTCGGATTTCCTAACACACCCGGTACTCCCGCGACTCAACCACTATCTTTTGGCGCGTTTAACACCCCTTTGAATCCATGGCAATTTCAACAACAACCATGGCAAATGCATCCACCTCAAATGCAACCACCTCAATGGCAACCAATACCCGAAACACAAACACAACACGAGCACGATTTTGTTTCTTTGGCCTCGCACGATGATCACATACCCGAAACCCAACCGGCCCCAAGCAAAAAAACCGTCAAAAAAGGGAAAAAAACGGGCCAAAGATGACGGTCCTAGTACCAAGGCTGATTCCATTCCTTGGAATCCCATTGAGTTGGAGGCGCTAGCACAAGCTTGGGTTATCGCTTCTACAGACCCAATACTAGGTAAATTTTATATTTTTTTTATAAACGTTTCGTATATATATATATATATATATATTTTTTTTTTAAATTTCGTTTTTAATATTTTATAAAAAACTAACTTTTTTTTACATAATTGTAGCAACAAATCGGAAAAGAGACGGGTTTTGGAACCAAGTTGTTAAGGAATTTTTCAAGTTGTTACAACGTGAAGAATACCGTCGGGTTCACTCCGTGAGTACCAAGTGTCAGGACTTGATGACAAAATGTCAAGCTTTTGGGGGTTTTTATCAAAGAGCTTGGAATAATCGTACGTCCGGGCAAAGTGATGAGAATGTGTTGAAGGTTGCTCTTGAAGCATACACCAAAAAGCACGGGGCGTTTGGGTACATGAAAGCGTATGAGATTTTGGTGAAGTGTGAAAAGTTCAAACCGGTGCCTAATGAGGTGGAACAAGCGAAAAGGTCTAAAACGAGCGCAACGGGGAGTTATAGTGGTGGTGGGTCGGATGCTCGTTGTACTATCAATATAAACGACGACCCGGAGTTTGAAGACGAGGCTCCACCAAGTGAGAGTGAGAGGCCGATTGGTAGGGACCGCGCCAAGAAAGCGGCGGCCTCAAAAGGCAAGGGTGTTGATACCGGCCACGCATCGAGAGATAAGGCGGTGGAACTAATTGAAGAGTTGCTAAAAAAACTTTAACGATTTTAAACAAGAGCAAACGGAGAGGTACTTGGAAAGAAAGAAGGAGAAGGAAGAAGCGGCGGCGAGGGATTTGGCGAGGCTAGAGATGGAAAGGAAGGAGAAAGAAGACGTCGCGGCGAGAGACTTGGCGAGGATAGAGTTGGAAAGGGACCGCCTCAAAATGGAAATGTCGAGACAGGAAACAACCGAATTCGCCTTGATGAGAGAACCTCTCGATAGCCTTGATGAAACGGAACGTGCGGCGGCGGCGAAAATAAAAGACAAAATCGCCAAAAAATGGCTTGGAGGAGCGTTTGGAGGAGCGTTTAATTGATAGTTTTTTTTATTTATTTCCGGGTTTTTATTGTATTTTCGTTTTTTTTTAATTTCTATGTAATTTATTTTATGTTTAATGAAAAAATATTTTAATGAAAATCTAATTTATAAAATAAATAAAAATGAAATTAATAAAAAAGGGAAGGGGGAAGGGGGAACCATTTCCCTTGTTTGGGGGAGAGGAAGGGGGAAATGACGTGACGCTTACGTGGACAAGGGGGAAGGAAGGGGGAAGGGTGACCACACCCATAACCTAAAGGACAAAATCAATCAATTTTAAAATTAAAGGTCATGCCTTGTTATCTGGTACAAAGTTAAATGACAAAACTTGGCCATGCCTTTTTAAATAGAAAGATCAAAGAATAGTTCATGGCATCTTCGTAATATTCATAATTTCAAGTGGCGTTTTAGTCTTTTGGCCATGAGGTCATCTCATCTCACCATGCCTTTTCTCCTCACAACATCGTTCATTATCTCTTCCTTCTCATGCCCTAACCCGTTTTAGAGAGAGAGAGAGGGAGAAGGGTTGAGTGGGTGATGAGGGAGGTCATGGTCAACGGCGACAATGGTAGTGTATGGAGTGGTTGTGCCTATGGGTTGTGGACGAAGGAAGCTATGGTGTTGGTGATGGTTGTTGGTCATGGCGATGGTTGTTCCCGACCACCTTGAGACATGGTCAAAGCTCCGGTAGGGGATAAACAAGTCCGAATGGTCCGACACCGACTGGGTTACAGATCTATTCCGACGATATGAAGCCGTGATGATGCGTGGCTATGTGATGGTGTGTACCTGAATGGGGGGTTTTGTATGATAACAGTTTGAAGAACACTACCAGAGGTGTTGATGATTCCATATGTTCACAACGTTCTTGGTATGCTAACGAATTTTTCTTGATAGTGTTTAGGTTAGTTTTCCTCTTTAGGTTGGTATTAACTTTTAATTGGCATGCTTAGGCGGTGGTACAAGCGCCAATTTTCATTCCATAAACATGTATATAGGAACTCTGTTCTTCTGCATACCTTCTAGAGCCAGTCAACCGTCTCCGTCAATCCAAGCATCCCCACCATTACCCTCGTCCACCACTGGTCTTTTACTTTTATCCAATAATCGTTAGTAATAATCATGAAATTGAATTGATTTTTGAGGGTTTATAAATAATAATGGTTGTTGTTTAGGGATATCACTTGGAACGAGTAACAGTGCGGGAATTTCAGAGATGGCTAGCACGACCAAATGATAAAATAACACAATTTTCGGTTCTGAACAATATTTAGTCCAAGATTGCATCCTTCCGTATTGTGTTCTCATTTATGTAGCCAGGAGTAATATCACGGCGTTGCTATGGCTGTGGACGATGTTTTCCAGTTTGCCCAAATGATAAAATAAGTTAGTCGGTTTCTTCTTGGTTTTTCCCATTATTTGTTCACGCATGTGTGGCGTTTGGTAGATGCATTTTCCTATTATGAGATGCTGCTATAACATCTACGCCTCTTGAAAGGATGCCATTGACGTTGTTGAGCTTCTTACAATTAATGGAAGGTACTCTTTCTAATTCATTTTATGGGCTTACTTTGTTTTTATCTCTCTCCGTGTGATTTTGTTCCGTTTAGATACCGGAACATAAAGCTCACTTTTAAAATAATTTTGGCTGCAAATAGTGATGTTAAGGCACGTTGTTTTTCTTTACTTGCAAATGGTGATGTTATTTGTGATTATAATTTATGGAATGGGATTTTTCATTTGTTTTTGGTAGTCATGCAATGGTGTTGCTTAGTGTTTGTTTTGGATTGTTTTTGGATAAAGTGGATCGAAATGGAAGCTACATAGGAGTTTCCCGTCCGTAATTGGTTCAGGCCGGAAGGAATCTAAAGAGTTGCTGAGTGATTTCATGTGTGGCGTGACAACACTGGTAGCACGATGATACTCCAGTATTACGTGAGTGATTTCAATTTGTTGGCCGTTCAAAAAAAAAAATCATTATTCAACCACTTATTGGGTTCTTTAACTAGGGTGTTTATTGGTTCGAATATTGGCTTATTCGGTTTTATTGTTTTTGCTCTAACTGAAAAAACGGATTGATCTGGTTTTAAAACCGTGTCTAACATAACCGAATTTAATCGGTTAAACCTATTAATTTGGTTTACTCGGTTTGTTTGTCCATTTAAACCGGCTATTGCTAAGTCTATTCGACTGAATTCATTCGATTATCCGAATAAGCAAGATTTATGAAACTAGTAACTAAATCGAAAACCAAACTCACAATTCGAGTCACTTTTTTCCGGTTATGAATACAATTCGGTTTCAGGTTTTTTTCTTTCCACACCCCTATTTTTAACTAGACAATTTAGGGAATCAATTAAGCAAGAGTACAACTAAAAGCTTTTTTTGGCAGCAAGATATTTTATTCATTACTAAAAAATATTTACAATGCACGTACCAGCAAGTTGCTAGACGCCTACATTACATCACCCAAAACATTGCTAATTCTAATATTTCAAAAACTAAATGTCACCCAACTCTCCCAATTTACCTTTTACCTCATGCTACTTACCTCCATGCTTCCACCACAAAAAAGGAGACGGTCTGAACTTCCCCCAAACACTCGTTACATGTCTAGCCTCTTCTGTGTAAATCAGTGGCGGATTTAGAAATTAATTTAGTAGTAACGTTTTTCATTTTCTTCATTTTAGTAGTAACGTTTTCCAAATATCGTAAAAAAAACACAAATTTTCCACTAATTTTCTACTACGCGCGCGAAGTTGAGAAGCAACGGACTCGGCACTTAAATTCAAGCTAAGTCCGCCCCTAATGTAAATACTACTTCATTACGTGCTTTCCACATTTCTCAACACCCCACCAAAACAATCCCTTGTATTGTACGAGTCTTCACACCATTGTCACCATTAGTTTTATAAACATTTAAGAGCTCTCGAACATTAAAGGCGAAAATAGGCGGAAATTTCCTGACTAAAAAGCTCAACCTTAATTCGTTTGTTCAAGTTAACCAAAACTGTGTCTCGTGAGTCGTGAGTACTGATCTTTTTCGTTTTCTGGGCTTGCTTCAAAAAGCCCAAACTAAGATCATGAATAAAGGCAAATAATAATTCAGCCCATTTAATGTAATCCATTTAACTTATATTGTCCAGTAACAATCTAAAATAAAGTGTTTCCTTTGGTTTGTGTTCCAAAGTACACATTCGGTTAAATTAAATATGTAGATCTTTCCATTAATTATTCTCATCATTTCTATTAGGGTGAGCGAATTAATTTTTTTTTTTAAAGGTTAACTTCATTAACACACAAGCAAAGCGTAATATCTCCAAGATGGAGATACCCGCTAGCTAAAAACACATTACATCATATCAATACAAAACATATTCCACCCTTTCCAATTTACATTACCCTCTTTAAATCGAGTCCTATACCACAAATAACCCAAAGCTTTGATGTCGGACACAATAGTCGCCACCTTTACCTCCTTATCGTTAAACCTTTTATCATTCCTAACTTACTATAATCTCCAACATGTCAATACAAACACCCCATAAAGAACCTCTTTTCTAATCTTCGACCCATCAATGTGCTCGATCAACTCTAGGACATCATGAATCGAAAAAAGATACACATTCGCACCACGACGATACACCACTCCAAACACCATGGGCAATATCACACGCCGTAAAAATATGATCCGTAGTTTCCCCCACTTCTCCACACAAAGAGCATAAACCATCCCACACACAATATTTCTCCTTGCAAGAGCCGCCATAGTCGGTATTCTGTTCATATTCACTCTCCACATAAAAATGTTGCACTTGTTAGGAATCCAATTACACCAGTTGTACACACTAGACACGTCACCGACTCATCCCCAATAATCAATCTTCTTTCCTTTTTCACCGAAAGGTTGTCATTCTAATTCGTATTCCATACCCACGCGTCCCCTTTACTTGATAATCGAACATAAGCAATGAGGCGATGACATTGTATCAACTCTTGAACCTCTATATCCAAAGCCGAGTACATATTCCAATGCCACGAAACCAACCCACTTTCCGGAATCAAACCAAGGCGGTCCGATACGCTGCACCACTTGTTCTTTTCCAACCGAAAAATATTAGGAAATCGACTCCTAAGTGACTCATTTCCCACCCACGTATCAACCCAGAATTTTATATCCATACCCCTACCAACAATACCACGTATCATATTCACAAAAAGTACTCCCCGCACCTTCAAACAAAAACCGAGTCTAACCACTTTGGACCATGTACCCCCTATATTTTTATTAGAAGGATATGTATCCCAACGTCTTCCGAATGCATGGATCGCATCAATAACTTTCCTCCAAAGCGCACTAGGCTCCACTTTATACCTCCAAAGCCACTTAAGAATAAGAGCATTGTTAACCTCATCTAGTTTACTTAAACCCAAACCACCATCATCAATCGGTTTAGCCACATTCTCCCAAGCCACCCAATGAATTTTACTAACTTCATCATTCCCGCCCATAGAAACATCTTAATTAGAGATTCCAACTTATTAACCACAATAATCGGCGCCTTATACAATGAAAAGTAGTAAGACGGGAGACTTTCTATCACCGATTTTATAAAACACCACTCTCCACCAATCGACAAAACATTAGCCTTCCACTTGGACAATCTTTTCTTAAACACATTAATAACCGGCTCCCAATTATTTACTCGACCCATATTCACTCCAACTTGAATCCCCAAATATTTAAAAGGAGTACTACCCGCCCTACATCCCAACACATTTGCCTACACCTGAACTTCTTCACCGGATTTACCCACCCCAAAAAGAGTGGATTTGTTAATATTGATATGAAGTCCCGAACACAAATGAAAAATGCGTAACATCCTCCTAAGAGCTTTAAAGTAAAATTGTGAGCATCTCCCATAACCATAGCATCATCCGCATAAAGAAAATGAGATATGATAGGTCCCCCGTTCGGTAACTTAGCCCCATCAAACGCTCCAATATCACAAGCTTTTCAAACCATACTAGAAAACGCCTCCATAGCAATAACGAATAAAAAAAAGGAGAAATAGGGTCACCTTGTCGTAATACTTTGCCACATCCAAACTCAAACGTAGGCGAACCGTTGACAAGTTGACAAGAGCCGAAGAACGAGCCGACGATAAAATGCCATACATCCATCTACACCACGTCTCGGGAAAATTCATCTGTCGCATCACTGATATCAAGAAACCCAATTCACATTATCATAAGCTTTCTCAAAATCTATTTTAAACATAAACAATTCTTTTCTCATCCTATTCGCCCAAGAAGATAAAATTTCGCTAACCATTAACGGGCCATCCAAAATATACCTTCCCATCAAAAAAGCCGATTGTGTTTCATTAGTAATACCACCCATAACCGCCTTCAACCTATTCGCCAAAACTTTTTAAATGGCCTTACTCACCACCCCGATAAGATTAATAGGGCGGTATTCACTAAGATCAACCGGGTCAGAGACTTTAGGAATCAAAGTGATGAATGATGACCCAACTCCTCTACTAATGGTACCCGTCTCAGAAAAATTATTTAATATACAAATAAAATCATCCGAAAACAAGCTCCAATATTTTTTAATGAACCTGAAATTGAACCTATCGGGTCCTGGGGCTTTATCACTACCACAATCAAATACCGCTTCTTTAATCTTTTTTTCCACGAACGGTCTTGTAATATTGGCTGCCATATCATCTCTGATTTTGTGAAGACCATAGCAAGCCAAAGTCGGCCTATCAACCATCTCCTCATGAAACTTCTTTTTGAAAAAACCAAAGACTTCTCTTTTGACAATCGTCGGTTTAGTCACCCATTATCCATTAACCACCAGACCCGGAATAGAATTAGATACTTTAAACTTATTAATTATACCATGGAAAAACCGTGTATTCTCATCTCCTTCATTCGCCCATCGGACCCTTGATTTTTGCCTAAGATCTTTAGACTTGAAAGCTTCCAATTCTTTAATTCTAACATTAGCTTCCTCAAAAACCCACTTCTCTGCCTTCGTAAAATCCCGATGCTCGATAACACAATCCAGATATCTAACCTCTTGAACCAAGCTATCCATCTCTTCATTCTCAACCTTTTGCACCGAATGTATCCACTTGACAATAGCACTTCTCAATGTCTTCAGTTTGATCATAAACATAACATCTGGACTACCATTTGCGTGAAAGCCCGAGCACACCTTCTCAATCAAATCATCGAACCCCTTCCTATATAACCAATAATTATAAAACTTAAAACAGTTTTGCACCAAAATTCCGCTCATCTACCTTCAAAATTAATGGGCTATGATCCGATTTATCTCTTTGTAACGCATGACATTCCGCACTCGGCCATTCAGAAATAACATTCCACGAAACAAATACACGATCAATACGACTGCACTTATTACCGACCACAAAAGTGAACTTCCTTCCCTTCAACGCATACTCATGGAGGCTACTATCTTCCAAAAAATCGTTGAAATCATTAGACCATGTGTAGTGGTTCAAGCCCCTTAGGAGCATTTTTTGCCATGTGGATGCCATGTCACTTTACCATTATTAGCCACAAAATGGTGTAGTGGTTCAAGCCCCTTTCATACCTTTTCAATCATTATCCTATACTTTACTAATTTACAATTTTATTCAATAATTTTTGATACAAAATACATTAAATATAAAAAACTTATTATTGATTTATATACGTTTAGTAATAATAAGATATTTTAATTCAAAAAAGTAGTTAGACACTCTGAATATGTCTACCACCTACTCCATATTTTTAATATAAAATATTATCTTTAACTACCTAAAAAAATATTTCTTAAAGCCTTCTTCTTCTTCAAACTCTTTTCTGAAAATTTACAGAGTTGGACGTTAGCCTGCCGGAAAAAATCAACAAAAACTATTTTCACTCTGTTTCTTCTTCATTTACTTCTTAAACGGTCATAGTTCTTGAAAAGAGCAAAATAGAGGGCGTTTTATATTTCACGCCAGAAACAATTTTGTTCGTTCCCTGTCTGGTTACAAAGTTCGAAGTTCGAAAAGAGAAACGACTAACTCCTGATGTCAAAACCAATAATGTAAATATGTAAGACAATCTAACCATTGACAGATAAAATGCTACATCTTAATTTTGTTCGTACCGGTGATATGGCTGGCTACTTTTCCGTACTGATGCCACCATACTTTTGAATCTTGGACTTTCAGTATGATACAATATGTTAAAACAGTAAAAAAACAATCTGCAAGCTCAAACTTGAAGTAAGAACACAATGGTGCACAATCATACATGGGTGTGTGTGAGTCAACTCAATAGCATTATGAGCATCCCCGTAAATGGTCCATATGTGGCTTTCAACTCCCTATTCGGACTTCCTTTTAGATATTGATGTTTCATCACTCATCAACAGCTATTACATGTATATCATGACAAAATTGAGAGTTAAGTTTAAAGTAGCCTAGCACATCATTACTATCCTCGACCTTCATCAAACAAGGGTCAAAGTCGGTTGACTTTTTTAGTTTGATCAGTATAAGAAGTTTTGCTTATTTAACAACTAACCTCAACAGTTTCACCTGTAAATTTCTAATGTCAATCCTTAAATAAACAATATTTCCCACAGCTAATATAATAAAGCAGAAAGTATATCACAACATAACATCAATAAATAAGTCCTTAATGTCTGCTCTCCCTTTAATCCTTTCCCCTGTATATCACAAACATAACATCAATTTTGTATAATTTGTGTCGTTCTTATGCAAAATAATATGATCCAATGTGATTTATTAGTAAGGAACTCATATAAATTGATAATGGTAATCTAAACTTGATGTATGGTCATTAATAAATTATATTAATATCTTAAAATAAAGTATTATTCTTCTACTTGTACAACAATGAACTTCAAATGGTTAGGATTTAATAAAAAAAAAACAGATGTAAGTCATGGCAACACCATTCATTTACCCCTAAAAATGTCTGATCAGTTAGAGATAGAAATGACACAGGTTGATTTTTGACAGCTTCAATTCCAAAAGTCTATATAACTAAATCAAACCAGATATACATTTGCTATCAGATTCCTATATATCATAAACCATAAAACACTAAAATCGATTGGCTTCATAATAAAACTAAACTAAAGTTAACATCAAAGTACAGCCATACTTCTCAATCATAGGAAACTAAGTTCTGTTTGTTCAATGAACAGCAACACTATTTTGCTATATATGGATTAAACAAAAACCGACTTTATCTATCAATTTGAGTATTATACTTTCAGCAATTTGATTAAGATCAACAACCCTCTGTTGTTCTTTTGAACCTTGTAGTCAAACTCTGTTTGCCTAATTCTGTTATTCCAGAAAGGCGGCTAATGGTCCGCATTCTATTATTATTATTATATTAACAATATATTATTATATTATATTATATTCCAGAAAGGCGGCTAATGCTGTCAATTATTTGATAGTATATGCGATCCTTTCACACTCTAAATTTGACTATTATACTTTCACCAATTTTCATCCACAAACCCAATCAACAAACTTATCCTCAAACTCTCTTTGCCTAATTCTGTGTTATTTAGACTATACTTTCACCAATTGTCATTCACAAACTCAAATTCTCTTTCCTCATTCTGTTATTCCAAAAAGTCTGATTCAATCAAGATGGCATACTCAGGTATCCAGATGTTCACGGAGAAGTTGAATCAGCTTATTAACTCCAATGACATTCCATCCATCAACAACCCAGAAATTATATGCCATAGGCCCCTGTTCCAATGGCTCTATGATGAGCTGGCCTCCATGATCCAAACTCTTTTCATCCACCAACATCAAGATCTCCAACAACTTAATGATCTGAAGCAAAGATTCATACACGCAGCAGAAGCCGCAGAGTATAACGTCGATCTCTTTCTATCTGAGAACTTTAAACGATCCCGACATCGTCGATCATTTAAGTTTGTTGCAGATATGTTTCTATCCTGTGTTCACATTAGGAATAATGGATCTGATTCCCCTACATCTGGGGACTTTCAACTATCCCTTAAGCTTGATGATGTTCGGAGATTATTAATGTCTGTCCAGGTAGAATTGATGAATATGAACATCGATAGCAAGAAGTTACTGGATTCATCTCCAAGGCCTCAAACAACACTAAATCAATCTACAGCTACTGCTGCTGCTCAATGTTCCACCTCCAGAAATTCACCAGGATCAAATAAATTATTGGATGGAATCAATCTGTTTGTGGGGGTTGATGGTGATGCTGAGCTCATAAGAGACAAGCTTATGGAAGATCAAAAGAAGCTGGATGTTGTCTCTATTGTCGGTATGGGCGGAATAGGAAAGACTACCCTCGCCACCAAAGTATTCAATGATGCTTTTGTTAAGCATCATTTCTATGTCCGTGTATGGGTCACCGTTTCTCAGACATACGATAAGCACGTTGTGTTGACACAAATTCTGAAGTCCATCTGTGATAAACTAGACCTCGAAAAGGCTAGTGACTCTCGACTTCGGGAATTGGTGCACAAAAACCTAATGGGTAAGAGATACTTGATTGTCGTTGATGATATCTGGGACATAGAAACATGGGATAACCTGAAAGTATTTTTCCCCCATGACAACAATGGAAGTCGAATTCTGCTCACAAGTCGCCTAACTGAAGTTGCTAAGCATGCATGTTCAAATGGACTCATTCATCACTTGGGATATTTGAACAAAGAAAAAAGCTGGGAGCTATTGTGTGAGAAGGTGTTCCATGGCAATGAGTGCCCTGAATGGTCAATTGAACCTGGAATGCAAATAGTAGAAAACTGTCATGGATTACCACTTGCTGTGGTTGTCATTGCGGGAGTTCTGGCAAAAGAAGCATGGAGTAAGACATTTTGGGAGGAAATTTCTTACAAGATGGGTTCATACCTTGTTGGTGACGAGAATGGATGCATGAAAACATTAGGTTTAAGTTACAATCATCTTCCTCTTCACTTGAGAGAGTGTTTTCTTTATCTTGGTGGCTTCCCAGAAGACTACTTGTATCAGGTAAGAGAATTGATCTGGTTATGGGTGGCTGAGGGGTTCATTCAACAGGATGGAAATAGAAGTTTGGAGGATATTGCAGAGGGTTACTTGATGGATCTAATTGACAGAAATCTTGTAATTATAGCACACAAGAGTAAGTCAAATGGAGATGTGAAAGCTTTTAAAGTGCATGATCTTGTTAGGGAGCTATGCTTGAAAAAAGGCAAGGAAGAGCGATTCATCCTTAAACTAGAAAAGCAAACATTGTCCTCTGAGCTTAGTGAGGTTAAGAAACCACCATATAGGCCAGAGCGTATGTTCATAGATAAAGCTTTCACTTTTCCATTAGCCCAAAACTGTCGATCTTTTTTGTTCTTTGGTGATATAAGAAGATCCTTGGGTAATCAAACTGCAAAGCATTTCCACTCCTTTTTGCTGCTTAGGGTGTTAAATCTACAAACGTATGAATTGAAAGATTTTCCCAAAGGGATGGAATTGCTAGTTCACTTGAGGTATCTTGCAATTTGGATTAAGAAGAAAGGTTTCCCAGATTCAATATGCAAGTTATGGAACCTTCAAACACTCATTTTTTATACAGATCTTATTTATAATATAGAAGTTGGTCTGTTTCTTTTTTCACATAGTAGAATACATTTGCCCAGTAACATATCAGATTTGGTAAATCTGAGGCATTTGAGGACTAATTTTTTTCATGACTTTGTACTTGATTACATTGAAAGACCAATGAAGAATTTACAAAGTATTTCAAAGGTTGTGAGGTTGGGAGATGGGGTAGTAGATAATTTACAAAAGTGTTTTCCTACATCAAGAAACTTACATGTTTTACTAAGTCAAATAAGCACCATGACTTCCAATCTCTCATCTACCTTGAAAAACTCGATTTAAGTTGCAAGGGCATAAGAAGAGTGGAGAGCATTACATTCCCAGCAACATTGAAAAAACTTACACTATCACGGTGTCAGCTACGATGGAGTTGTATGTCAAGATTAATTCAGTCGTTACCTAATCTCCAGGTTCTCACACTCCATTGGAAGGCCTTTTCGGGAAGGTGCTGGAACACAGATGGGCAGGAGTTCCCACAGCTACAATTCTTGAGACTTTTATACTTAGATATAGAACAGTGGGAAGCCTATAGTAGAAGCTTCCCCTGTCTCAGGCGATTAGAAATTAAGTGGTGCAAACATCTTGAAGAGATACCCCTTGAAATTGGGGACATACCAACGCTTGAGCTTATTCAAATTGAAGGCTGTAGGCGCTGTGTTGGTGAATCAGTAAGAAGAATTGAAGAAGAGCAACATGATAATTGGGGAAACTACGCCCTAAAGATTGACATTCAAGATGAGCTCACAGATGATTTAGGTCTAGAGTGAAGGCTGGCTGAGGATCAGAGGCTCACTACAACAGAAGAGGAAACACCGAGTGTGTGCTTGAAACACAGATGGCTGGGAGTGAGGATAACAAGGTATGTGGAGATTAGGCGGGGACATGGAGGAAACTCCTTAAATCTATCTATTTAGCTTACTTATTGGTTTTACGCATATCTTTTTTATTTTTATAATTTAAGTTTTTTCATCTTTTTTTTTAATGACAAAGTATAGGTGTGTTATGTTTGAGACTTATCACAAGTTCAAAAATGTTCGTAAATAATTACCTTAAGTTGTAATCAAATTGAGTTTTTTTTCTGTAACATTTTAAACAGAAAATCACCAAACAATTTTAATTTAATTTACTTAATGAATCAACTTTAGTGATTATATTTGATGTAATCACACAAATTTATGGTTTAATCATATTTAATAGGGGTATTGGATTTTAATAATCCAAAGTTTTCACAATTGGCCGATAATAATCTCAACTTTCGAACATTTGGCATGTGGTAAACCTTTTTTAACTAAGAACTAACTGGGTTAGTTTGTGGTGACGTGGCTGCTGACTGGACACGATGACGTGTACAAGATGCTGATGTGGCAGCTGACTTGGTATTTTTTTACTAAGTATTTGTTGTTTTTGATTAACTGGGTTCATCTCCTTCATCACCTCCTTCATCATCTTCATATATCTACCACCACCACCACCATCTTCATCATCTCCTTCATCATCTTCATATATCCAAACACCATGACAATAATTATCAAAAGTGTCAAACAAGCAAAAACAAACATTACACCAATGAACCAACATCATCATCAGCTTCATCCCTCCATCATCTTCATCTCCATCGCCACCACTTGCAACACCACCGCCACAACCATCTTCACCGCCACAACCATAATCGTCATCAATATCACCCTTCGTCTCAAAACCCTTAAAAACCTTTAAGAACATTATCACTAATTTGGGGGAAAACAAAAATTAAACCTTGAAATTTAATTATACTTCAAACTAAAAAAAAAATAAGTAAGGAATGGGGTTACTTACCCTTCGTTAGAAGAGGGTGGAGATGGAGGGGGAAGAAGACTGCGTGGACAGCTATGGTGGGAGGTTGTTGAGAGTTTGGATTCGATTCAATTTGTTGCAGGTTGTTGTTGCAGGTTGTTGGATGCAGAAGGATTCGATTAGATTGGAGTTTGGATTCGATTCGTTTTGTTGCAGGTTGATTAGATGAAGAAGATGATGATGTTGTTGTTATATGTTGAAAGAGGTCAATGATGATGATGGATTTAATTAAAAAAAAACCAAGTCAGCTCCACATCAGCATCTTGTACACGTCATCGTGCCCAGTCAGCAGCCACGTCACCACAAACTAACCCAGTTAGTCCTCAGTTAAAAAAGGTTTACCACATGCCAAATGTTCGAAAGTTGGGATTATTATTGGGAATTTTTGAAGTACGGAGTATTATTGGCCAATGGTGGAAACTTTGGATTATTAAAATCCAATACCCCTATTTAATACAAATGAGCTCTTAGTTTATAGTGTGCATGTTAGGATTTTTTATGTTTAGTTCAAAACATGTTTGGTATGCAAAACTAAGAGTCTATTTAGTACAGGGTAACGCTATAAACAAAGCATGTAGAAGTTAAACAAAGCATGTAGTAGAAGTTTCCCATGTCTAAGACAATTACAAATTAAGTGGTGCAAAGAAATTGAAGAGACCCCCCTTGAAATTGGGGAAATACCAACACTTAAGCTTATTCAAATTAAGCATTGTAATGATTGTGTTGGTGGATCAGTAAGAAGAAATGAAGAATGAGAGTTAATCCAGGGTGAATTCACAATACAAAGTCTTTTACTTTATACTCTTGGTTAGAGCATGTATAACGATTATTGTAATAAGTACGATAGCAAGTAGAACATCGTAAATCAGTTTTCTGCTCACGCTAGTTTTAAGTAACATGTCGCATTGTCTTTTGTATCTGGTTTGATCATCCATTGACCAAACAATGAAAACTCACGCTAGTTTTAAGTAACATGTGGCATTGTCTTTTGTATCTGGTTTGAACATCCATTGACCAAACAAACATAGATCTTCAAAATGATTATCTGGTTTCACCTCTAAATAGCAATCCCGAAAATCCATAATGATTATATGAACTCTTCAAATAAAATAAGCAACCCCAAATCCATAACAATTATATAAGAAAAATGACGATCCATTTCAACAAGTACATCTCATCTTTGTATAAGCTTTGATATAATATTGTAAAACTTTTATCTTTACACAATAAAACTAAAACAAACACCGCTTAAAACTCAGGAAAGAGAACAAAAAATATGTACAGACCGCGATTAATATCCAAATAATTTGCACCAGCTCATTGTTTGATATCTGAAGTTGATACAATATTCGATGATCTTCTTTGTTGACCATGTTGATCCAACCCATTTTTTTGCATATCTCCAAGAAATGATGATCTATAAAAATCTTGAAACAATATTTCTAGTCAAAATAATCAGAATTATGAACAGTGATTAGATGTTCATCCTCCTCAACGCCTTTTATGGGATCTTGATCATACCATGTTACAGTTCCTGCAAAAAGTAGCACCAGATTATATCACGTGAAAAGGGTCCTTGTGAGAGTGTTGGTGCGTGTACATGGCAAGTAAAGTTTGTTGGAAGAATTATGATTAAGAAATAATTGTACTTTTGAAGTCAATATAAAAGTCAAAATTGGGATAAAAAAGTCAAACTGTCCAGATTTAGAACGTGATGTTTAGCAAACAGTTTTGACCGTTTGTTATGTTACTTAGGTGGTTATAAAACGGTTATTTAACCGCCAATTGTAAGAAAAAAACTTAGATACCCATGTATTACCGACATTTGGTGTCTAAAATACACAATATAGTATGTGTTTCTTTCTCTGTAAACATCAAGAGGTTCTATGCACAAGTGCAGAACCCTCGGAAGGCTCAAATTCTTGTTCATTTTATGATCCTAAAAATGTAATTGATCCTGGGTTACAAGGTTATCGTTATATCTAGCTCGCTTAGTCGACTCATAGAGTCAACTCATTAAGTCAAAAGTTTACTTTTAGAGACAGATCAGGCATCATACTGTCTCAATTCAAAGTTATTTTCAAGGGCAAAAAGGTACATTCATAGAATCAGAATTTTATGATATTTAATTTCATAAGCATTTCGCTGCATCTAAATAATCTCTAATAAAGAGAAAATAAAGGAATGTTGTAAACCTAATAAACGGTTAAAAGGGCACATTTGTCATCCAAAATATTTTGACACTGCAACTTTCTAATGCTAATATACATATGTTTGTGTGTATAAATAATAAAATACGAATATTTAAAATAGTGATATTTAGACATATAAATATTAGAAAGTTGTCTTAAATATGCAATATTTAACTACACATAATTTCAGGGAAAATTGGATTTTTATAATCCCATCTTTCTGTTGTTGGCCAATAATAATCCCACCCGAGTTTATTCTTCCCACTAGTCCCACCTTTTAAAAAAAAAAAAATTCTCATTGCACCCCCGTTAACTCACACTAACGTCGTTAGCTGAAACTCACAATTCTAGGCAATTATTCACCGGATTTGAAAGAGGGAATCGAGACGATGATATTGGTATGTTCATTTTTACTCATTTTAAATACCCTTTTCGGTCATTTCATCCAATAGAATTAGCACCCTCACATAATAATCTTAATAATAATACAGAATATTAAGCCAACCTGGTTCGATTGCAAGATTCCATATTTCTTCTACAGAAGCTGGTGTAGACTCCGCAGGCGCGTGAATCACAACAACAACTGACCCAACTATGCATGAAACACATCCCAAAACACCCATCTGCTTCAGCCGTTCTTTTAACAAAAAGTGCGCCAAAACAGCACTGTTCAAATGTTGTAATTCATATGGATGTTTAATAAATAATAACCTTAAGTATAAAATCACATATTAAACTATTTCCAACAAAATAAAAATGTAAATTCAGATTTGAATGTATTACCTAACAATTATACTCAATGCACCAAGTGGAGTTACAAGGACAGCAGGAGCATAAGCATATGCAACAAAATTGGCAGCCTCTCCAACAATCACTATATATGTAATCAAAATTCAACATAAATTAAACACAGCTCGTTATTTCTTATTTATTTATTATTACTTTTTGCATTGAGTTCTTTTGGTTAGAGGTGGCAAGATAGGCAGGTAGGGTAATGATAAAATATGTGTACCGGTCAAGTTGAGTTGACCCGAATACACTACTTTGGCCAATTTTTTTCAATAAACGTTTATGATTATTGCCTTGATTATAGTCACAAAAACAATGTAACTACAACCATAGTTTAAATATTTTAATAAAATGATCTAGGAGTAGGAGATTGGATGCATAAAAAATAGACTTTAGGTGAGTGTCAAGTTCCAATCCATTTGACCCACTCCACCTTTAGCAAACCTTATTCAAATTGGCCGTATTAAGATAAAGACAACCCAAGTCCGCTTAGTTATTTAGTAAATGGGGCAAAATTACCATATCTAATAGTAATACTTTTGGTTATTGGCAACTTACTTGTAATCATGCCTGCCCACCAAAGTGGTTCTTGTAGGTAAGTATACCCTCCATGTCCTATTAGAAAGAAGATTATTAGTTCGGAATTCAGATTTTAAATATAAATATATGTAATGAAAATGAAAACTTGTTTTCTCTTGCTTTGTTTGTTAATGAAAATGAAAACCTAAGTCCAATATTAATATATGTAGTTATGGCATCTTATCAACTCTCTATCTGTAATTGACTACAAATGCTTTCATCTTGATAAAATGGAAATCTGAACGGTAGACTCAAATCTTTTTCTTTTGTTTATTTATTTGAAGAATAATATAATTTTTATAATACATATTATATATTTTTCCCTTTTTTGTTTGTTCGCTTTTTTTATCTCAGGCCCTCACTTTTTTTGCGCCTTGCGCCTAGGCCACAGGCGAGGCCTATGCGCCTTTAATAACTATGATTTGGATAATTAGTAGTTTTGTTCATGGGCGTAGCTCTTAAGGGGCAGCCGACCCCCCGAAGTTTCAGGTCAAGCTTCGCCACTGGTTTTGTTTGTTTGTTTTTTAACCGTTACTAGTAAAGTCACCAGACACCATTAATACCCTGCTCAGCGCAGCTTGCGCCGAAGCTAAATTCTAACTTGAAACCTCTGATAGAGAGACTCATGCGTGTACCACTTCACCAACACATTGAAGGTTAGATTTACGGATTTAGGTGCATTTTTTCACCGTGTGAACCCGCGTTACACTAAACTCCCGCGACCTATTCTACGTTTCTACCCCTTGAAGGTTAGATTTACATATTTCAGGCAAAACTCATCTTTACTTTCTATCTTTACTTTATAAAAACAAACAATTCTTTATTTCAAACAATCATAACCAACAGCAAAAAGCCTCCTTCTACACAAACTACATTACTAAGCTACAATCAAAACTTTCAAAACAGTGAAACCCTAGTTATATTAACTCTAAACCAACCAAACAAACAAACATAAAGCCATCAAATTGCACATCCACAAACCAAACCCACAAAACAAATCTAACAATAATAATAATCAAGATTTAGCCCAAACTTACCTGCACCATAACCAGTGGCAGCAGCAGCTCGCCTAAGCCCTTTCTTCTTCAATATAAAACTCGTTCCAATAAACCCACTTGACAACACAGCTAATATCAACCCTGTTGTATTATCAGACACACCCATCTCCTTTATTTTTCTTCAATCAATTCACTACTCAATTCCCATCCATTTTAACAAATTTCCCGCCAATTCGAAATGGGTATTATATCATATATCATATATGTAATAAATAACAAGACAAATCAAACTGGTTTGAATTAAAATCAAGAAAGATGAATTTTATAAAAACAAAAAACAAATTTGATTGATTGATTGATTGAGGGTGAGTGTGAGTGTGAAGTCTACGAATGTGGGTCAGAGACTTGGAGAGAGGATATTCGGGTAAAGCTTTCGGGTGGACCCATATGATTACAACGGTATCGCCAGCTACATAGGAAAGTAGATGAGATGAGGTCCAGCTCATTTTTGTGTACCACCTATTGGATTGGATCTTGTTTCCTCACATGATAATGAATAACATTATGTTTAGTTACATGATCTACCCTTTTCTTTGGGTTAATTGCACTTTGATGACCTCTTTTATGAATACTTATTTATAAATCTTATAAGCATTTTTTTTAAGTTTTACTGTGTTAGAAACGGGTGAATTACATGTGTTGAATTAATAAAAGTTGGTGTTGAATAATATGGATGAGAAATTTTGAACCGAATACCGGATAACGTATAGATATTGGCACCGATGAAATCTATATGGTACGTGCGAGAACCGTCACCAAATTAGGTTAACAACAACTTTAATGTGATTTCGCTACTAACTTAATGTCATAATTGAGCATAATATGTGTAAGCATAGCCTTGATGAAGGTAAACTTCGTATATCTAATAGGAATTGCAAAGCAAAACTCTAGATGTACCTTGCTATTTATTGAAACTTTCAAGACTGGATAAGCATTGGTGATCTGTTACTTGTTCAAATATGGAAATTATGTTTAACAATATTTAAAATATATCGTTAAGAATCATTAGCACTAAATTAAATATAAAAATGCCAAAATTTTACTTACATGAAAACTTTAGTTATAAAAACCGACTAAATGTTACATAAACATATTTAGCAAATTAAGACAATTGATGTTGTTGTTTTCTTTGTTGCCCCTCCCCAGCAATAACATCGCCTAAGGTAAAATCAATACCTTAATCTTTGTTTATTCATATAATTCATCGAACTCGTATTTAGCTAATCTAAATATGTTTTTAACATACGCCCCACTTACGGTGTGCGCATATAATGTATATATGTGTGGCCCTCGGGGGGCAAAAGTAAAGTTGCACTAGTTTTAACGTTATTTTACTAATTTCGTGAAAATAACATTAAAAACGACGGACGGTTAATCATGCATCATGTGGTGGCGTTGATAGCCAAAAGACAAAGGGGTACATGCACTGATCGGATTTGTCCCGATTGCTAAGTGTTTTGTGCCTTATGTCCAAGGCTTGATACCAAACCACATCGAGCCGGGGGTCTCACTGGAAGCAGCCTCTCTATTCTTAGGGGTAGGGGTAAGGCTGTCTACATCTTACCCTCCTCAGACCCTACCTTAGCTTTGCTATAGGTGGGATTAACTGAGTATGATGATGATGATGATGATGAAATATGTTTTTAACATCTAAATACATTCATCAAAGAATCCAAATTGTGTTAGAGCAACCAGGTATCAACAAGAGCTTCCTAACAACAAACAACGTCTTGGTATGATCATTAACCTTCAGTTCTTTGTTTTTCTGATCCAAATACATGTATCAACCCTAAAGTTTATAACTTTATGGTAATAAGATGTTACAATATGATTGATTAGTTATTTAGTTGTTTATATGATTAATATATATGCAAGAACATTAACAAAACTCGTTTTACATGCAAACTTTCGTCCCTTAGGTTTAGTTAGTTTTGTTGGTCCCATCCAAAAAAGTTTTTTTTATTAACTAAACACCTAACGTTTGGATTTTTGGTACTATTTTCGTCCATTTTACTAACTCCATTTGTTCATTCTGTCAAATACATGTGATTTGACCAAAATGTCCTTTCGATAAAAAACAAAAATATTAATATAAAGATGATCATCACCATCTCTGAAAAATCATCGTTGCCCCCTCGTCAACAACCAAAGACTGTGGTCGTCTCCTGTTGAGATGCAGCGATAAGTGGTGGGATTTGGGGTTGAAATGAAGACGAGAAAGCGGGGGGGGGGGGGGGGGGGATGAAGGGTTTAGTGGGCACAAGCCCTTTCAACGTCAAGGGGTGTATTTTTCTGGCCCTAGGATTCAAACCGTGTACCTCTCCCAGGTGGGAACCTCCCTAAGGAGTAAACCCTCCCACCTCTCCCCAACTGAGCTGGGGGTCATTGCCATAAGCCATTCAAAATTAATTTACAAAATCAAAGGTCAAACCTAACTTCATATCAGAAACTTTAGGCTGTCTCACGGAGGTATTAACTAGGGATGAGCTCAGGACGGTATCGGTACCAAACCGATACCGATCCCGACAATACCGATACATGTGTAACACTGCACGGTGTGATGGCATGGAAATGGGCCGGGAAGCCCTTCCATGCCAGTCCACCATACCATGGCCAGCGAGGAGCAGGGCATGGGGCACATCAGAGGGAAATTTCCACCGGCATGGAGCAAATGGAGGGTCTAATGTGGACGGTTCTGATTTGTTAACAGTTCTTTTTAACTACAGTCTGAAAATGAGCCGTTACCCAACGGTAAAAAAAAATCAATTAAATACTTAATTTAACTTGTGTATACAACATTTTGCTTATTTTTAAGCACATACCTTTCCTTCTTCCCACTTTTATTTTTCTAAAAATCTCAATATCTTAAACCGAACATGAATCCTAACAACCGTGAGTACAATCTAAACCACCCATATGGGCAAGGTGACTCCCCAAATCCTAGTCTCCCTCAAAACCGAAACCTACAATTTTCGGGCCATGCAAAAGACTTGTCATATGCGCAACTTATATCTGGTGGAATGTATTACGGATCCTACCCTCAACCTAATTTCCAAAAGCTAAGCATCCATCCGTCTCACTATCAACTTCACAACATTCGCAACCTAAGTTTCCCATTTTGACACCCGACTTTGTACTCGAAACCCAACCATAAGAAGTTGGTGAACGGTCGGGTAAAAAGGTTAAAAAGAAAAGCCATAAGAAAAAAACCGAGGAGGAGAAGAAAACGACCATAAGGGCCCCTCAAAGATGGGTTGAGGGGGAATAACTCGATGTGGTCAAGTCTTAGATATTCGTATCCGAAAACTCGGGGTTAGGTAAAATAAAAAAATGTTTTTTGGAGTAGAATAAACGCTATGTTTCACCAAGAGATGAAACGAGAGCCTTAACGTGAAAATGATAGTCTCTCGTCTAAGTGGGGCAAAATAATCACCGACATAACGGCCTATAACGTTGACTATCTCAAATGCAAGAATTCAACAAAAAGTGGTGAAAACGAAGCGGACTTATTGTCGAGAGTGCTTATACTATATTAAGGTAAAAACAATCATAACCCTTTCAACTTTATGCATTATTGGCAAGTGACACGCCACTCGACCAAATGGTGATCGTGTACAAGTGTAGCCTTAGAAGGGCAAAATGGTCAAAGTACAAGTATTTCCAATGCAGTGGTAGACAAAAGAATTTTGGCCTTGATAGATCAATATAGGGAAGTTTTGAAGAACCAAAAGAGTTGCCACCTTCAAGAAAGTCTCATCATATAATTGAGCTTAAAGATGAGAATATATCCATTAATTTGAAACCATATAGGTATCAAGCTCTCCAAAAAGATGTTATTGAAAAAAAATGACAGAAGAGGAGGAAGATAAAGGTGACCTTAGGCTCGGTCATTGTGTGTTTATGTATGTATGTAAGTGTTTTGGAAGTCCACCTATTGTTTATTTATAGAAATTGAGGCTTGAGGGAGTGGGGTGGGTTCAATATTTTTAAAGGTGGTTCAGTATAAAAGTGGGTTAGTGGGCTAATAATAAGTCATGGAGCTATGTACCATGTGACCCATGAATATATTTTAGAAGTTTCTAACACATGTATTATGTATGGTGTATAGTGAGGTTCATTACTACTAAACAACTAGTATATGAGCCCACACTTTGTGGCGGTGAGGATGTATTTGTAATCCCGTATGTTGATGGATTAATATTAGACCATTTAGAATTTATTCTAAACGACAATATAAATAAGCAAGCAACATTCAAGTAAACATGTCTAGAGTTAAAAGTTAGCTTTAATTATAATAGGTTGAATATAAAGAGAATTAAATTTGTTACATGGCGTACCGAATAGTTAATATAGATGTTGCATACTTTAATCTAAATGGCATTACACGGTGACATGGTGAGAGTTCAATCAACATCGCACACATGACAAAAGATAAACAAAACCAAAAAAGTTGTAACATCAACCAAAATAATATTTACATACGTTTAGTTCATTGTAGTTATGACTCGGCTCTGAACATCAAAACGTAATTGTTGGTGGTGAAATTCTAAGGATAATATTGTAACACCCCAACCGATGGCGGAATCATCGAGGTGCCACGTAATGACGATTGTTCAAAAGCTCATGGTACTAAAATGTAAATATATGATTATTGAATATTGTTTTACAACATGTGAAAATAAATACACACAAAAATTGAGATAGTTGATTTATTTAGTCTAAGTCCAAAGTCCTATGTGAAGCGTCAAGCAGCTTATCCTGAAACATGCACGAAAATAATTTTTGTCAACATATGATGTTGGTGAGTACTACCTAGCTTTGTACATATAGTATAAGTTTGAAAAGTAGTACAATCCATGTGTCTAGCATCACCAAGGCATTATGTAAACACGCAAGTAACCAAACAAGACAAAGATCAAATGTAAAGTTGATAAGATGAAATTGATAATGAGCACCTCAACACGTGTCAAGTCTAAAAGAGCACCATAACATAAGTTATGTCTAAATGAGCACCGTAACATAAGTTACGTCTATGTGTAAAGAGCACCATAACATACGTTATGTCTAGATGTATGATTTTGTATGTAAGCTACGTTCATGTTCAACATGAGCACAAAGATAATTAAGACACGTATATGAATTGTAAATGAATAAAATGTATGTAAATGAATTTGCAAGTTTTGTCTACTTGTGCATGAATCACCCCAAAAGTTGTAAAAGCGAAAAAGGGGATAAGTAATACTCACCTTAGCAAGGTGGTAAGTCTTGTTGGAATTGAATAAGTGTAATCCAATGTTGCCAAGTATCACCCTATGTATAAGGTAACAAATAAGTCTAAGTCTATCTCGTCTATAAGTATTTTCTAGGGCTTCGAATTGGGGATAAGTATTCGTTTGATTAATAAATAAAATGTTTAATGAATAAGAGAAATTTTATAAATAAATAAGCAAAAGTCTTTTTGTAAGTTTTAAATCAAAGGTGGTCACAATATAAGGTTTTAAGTGTGAAAATAATTTTTATATAATTATTTTCTTATAAATAGATTATTAAATCTATTTATTTCAAAATGTCAAAATATAACTTTAATATTTAAAAAATATTAAAATTTAAAGAATTTTTAAATTAAAAATTGTATTTCTGTTCCAAATGAATAGAAATAATTTATGTAAAATTTTGGTGCAAAAACATTGAAAAATGAATTTATTATGATTTATTTATGATTAAAACTAACAAAAATTGATTAAAAATATTAAATCAACGATTTTTCTGAAATAAAAATTATTTCAGAAATGTTTATTGATCTATAAACTTAGAATAATTTTTGTGTAATTTTACAAAGTCGTTTTGATATTTTTATAGAATTTTACAATTATAAATGAATAAACTTGTAATATTTATAATATATATTAAATAAATTATTTTTGAAAACTAAAAATTGTATGATAAACTCTACTACTAGAATAACATAAAATAATTTTTGTAGAATTTATAAAGTTGTTTTAGTATTTTAAAACTAATTTTAAAAATATAAGAGGATATATACATATAAAAAAAATGATGTTGATGGCAAGAATCGAACCCGGGCCTCTGGCCGGTTCGTGTTTATAATCACAAGCCCAGACCAGTTGGTCTGGACCCTGAGAACGTTTGTTTTCTGATTAAATTAATTATATACAATAACTGAAATCAGTTTAATATACTTTAAAAAAAAGGATTAAAACTCGTTTGTAAGGGGACTCGAACCCGCGACTACCCATTGAAAAACCATCATCATAACCATCTGATCTATAGATCAGATTTGTTATAGTTTGTATCAGTTTAATATATAAACATGTTTTTGAAATGTGTTCTTCCCCAATTCGATCACCACGAGCCCTAGCTTCTGCAATACCCCAATCCAACAAACAATAACCCGATTAATCATAGGGTTATTGCTTGTTGATGGCCGATGAACAAAACCTATACAAGAAATTGAACATACAATGCACGGTTTCGTGATAATTGTCAAGTCAACAGAAAAGTCAAACTTCAAACGATTACTCTTATAAAGACGATTTTAACAGAAATTGATAGTGAAGGTTTGTGTTTCGGCGAGTTTAGGCTGTGGGAGAGGATTCAATTTATAGGGGAATGCTTGGAGGAACGAAATGGTAAGGTTTGACCATGGTTTCACTAAATTCGCATAAATTACTTAATTTTGGTATGTTTTTACACGATTCTTGCGTGATAATTACGCGTGTTGACTATCATTCTGAATTAACGAAACAATTATGAGTTCTTACCATGTTTGTTTAGTTGATTGATAAATCAAAGGTTTGTGAGGCTGAATTAACGCAGCAGCGATCAGAGGGAAAGGAACAGACAGGAGCTGAAACGGGTATATAATTTTATTGGGTTGGAATACAAACACACGTGGGGTGTAGCCCGGATGGTTATGTGTGTTGTGTAAAGGTGGTCCGGCTCCCTGCCCGGGTTCGAGTCCCGGCAGGAGCAGATATATATATATTTTTTTATATATAAAAGGTGGAGAGGATTGGGCTTGGTCTGTTGGGCCGGCTTCTTGATGGGCTCCGAAATCCACAAAGGGGAAATGGGTTTGGGTTAATGGATGGTTTAATGTTTATTTAGTTTAATGTTTAAAAACCAACATAAAATTTTTTCATTATTATTATTATTATACAAAAATAAAAATAAGATAAAAATAAAATAAAAAGAAAAGTGACGGATGTCACAAATATTTACTTGCATTTTTTATTGTACATCTTCAGGATACCAAAGATGATGCTGAGTTCAGGATATAACTACATATTGTCTTGTGTGTACATCCTGGGGATGGGCTAATAGTTTACCTTATTTTTGTTTAAATGCAGGTATTAATTGGACGAGTATAATAACTGACTAAGTCTTACATGATTCTCGGGACTCAGTTGGTGACTGTTTGGAGCTCGTGTGAACGTGGAGGACTCGCAAACGGCTAGTAGATTTAGTTGATGATATCTTGGATATTTCGGGATGGAAGTTGTAATCTCTTACTATAAATTGGAGTGTGAGGAACGATCATAGGACATAATTCACCTGCTATTTTTTCACTCTCTTGCTATTTACTCAGCTGCCACACATTTACACAACAATTATTGTAATCGTCGTCGATCGTTCACCACATTTTCGAAGTTGTACAAATTATATTTTTACTTAATAATAATAACAAATGCAGGGACATTAGTCTCCTCCCGAGGTTTTGTGTCGGCGATCTATATTCATTAAGGGCTTTCATCGTATATCGAGTGTTCTTGTGTCGTTTGATTTCATTTTTAATAACATAGTCAAGTTCTTTTATCCCAGTTCCATCATGAGGATACAACTGTATTTAATCTTGTTTTCTTTGATATCTTGATTCTAGTTGTCAATTTTATTTTTTAACATCCTGAACATAACCATTTTCAGAATACAACTGCTTTATATCTAACAAACGTCTTTAGCACTCTACCTCAAATTTCTGATTTGGAATACAGAGTTAATTTATTGTTGTTAATTTTTTACCAAAACAGTAACTACGCAAAAATAAGTTGTAATTTGAAAAAATCATGATGATACATCGATATATCATGCGAAAAAATCCACATCAAAATTTCAATAAAAATAACCACATTATTAATTGCATGTTATAACACAAGATTTTAACACTAATAAAATCTTAATATTATAAAAATAATATATCAAACCACCTATCCGAATAAGAACTGTATTTTTAGTTTTGGAAATGTTTAGTGGATTTAGAATAATGGTTAGACTTTTGATCATCAATTAAGAAATATAAGTTTATAGTTTGATTTAATAGTTGCTAACATGATTTAATATACTTTTAAAAAACATGATTTAATATAAGTTTTCAAAAAGTCTATTATAATATGTGAAATTTCATAGTCATTATCACCTAATTAACTTAGATTAATTTTCATTTAATTAATTTTTTTAATTTTCATATCGAAAAGATCACTTTGCCTCCTTACTAACTTCATTAAGTTGTTATACCATATGCAATTTACTTAGATTTTGTTGATATTCTTCTCAAATGCTTTATAATATAGTATAGATATTTTGTACATGTAAATATGTTAACATTAAGTTTATTTTTTTAGTTTTATTATATGCAAATTGTTTAATTAAATATTTGAAATTAGCTTTTTCTAACGTATCCTTATCATGTGACAAAGTAGTTAATTCTTTTAATCTTTATTGTGACATTGTAACTCTTAAATAATTTCCAACGAGTATACTTTGAAAAAACTACTTTATGCAATTTGTAGGCAACTTTTAGATTTGTTATCTCATAAAAGGTATTTAACCTTATTAATAATTTCTTTAACATCGAATGATGATTTACATAAATAGCAAGGTGTACGCAACTTTTAGAGCTTCTACGTTCATAGCAAGGTACATTCAACAATTTCATTCAATATCACAAAAAATGTACAAGTTGCTTTTGCAAATATGGGTAGTATTGGAAGAATTTTCATACATCTTAGGTGTGAAGCAAGGAACTCTTCATATACAATCTTAAAAATCATAGGAAATTACTATTGTAGCCACCATTAGCTCTTTATAATGTAGTATAGATAAAAGATCGTGAGAACAAGAAAAATTTAAATCGTTTTGGTTTTTTTTATCAATTTGTTATATATTGTTAAAATTTCATTTCTTACATACAAATTTATATGTTATGTATATAAAAATCATTAAACTAATTTGTTTTAATTTTCACAAATTTGTATGTTATGTATATAAAAAACCATTAAATTAATTCTTTCCTATGTTTTATTTTTTTTTTAATTTTCAAACGATTACCTACACATAATTTGTATATGTTTAGGTTATATAAATAAATGAAACTTACTCATTTTGTTTTTGAATTTCATGATAGATGAATAAAAATTGGATTTTAATTATTTTCATATGTTTTAAAATTTAAAAACTGAAGAAAAAATTACGTCGTTGGTCCTTATGGTTTCCTTCAAATTTCAATGTAAGGTATTAAGGTTTTATTGTTTCTGTTTAGGGTATTAAACTTTTAATTTGTTTCAATGTTGGGTATTAGGCAATAACCAAGTTAAAAGTTAACTGAGTTGACCCTTATGTGAGTTGCACGTGAGGGTATTATCGTCATTTCATCTCCTACACCTTTAAACCCATAATATTATTAAAAAAACCAAACGATTTCAAAACCCATAACCTGCTGAACCATTGCACCTTTCATCTTCCTTCCACGAATACGATCATCAGATAGGTCAAATATGTTAACCTCATGGATTATCAGAAAGCCTGGAGACGAGTATCACAAGGAAGTTTATGGTAATCATTGTTTTAATAATATTCGTTTGATGATAACTTAAAAAAATACGTTTTTTTTTATAAAAAAAAATCTTTACTTTTCATGTCTGTATGAAGAGTTGTTTTGTTTGAAGATTTATTACAGTGGATGGTTTACTAAATTTCCTGATATGGATTATGAGAATGGTAAATGTGATTATGTTGATTTGCTTAACAGGGAGGGTTTTAATATAACAGAGTTGAATGAAATTGCACATTCACTTAGGTTTAAAGATATGGGGCTGCTACACTATCATTATGTAGTTCCTTATCATGATTTAGATTTTGGGTTAAGGCCATTACGTACATATGGTGATGTACAAAGTTTGTTGAGGCGTGTGGATGCTCATAAAGAGATAAATGTTTATATTGAAGAAGGGCAGAGCATGGTAGGGATAAAGTCTAAAACACCAGTAAAAAAACTACTGATAACATAAATGTAGGAGAATCACAAGTTATAGATGCAGTGTTTGAAAGCATTTTTAGTGAAGTTATGAATCCTGAACCTAAGTTGATAATTAATGGAGATGTTAGTGATGAAGTAGATAGGAAAGGAAAAGCAAAGGTTGATGAAACAGTAGTACCTAAGTTCATAAGTCCTGAAGTTGAAATTGATGAAAATGAAATATTTGATGTTGATAATCAGATGTTTGAGGTTGAAGTTGATATGTCAAACTTATTTGGAAAGAACATACTTGGTGACACACATGAAGCAAATGTCCAGTCACATCATAATGATGATGCAGATGAGTGTTTAAGTAATGATTCCTTTGGGACCTCTGAATCAGAAGAAGGTGGTGGGTTTGAAGACATTAGGAATAAGGCAATAAGAAGACTAAGGAAAATGCAAAAAAGGGAGTCAAAAGTGTTTGTTTTTTGTTGGGCAGAAGTTTGGGGATAATAGTGAAGTGAAGAAGTTAATAAGGAAGCATGCAATAGAAACTAGGAGGGAAATTGGGTTTCAAAGGAATGATCAAGTGAGGGTCAGGGCTGTTTGCAATGGACTAGTTCCATCTTTTGATGATACTACTGGGTCAAGTAGTCAAATTGTAAAGGAAAATTGGATTTTAACACCCTGAACTATTGACAATTGGCCGCTGACGCACTGAACTACAAAATTGAACAACATCGCACTGTACTTTCAACTTATTGGCCTGTATCACCCTCAGACTAACCAAGGTTAATTTTTGCTGACGTGGCATGGTGATGTGTCCATTTTTGCTGACGTGGCAGGTGATGTGTCCATGCCATGTCAGCTTATTCCCCATGCCACGTCAGCAAAATGGACACGTCACCATGCCACGTCAGCAAAAATTAACCATGGTTAGTCTGAGGGTGATACAGGTCAGTAAGTTGAAAGTACAGTGCGATGTTGTTCAATTTTATAGTTCAGTGCGTCAACGGCCAATTGTCAATAGTTCAGGGTGTTAAAATCCAATTTTCCAATTGTAAAAGCAGAATGTGTAAAACAGGTTAAAGAGCCAAAGAGCCAAAAAGATGGTGGTAGGAAAACAAAAGAAGACCCCGGTAAATGTCCATGGTGTGTGTATGTTGCTAAACTTGAGAATCAACCAACTTCGCAGGTTATGACATATAACCCACAACACAGATGTCTTCAAAGCAGGTCTGTGAGGCCTTTTACTGCTAATTGGCTTTCTAAGGAGGTTAACCAACAATTGGAATCAAATCCTAACATACCTGTCAAGGCTATACAAGACCAAATGCAGAAGAAGTATCAGATGCAAGTATCTAAAATGAAGGCTTTTAGGGCTAAAGCAGAAGCTGTAAAACAGGTCATGGGTGATTACAGTAAACAATACAGGGTGTTAAGGGATTATGCACTAGAGTTGATGAGAATAAATCCTAACACAACAGTGAAAATTGATGTTGAGCCTGAGGTAAATCCATCTTCTGATACTAGGGTTTTTAGAAGAATTTATATATGTTTAGGACCATTGAAGGAGGGTTTCAAAGCTTGTAAAAGGGAGATAATAGGGTTGGATGGAACTTTCATGAAGGGTCCATTTCCAAGACAATTGTTGACAGCTGTAGCTATGGATGGGAATAATGGTTTGTATCCTATTGCTTATGCAATTGTGGAAGCAGAGACAAGAGCATCATGGACTTGGTTTTTGGATATCCTTAAAGATGATTTGGATGATATAGTCAAAACCAATTTAACATTTATATCAGACAGACAGAAAGGCCTAATCCCAGCCATAGAGGACCTATTCCCTAGAGCTGAACATAGGTATTGTCTGAGACATATCAATCAGAATATGCAACTTCAGTGGAGGGGCCAGGCTTTTAAGGATCAATTGTGGTCTATAGCATCTGCAACTACAGTTCAAGAGTTTGAAGATAAGATGGTGGAACTCCAATTAATGAACCCTGAATGTCATCAATGGTTAAGGCAGATTCCACCTAAGCATTGGGCAAGAAGTCACTTTACTGGTATGTAAAATTAGTTTGTTGATTAATTTAATTCCAAAAAATGACATATATGTGGTTTCATGCAGGTAGAGCAAAGACAGATGTCCTTTTAAACAATTTATGTGAATGTTTGAATGGGAAGTTGATTGATGGTAGGGATAAGTGATGAACCGGTCGTCAAGGTTCATACAATACCTAATTAACCTAGGTAGATAGGATAAGTAGGGTATCAATCCAAGGAGCGTGTGGTTAGTGGATATTGTTTAGTTGATTGGAAATTATTGCTTATGAAGATGCTATATAACTTATGAAGATTGCATTTGGTTCATTTAAGAAAGTTTAGTTGGAAGGAGTTTTGATTTATAAAAATTGAAATAGAAATGTAATAAAAAAAAATAGTAAACAATTTAGATTGTAAGCAATTTAATTAAAAGGATCACACCTAGGTTTCAACAAATGAAGTCTAAGGTTATCACAAATGGGTCAAATAATTATAATGCAATGGGTGTTAACGGGGTGATTGTTCAATAGGCTTAGGTGTCAAGTTTCATCAACATTCAACAATGGACTAAACTACACTTCATTACCTAGAACATACAACCCTATGTTTGTATTAGAGCAAGAAACCATGTTCATGACATTAGAAATTGGCGCAAGATCAATTAACTAAAATGGCTCCAACATAAGATTAATCACAATCTAACACAATAGTTCAAACACACAATCAAAAGTTTAAAGAAATACCCAAATGTTAAACCTTAGAACTTCAATTGTTT
The DNA here is from genome assembly GCA_030844895.1 of Ambrosia x helenae. Classification (NCBI taxonomy): domain Eukaryota; kingdom Viridiplantae; phylum Streptophyta; class Magnoliopsida; order Asterales; family Asteraceae; genus Ambrosia; species Ambrosia x helenae. The sequence goes on from CM061223.1 coordinate 41,510,794, forward strand.
ACTTCCTAAGCATGATACAAAGAGATTAGCCACTTATGGCCATGGAGCTTGATTCTTCAAAAGTTGGGTCTTGAATCTTCAAAGTCTTCAATGATATGAAGGTTTTTTTGTTCTTGAATTGCAGGAATGATTGATGATGATAGGATCAATTGGTTGTGAAAAAGATGAAGTATGGGATGATGAGAGATTACTCTCAAGACTTCATTATATAGTCTCTATTGTCAAACTCCTCTTAATGACCATTTAGTTTAGTCAAAGTCTTGGTCAATAGTCTTGGTCAAAGTCTTTGGTCAAAGTCTCGGGTCAAAGTCTCTGGTCAAGGTCCCATTAATTTTCCTAAAAATATTGATTTCTTTGACTTTGACTAACAGCGTCCGTCAGCGACAGGCCTTCACCAGTTTCTCCATCTTTCTTTTTCGTTTTCTTTCCTGAATCATCCTAGCTCCAATCCAAAGCTTCGTTTAGCTCCGAAATACACCTTAAACTTTGTTAAACCTGCAAAACGCAAACTTTATCAAAGTAGTGTGTCCAAAACCATAAAATTGCATAAAAGTATAATCTTAAACACGAAATGACTAAGATTTTCCCCCGCGTATCACATCCCCACACTTATCTTTTTGCTTGTCCTCAAGCAAATTTATTACGCTTTTACAATTCCAAACACAAAACGCGTTCCCCATTCTCAAAGAGTTAAGGTCTAATGTTATACCCAGTTCCTATGGCTTCTACAATCAAGACTACCCAACTTTCAACGAATATTTATTTTCAAAACTCAAGTGGTTACCCAAGATTAGCCTACCTTCTAAAGCCAATAAACCACACACATATCCCTTGCAATATTCTCTCCACTCGGTTCAATTGACTAGTATTGATGTACTAGTATATATATCGTACTCTCAAAACCGATTATAATGCATATTGGTATATGCTTGCAACTTAATCGCACTTCACTAAATTACACAAAAGCGAACACAAGTCAAAAGGTCTTTAAAAGGGTTGTAATGTGGCTGGGCGAAGGGTGTGGAATGGGATATTTAAAGTGACTAAGGTGATGAAAATTCGACTTTTATTACATCAAACAAACTAATAGGAACAAACAAACTAACTCAACTATAAAGCAAGGATATGCCTTTTTATTCAACGACTAACTAGAGCATATTTTTTTTTTTTTTTTTGCTTTCTACAATGGTTTTTTTTTAGACTTTGCTCTTTTTCAATGCTTTTGCAGTTTTTTTTTTCAACAAACAACTAACAATAATAACTTTAAACTATTTACAACACAAAGGAACAACCTACAATCGAATTTTCATCACTCGGGTTTAAGTGAAAAAGGCTTATGGGTCAACTGGGTTGATATGGGTGATAAATTGAAGAATGTTCAAGGCTCAAGATTGGTTAACTAAGGGATATTGGAATGGGTCAGGGATGATAAAAATGGTTTAAAAATAAAAGGTTTTAACCTAATGCCTTAATCATTCTTGTGTTCACAATCGGTCTAGAGCGGTAAACGTATTAAAGGTGCAAGTTCTACCGTATGCAACTATAATGGCACACTCAATTCAAAGGAACACAACATGCAAAATGGATAGAATTTTTTATAAAGTGTAACATATTGTGGTGGCTCAAAATCTCACATGGAAAAATGGGTAGGTATATGACATGTGTGTAATAAATCGACCTTTCAAGCAAACTACTCCCAGATAACCACCCGTAATTCTTTTTACCAAAACTAGTTGAGAGTTATCATGCGAATTTTTCAGAACCTGACCATGACAAAAGACCAAAATGGTTCATACCATCCCGTGTTGACTTAGTTACTTGCGTTTTTAAAATGTTAAAACAAGGACAAGGACAAGGACATTTTTGAAAAAATTTCAAATTTTCTCCCCCATCCCCACACTTAGAGTCCAACATTGTCCTTAATGTGTAGTGTTTAAATGGTGGATTTCAAAATGTTTAAATTTTTCTCCTCTCCCCGCACTTAAAGTCCACATTGTCCTCAATGTGTAGGGAAAGTTTCAAATTGTTTACGGGAATGTGATAAAGCCAAACCAAAGAATTCACCCCAATCAACAATATACAGTTTACAATCCACTTATTAAATCTAAGTAAACGATCAAAATTAAAGAGATGGAATTAGATGCACCTGGTTGTTCTTCATTCTTCAATTCCATGTGTTCTTCAACAAAATAGTTCCACTTCCATCATAAATAAACCTGCAACTCGCAAGTGTGTAGAAGCAAGCTTCTCACAAAAACATTAAGAGTTATCGGTTTTACTTTTTGTTGAAAAGCATTACCAAGTAATCTTTTAGTTAATTTTGATCAGTGGACAAAATATACACTAACTAAGATAGATCCTTTAAACCTCCCGGTGGCCCGGTATGAGGACGAGTGAGGTCTCGTGAGGGTTATATAGGAAACATACCCACAACGTTTATTACCTACCAAACAAAATAAAAAAAAACGAACAAAAAAGAAAAAAAAATACAAAAATATACAAAAACTAACAAGTACCTATTACTCACGGTGGTCGAAGTGAACATTTACCTACCGAGTTTCCAATGTATGCTCGGTAGTTTACCTTCCATGCCCCAATCTGTTCATTCTCTTTCAACTTATCCATCGAGTCTAAGCATGAAGGTTTTATCCCACATTTTCCTACCGAGTTTCCAACATACACTCGGTAGTTCACATGCCAAATCCACAATTGCTTCCCAGTTATTGGCATGAGAATTGAGTCATTCTTGTTGCGGGGCCGCTTTAAAATAAATTGCCCAATGTCCTCCCAGCTCACCTTCCTTTTCTTCAACTTTGAACCTTCATCCTCCACTTTGTTGGGTGCTATAATCAACACGGGATGAGATTCGTGAGGAACTTCCACCTCAGCCACCAGATCTTTATGAGATACTAAGTCTTCAGTTAGAGTTAACCATTCAGAAAGACTTGCAGTATCTTCATCTATATCAGCATCTACCACTACACCACTAGCCAACTCATCACGCTCACATTTAAGTTGGGCAAATTCCTCGGCTAGTTGATGAACCTGCATGACCAAAGCTTCATGAGCTCTGTCTCTCACTTCATTTCGCTGTTGCGACTCTTTCATCATATTTATGATAGCATCAAACTTGGAATCTAGTGAGTTTTGAGGTTCTTCATATGCCGGTTTAGGGCTATTAGTATAGTAGTCATCATATTCCGCATAGTTTCGATATTGTTGCGTCCTTTGGCTAAATGAACTCCCTTGATACTTGTTATTTAACTGATAATAGCCTTGGGAGTTTGAATAGCGTGACTGACGATGTGAAGAAGATAAATGTGAACCTCCAGGTTTTTCAAGCCCAAAAATAATACGATCTTGTCGTTTTTGAATGCTTCCATTTTCTTACGGGCCACTGCACAATCTCGCCACAAATGATATGGGCTCCCACAACAAGGACAAGTATTATCATCATCTTCCCAATACATTGTGATGATGACGATCAAGTCTTGCTAAATTCCCAATCTTCAGATTTTACACAAGTGGCATGCATGCATTATGTGTCACCTGCACACTTCACATACCACGTGTAAAAACGAACAAAAAGAAGTAACAAAGACAAATTAAACAGTTAATCACAATAATCAACTAAAAAACTAAACACTAAGCGCACTAGCTCCCCGGCAACGGCGCCATTTGATGAACCGGTCGTCACGGTTCATACAAAACCTAATTAACCTAGGTAGATAGGATAAGTAGGGTATCAATCCAAGGAGCGTGTGGTTAGTGGATATTGTTTAGTTGATTGGAAATTATTGCTTATGAAGATGCTATATAACTTATGAAGATTGCATTTGGTTCATTTAAGAAAGTTTAGTTGGAAGGAGTTTTGATTTATAAAAATTGAAATAGAAATGTAATAAAAAAAAATAGTAAACAATTTAGATTGTAAGCAATTTAATTAAAAGGATCACACCTAGGTTTCAACAAATGAAGTCTAAGGTTATCACAAATGGGTCAAATAATTATAATGCAATGGGTGTTAACGGGTGATTGTTCAATAGGCTTAGGTGTCAAGTTTCATCAACATTCAACAATGGACTAAACTACACTTCATTACCTAGAACATACAACCCTATGTTTGTATTAGAGCAAGAAAACCATGTTCATGACATTAGAAATTGCGCAAGATCAATTAACTAAAATGGCTCCAACATAAGATTAATCACAATCTAACACAATAGTTCAAACACACAATCAAAAGTTTAAAGAAATACCCAAATGTTAAACCTTAGAACTTCAATTGTTTACTTCCTAAGCATGATACAAAGAGATTAGCCACTTATGGCCATGGAGCTTGATTCTTCAAAAGTTGGGTCTTGAATCTTCAAAGTCTTCAATGATAAGAAGGTTTTTTTGTTCTTGAATTGCAGGAATGATTGATGATGATAAGATCAATTGGTTGTGAAAAAGATGAAGTATGGGATGATGAGAGATTACTCTCAAGACTTCATTATATAGTCTCTATTGTCAAACTCCTCTTAATGACCATTTAGTTTAGTCAAAGTCTTGGTCAATAGTCTTGGTCAAAGTCTTTGGTCAAAGTCTCGGGTCAAAGTCTCTGGTCAAGGTCCCATTAATTTTCCTAAAAATATTGATTTCTTTGACTTTGACTAACAGCGTCCGTCAGCGACAGGCCTTCACCAGTTTCTCCATCTTTCTTTTCGTTTTCTTTCCTGAATCATCCTAGCTCCAATCCAAAGCTTCGTTTAGCTCCGAAATACACCTTAAACTTTGTTAAACCTGCAAAACGCAAACTTTATCAAAGTAGTGTGTCCAAAACCATAAAATTGCATAAAAATATAATCTTAAACACGAAATGACTAAGATTTTCCCCCGCGTATCAATAAGCCTATTATAACAACTTTAGAGTTTGTTAGGGAATACTTGATGAAAAGGATAGTTAATGTCTGCAAAGTCATTGAGAGGACTGATGGTGTGTTAACTCCCAAAGCAAGTGAAAAGTTTGAAGAAATTAAACAACATGCTTCAAAGTTGATTGTAAAATGGCATGGTGGTTCAAAATTTCAGGTTTCTATCTCTGGATATAATGAAGAACAGTGTGTTGTGGATGTGGAGGACAAAACCTGCTCGTGTAGGAAATGGGAACTGACAGGCATCCCTTGTAAACATGTTGTGGCCACTAATTGGGATATGGCACTACATGGTGCAAAGGTTGACATACTAGAGAAAATAGGTGGACCCCATGTTATTGGCTATGTACTTGGAAACAGGTTTACTCACATAAGAAAGGGCCCATTAATTGATGCGTGGTTGAAAACCCCGCCTCTATCGAATCTAAAATGGTGCTTTTACATGATTATTTGAAACGGAATATAGCACTTTGATTTGATTTGATGTTTCAGGTTAAAAGCGCTTATTGAGTGAAGTTACACAATGCTAGAGCAAAAGATTGAAGTTGAGAAGCATTGGGAGAAAGAAGGTTCTGGCCGTCTCTGATGGCAAACATACTGTCTCTGACGCCATCGCCGTACCTGACGGCAGTCTCGCCGTCTCTGACGGTACCATATGACAAGACTTGGTCAAGACAGAATTTAATGCAATTTTTAATTGCTTTGATGAGAGTTTGACTAGAGAATTAGGGGGAGCTTGAGTTATGGATTCATGATTCATTTTTTCATCATCTTCAACATCCATCCATTCATTACCTCTCAAGAAAAAAAAAAATACTCAAGATAGGAGACAAAAGATTCATGAAGAACATCATGGCCATGCTTGGCTAATTTCTTTGTATCATGCCTAGGAAGTAAACATTGAAGTTCTAGGGTTTAACATTTGGGTATTTCTTTAAACTTTTAATTGTGTGATTGTGTGTTTGAATTAATTGTATTAGATTGCGATTAATCTGATGTTGAATTCATTTAGTTAATTGATCTTGTGCCAATTCTAATGTCATGAACATGTTTTCTTGCTCTAATACAGACATAGGGGTTGTATGTTCTAGGTAATGAAGTGTAGTTTAGTCCATCTCTGATGTTGATGAAACTTGACACCTAAGCCTATTGAACAATCACCCCGTTAACACCAATTACACTACATTTGTTTGACCCATTTGTGAAAACCTTAGACTTCAGTTGTTGAAACCTAGGTGTGATCCTTTTAATTAAAATTGTTTTACAACCCACATTACTTTTCACTTTTATAATTTCAATTCAAGTTTTATTATAACAACCACAATCCTTTCAAATCAATTCTTAAATGACAACTTGCAGTTTTCATGGTTAATTAGCACCTTCATAAGCAACACCGTTTAATCAACTAAATAATATCCACTAACCACACGCTCCTTGGATTGATACCCTACTTATCCTATCTACCTAGGTTAATTAGGTTTTGTATGAACCGTGACGACCGGTTCATCAAATGGCGCCGTTGCCGGGGAGCTAGTGCGCTTAGTGTTTAGTTTTTAGTTGATTATTGTGATTAACTGTTTAATTGTCTTTGTTACTTCTTTTTGTTCGTTTTTCACGCATGGTGTGTGAAGTGTGCAGGTGACAGATAATGCATGCATGCCACTTGTGTAAAATCTGAAGATTGGGAATTTAGCAAGACTTGATCGTCATCATCACAATGTATTGGGAAGATGATGATAATACTTGTCCTGGTTGTGGGAGCCCATATCATTTGTGGCGAGATTGTCCAGTGGCCCGTAAGAAAATGAAAGCATTTAAAGAACGACAAGATCGTATTATTTTTGGGCTCGAAAAACCTGGAGGTTCACAATTTATCTTCTTCACATCGTCAGTCACGCTATTCAAACTCCCAAGGCTATTATCAGTTAAATAACAGGTATCAAGGGAGTTCATTTAGTCAAAGACGCAACCATATCCAAACCATGAGGAATATAATGACTATTATCTTAATCACCTCAACCGGCATATGAAGACCTCAAAATTCAACACATTCTAAGCTCGATGGCTCTTGCGTTCATGATCAAAGAATCCCATGATAATAACAAAGATAAGAAGTGAGCAAATGAAGTGAGAGACAAAGCTCATGAAGCTTTAGTCATGGCAGTTCATCAACTAGCCGAGGAATTTGCCCAACTTAAGTGTGAGCAAAACGAGTGGCCAATGGTATTATGTAGATGCTGATATAGATGAAGATACTGCAAGTCTTTCTGAATGGTTAAACCCAACTGAAGACTTAGCACCTCATGAAGATTTGGTGGCTGAGGTGGAATATTCTCACGAATCTCATCCCGTGTTGATTATAGCACACCAACAAAGTGGAGGATGAAGGTTCAAAGATGAAGAAAAGGAAGGTGAGCTGGGAGGACATTGGCAATTTATAGTAAAGCGGATCCGCAACAAGAATTGACTCAATTCTCATGCCAATAACTGGGAAGCAATTATGGATTTGGCATGTGAACTACCGAGTGTATGTTGGAAAATCGGTAGGAAAATGTGGATAAAAACCTTCATGCTTGGAGACCGATGGATAAGTTGAAAGAGAAAGAACAGATTGGGGCATGGAAGGTAAACTACCGTGCATACATTGGAAACTCGGTAGGTAAATGTTCTTTGAGACCACCATGAAATGACATATCAGGTACGATTCTTGTACATTTTGTATATTTATTTATTTTTTATTTTTCTTTTATTTT